>FN649727.1:529882-546073 GCA_000310025.1 Ectocarpus siliculosus | reverse complement strand
CCGCCGTTGCAGCGTGGTCCAATCCCAAAACAGTCCATTTTTCCACCGCTGTGGTATCATCTCGGACGGGTATCTAGTCTTTCAGTGACTGTATGCATATTCTCAAAATATCCCCCCCAACACTCACGCTGTGCTCTGAAGGTGCACATTCCTGAAGGCCATGTCTGCCCTGACGTAGTCTCCCAGGGCCAACGCCAGGATGCAGTAAGTCAGGTACATTCGGCCCAGCGAGTGCTCCATGCCCTCGGCCTCGAGGATGATCACGTAACGAGACAGCACCTGCGTGCGAGGAAGGGCCGAGAAAGGTAGGTGCACATGGAGACAAAATCGCGGTTTGGTGATGATGGTCATGGTGGTGGACTGCAGAACACCGTACAGCAAAACTCGGCAATACTTGGTCATGGTGGTTGTAGAACAACGTTCGTAGGAACAGTAGCCCTTCAAGACTCTGAGACAGTGTTGTGTGGTTGTAGAGCCGTGACTAGTCTTTCGAGGCTTGCGATAGGTGTGGTGGGGCGTGATTGAGAGCCGTAGGGTGTTTCTAGACTCTGCAACAGGCGGTGGTGCGTGGTCGTGGAGCCGTAGGTAGTCTACCTCCCCACAACAGTAAGGAAGGGGTGAAAAAACACTCGAAACACGCACGTCATAGGCGTGCCCTTGACAAGATCGATTTCTCCAGCACCATGCCATGGCGACACATAGGCCTCAATTGACACACCTTCTTTACCAAAACAAGTAGTGGCCGTCAGCCCCCCCCCCCAATAAAAAAAACTCTTTGCGTAAGGGGTGGTGACGCCAGGGGGGGGGGGTGAAGCACATCGAGGCTGCTCGTGTGTAGTGTATGGCGTTTTACTGCAACGGACCTCACGCATCTCTCAAAGACGGAAGAGCACAGGTCAGTAATTGCCCACAACAGGGGATGGACTGAGTCACTGAAGCGCCGCGATGCCTTGCAGTTCATGGGCATGTGTGTATTGTATGTATTCATCACCATGCAGTTGCCTGGGGGGGAGGGGAAGGGGGGTACCACGCACCTCCATGCTCTGCTCGAGGCGGTTCGTGGATGCCAGGAAGATAATCGCCTGCACCAGGACTTCCACACTGCCCACCACTCTCGTAAAGTTGCTCCGTGAATCAGACCCATTGGGAACCATGACCTTTTTACAACGCGAAAAACCCATTCGATCGGACATGAGACAACAACAGAGGACGGAAGGTTAGGCTCTGGTTGGACAGGTTAGGCTTTGGTTGGACCGGTGCTACGCTAGGCCGTCTCTCCGCGGGAGCACGGACGGCCGATGGCAAAAGCACGGCAAAGTCGACCGCTATGTTACATACAAGTAGATACATACCTTCGAGGCGGTAACGAATCGCTCGGCGGCGGCGTCCTCGTCGGAATCCTTGACCAGCTTCGCCGACCGACCGAAGTACTCCGCCGCCCTCCCCGGCTCGTCCGCGTGCATCCACGCTTCGGCGCACCGCATGTAGAACGCCGCCGCCTCTTCTCGCCTGGAAACCATAAAAACAAAAGTGAAAAAAAAAAGAAAAATAACCAACAAGCGTAGAAGACACACAGCACGTAAAACCAAAACAAACCGTGGTGGGAAAGTCGTGCAAGAGCTCAAATCTGTAATGCACACATGCGCGCTAAATAGAGGATCTGTGTTTGCGCTTTTGTGCCCCGCCAGAAAACGTACGCATTTCAATTGGCCAGAAAGGTAGCGCGGTCGATGCCAAGTCGAGATACACACACATGCACAAAAAGCGTTCAACGTTTATATCCGCACTGACCTTGACGTAATTTCGTTTTGTCAGCCGGGTACGGCGGTCGACGTGAAACACACAAACCTGTCGATAGCACCATGCTGACCAGAAAGCGTGTGCGTCATTTTTGATCCCGCTATGAAAAGTGACACGTCCTCATTTGTTCAGCCGGCCGGCGCGGTCGATGCCAAAAAAAAAAACTCCTTCCCCAATCTACTCCCCACCCCTCGCTGCTAATGCAAGTAGGCGTTCTTTACCTGCCCTGCCTCTCGGTGATAAGGGCAGCCTCCCTGAAGTCTTTCGCTGCGGACGCATGCGCCATGACAGAGTCGTGGCACTGGCAGTCCCCCGCCTGCATGAACATTGCCGTCGCCTTCCCGTCCTCGCCGGCGGCGCGGTAGCAAGCTCCGGCCTAGGGGGGAGGGAGGGAGGGAGAGGGAGACAGAGATAAGAGGAGCAACAACAAACAATAAGTGGTGGTCGACAGCAGGTCAATACTCAGGCTTGAACAACAACAATATCAACGCAGGACAAAAAATAGGGACTACCAGTCAACAACTGATTTGGTAAGGATAACACCAAGCCGAAAAAAAAAAAAAAGAGGTCGGGGGGGGGCGGGCGGGGGCGGAGGTAATGACGGAAAGGCGCTTGGGGGTGACGCTTGCGCGGCTGCTGCGTACGAAAGCAGAAACGAGACAAGACAGCACACAAAGAGGCCAACACCGAGGCAAAGCCGCTCCGTGAGCAAGAGGTCGACGAAGCGCGGAAACCGTTCCGGCCGGGCACAACCGTGGCAAAATTTTCCGAGGGTACAAGAATGACCGAACCAAGTGTATTTTGCACCCGTTCGTTGGTCCAACCACCGGATGCGTCTGCTGTGTGCAAACGTCTAACGCAACGGCGGCGTTCCATGCGAGTCTGCAGGGAGCCAGTCATGTTAACCGAGTGTTATTCGAAAAGCGTCTTTGTCCGCAGGTTGACCATGTCAACTACGTACGTAGCCAGACCATTCGTACGGGCCAGAACAAGTAAACCAGATCAATCCTTGGGGGAAAATTACAAAACATCAGCACCCCCGGCATGTTTGTGCCTACATTTGGACAAGAATGACAGCGGCCAGGAAGATTATTGGTGATGAAATTATGAAATTATGAAAGTCAGGCTAGGTTGGGTCCTGTATGCTTACTGCTGATGCGGTCACACCACAGCCGCCGAACCTGACGAAAAAAAGAAAGAATACGGGATGTAGACCGGAACCGCAAGCCGAACATCTATCTGTTGTGAGAGTTCTCAAGCTTCCCCCTCTCGTACCCTTCTCCTCCACCAATCAGACACGGATTTGTTGTATGTCGGGAACCACCCTTGCTGCCCCCATGCGCCAAACATGCGCGCGAGTTAAGCGCTCCCAACTCCCCCCTTTCAAAAACAAACAAAGCAAACCACCCGCCTCCGATGCCACTTCACGCGCGAAACACCGCGGAACTACTGCATTAAACAGCAGTACCATGAAGCAACAACAGGGACCGCTGTCGCCTGCTAGACAAACCAAGGGTATGCGAATAGGCTTGCGTCACCCGGAACTAACCAAGGTTCGCCCGTGGGTGTTCCGACAGAAATCCGCACTGGGTCTAGACAACAAATGGACGGCAACGACAAAAATATGCGTGCTTCGCCTCACACGCGCCCCGCAGAGAATGCGCTTGTGCTGCTGCACGGGTGTTGCGTCGTACACGCATACATCCACGGGAGAAAGTAACGACGGCAGTTGCACCACGTCTGCTCCTATTGGATTTTGTCGGATGTTGCACGCTCTGCGACTGCAGAAATGAGCCGGCGGTACTGCCGGGTAAAAAACCTGCTCAAACCCATGCACCTCGTGAGTTTGCCGGGCACACAAGTTATTCGCGCCCAAAGGGCCGTTCGTGTATGTAACCCCCGTGGCTTCAGCTTGATTGATTGCCGGCGCTCTTGTGTGTTGTACTCTCAACAGCACGTAGTGGTTACCGACATGAAAAAACAGAACGAGAGCCGAGACCATTGCCCCCCCCCAAAAAAAACACCCTACAGCCCACCTGGTTTTCTGCACATTTCCCTGCAAAAAAACAAGGAGCCGCCTAAATAGAGCTTGGTCACAAGTCAGTCGGTCAACCTTGCCCAACAAGAGAGACTCAGGTGCAAACCTATTTAGCGCATCGCATGTGTCTGGCTCGTCCGTTGGTTTCATGAACAGGGAAAAAAACTGCATGCGTATGTAGCCTCGGCGTTGTTGGCAACATGAGCGCGGCGTGAACAGTTCCAAGAGTGCGTGCGCGCACAACAAACACGCAAAGCAAGAGGATGTGGTACGTATGTCATGGTTCAACAAAAAAATGAAACAGCCACGTGTTCCCGTAGAGTGCCTACAGATAGCGACCGCACTCAGGACTTGGCGGTTAAGAACTTAACGCTCAACATGGCATCAAACATGTGCACCGTTTGTTGGCTCGGATAACAACCCCTCACGCTCAATACCTATGTATACAGCGGCCATCTGAAGCCCAAAAGTAAGAACCCCACCCTCGGCAAAAACAACTAGAGCGGGCGCCGGGGGGCACTACACATCTGTTTTTCTTTTTTTCTTCTCAATATGACCCAACGAATCCATCTCTGTCTGAGAAAAAGAGTCTAAGATAGACTAGCAATGAATTCATAGCGTCGAGACGGCTACCTGTAATTCCACGATTTCCCGAGCAGCACACTGCGATATCCCCCCTGTGGGTAACAGGCTCAACTGTTTTCGTTTGTCTTTTTTTTCGGCGAGGACACGAAGACCCAACGCAAAAAATAGTTTGGCCGCAGGCAGCTGTCCGGTCGGAATATTCTGTAGCAGCAAACACACCATGAAAAAGAGGAGACCATAATCCAACGTGAGAGAAACGAGACAAAAAATCACCTTTTCGAAGAGAGGGGCGGCGCTGAAGAAGTCGGGATTCCAGCGTGTCAATGTCTTGGTCAACATCTTGTTCGCTTGTTTAAGGTATTCTTCGGCCTCCTTGACCTGATTCAACACAAAAGAACAGACAATTTTTTATTGAAATACTGGTGTAACATGCACGACTGGTTGCATACTTATATGTATGTACGAACATGTGTCGCTAGGGGGGGGGGGGAATGCCGTTGGTTCGTTAGGTCTACACTACAATAAAAGAGAATGGAACGGCGGCTCACTCAATTCTCGGGGGGTGGGATCAACTTCAACAAGAAAGGCCCATGTTTCATCTCGAGTTCGTTCCATGCAATAAGCTTAGCGAGGCCGCTCCAGTAAATGCCGGCCACGTCAACTCATGAAGCAATGCAGACGGGGGTATTGTGGATCAATGTTTTAAGGTCAACTTCAACGAGCTCAGCAAGATCCCGTTCCCCCCGAGCCCTGTCACGGCCACGCGCTTGCTGCCCCACAAACTGATGAAGACGTGGTTCCACTCAAGAAAAAGGGGCGCGCCGGGGACGATGCCCGCGCGCGCGACAGTAACACTGGGGATGGTCGATACCGCCGCATTGCTACGATAGATAGCTGTCTCCTGCCACCCATGATCATTAAGGCGGCCTTTGGTATGATACCACGGTATGTATGCATATGAGGCGAATAACTATGAGAGAAAACGGCAACAGCGACAACGACGACGGCAACAGCTATGTACACATAGCAACAGCACTTGACAGAAACACCACCACCAACGGCAACAGAGTTAAGTGGAGGCATCGAAACAGGTCCGTCAGCACATTTCAGGCGAAGGTACATGTACGTATGCATGGATTGGGAAGTGAGGAACGTGAAGAAGGTCGTTCCGCATGACAACCTCAATGCCGAATCGAGTGCCCTCAACTGCCGGTCGCCCCGGTGGTCTAGTTGGTATCCTCGACACCATCCAGAGGTCGGGTCAGGGGTTCGAATCCCGGCGCAAGCGAGCTTTTCTTGCAAAGTGAGTTTTTCTCTCGCTTCCGCTCCTGGCCAAGTGGATAGCGCTAGCTCGTGTGTACACGGAGGGAACAAAGTGCTGAACTCTTCTCGCATTAAACATCGAAGGCAACGTACCGCAGGAGGGGAGGATAGAGAGGAGCTCTTCTGTGTGATCACGGGTTGGAGTAAACGGCACTATTTAGTGATGTGAGCGCTGATTAAAAGTGAAGACAAAAAAAAAATGCGGGCCAGAGGTGGCACGAGTGAGAAACAACTCGATCGAGTGAAAACTGTTTCTGCACGCCTATGAAACTCACACCTACAAGGTGGTACAAATACACATGAACCCTCCAGACAAGTCTGTCTTGATTGTGCCATACGCGACGGCCTAGCGACGATGTGGAAATTTCGAAAAAAGAACGAGAAACAGCAACAACAACGGCGGTAGAGGTTGCGGCAAATCATCAAAACATTCCGCACTCAGATGAAATGTTGCACACAACAACCGGCGACGGGCGTGGCCAATCGAAAATAATAATTTTAAAAAAACGCGTCAAGCAACGAAGCGCCAACACGGCACGCGGTCGACCATCTCCGCCGTAGCTTGCCGAGGCAGCAAGCTATACCAAATATTCGAACCATCGAAGGAACAATAATCAGTAATCAAGCGAAGGGACACACGCTGGAGTATTTTTGTAGCCCGAAATGCCAAAAAGAAAGGGAGGGGCAGATGGCCCCGGATTATTTACCGGTCGATCCTTCCACGTGTGTCAACAGGGATGAAGGGACGAGAAAGAAAAGGGTTGGGAATACCTGAACCCTGAACCAACCCCCGAAACCAGGACTGAAAAAAGCGTCCCATGGCTACCAGTCGAGAGCAGGTGCAAAGTAGTACCAGGGAGTGTAAATTTAGAATGAGAGACGTGGGTGCGAAACAGATGGCAAATCGCGCGGGAGAGGAAGTGTGCCAGCATCATTCTAATGGGGCACGCAACGACCAGACTTGGGTGACACGGGCGCGTGACGCGTACCAATCATTAGATTTCACCAGCCTATCGAGCAGCAGCCGGCGGACACTTGCACAGCAGCCTCGTACCTCCCCCGCCCCTCCCCGGCTGCGCAGCAAAGATTGAAGTGACAAACGCTGTTGCCACACAAAAAAAAAAAAGAATATCATCATCGTCACCAGCGCAGATTCGGGTTTGATGGTGTTGCTGCTCTTGGCTCTCTTCCTCCCGAGGACCACCCGTGACCTCTTCTTCATCAAGGCAGCTATAATAGCTCGGTGTGGCGGTTAATACGTTCGCTCTTCTTTGTCACAGCGGAAAGAGCGCCCCCTGCGCCGGTGCTGACCTGTTGGCGCGGGCAAGCAACCCGCTAGTCCGCGAAGCTACGAAGGTTGGCCGTCGGCGCCCCAACGGATATTTACCAAGAGACAACAGTCCTTTACCTCCGCGGCGGCAACCTCAACGGAGCTATAAATCGAGGAGAGGCTGGAGACCCCGCGGGCGGGCATCCCGGCAGACGGTGCCTGCCAAGCACGTCCCTCTTGCGCTCGCAATACCGCCCCCCAAGGTCGCGAAGACTTCACAGCAGTGTTGTATCTATGAATGTACATGTAACCATGTAACCAGACCCTTCCGCCAACGACAAAAACATGACACACACACAACATGCGCGTGGTCGTGAAGTTCTACGACATCTACGTCTCTACGGCTTTTCACCAAGGAAAAATAAAAAATTTACACACAGAATGCTTGTAGCTTTCATCGCAATCTCGATGTACCCCTCTGAACGTTGTCCGGCAGGCACGAACACCCTTTAAACATTAATCCCGGGATATGAAACACGTGCACGCGATTGTTACCTGGACGTCGCGTCGCTGCTGGGTGGCTGCCACGCCCTTCCCAAAGCCGCTCTTTCCGAATGATGGCGGGGCCTTCTCCTCTCTGCAAAAACGAGCGATAAGCCCGCGAGCGAGGGGAAGCAACAAGGGTTGAACATCGACGGACACAAACAACTCTCGGTATTCTAGACTCTACGACTCTACCGCAGTGGACCGAACAACGGATACCGTACACAGATTGGATGCGCGAAAATCGTGTGTATGCTCTCTACAATTAGTTCTCACCCAGAGCCTGAAGCAGCCGGCATCACGTTCCCGCTCCGTTTCTTAGGAGCACTGCTGAGCTTGGCGGTCTTGTCACCGGTCCTACCCGCAAACAACGACTTTTTGTCCGCCATCGTTGCGTGTCACCCGCTGGTGCTGCTGCTGTGTCTGCCCGTTGGAACGCTTGATGGGATTGATGGGATAACACTCTGATCCGTCGCTCCTGCCCAGAGGTGCGTTGTTCAAAAGATCTGACCGCGGTGCGCAGATGTTCGCTGCGTGCCTCGCCCTGGCTGCTTGTTGGTATGCCCTGCTTGACTGCTGTTGATGATTGATCAGCGGCGCGATTAGATACAAATTCCAAATTCCACGGAGACCCCGCCCCCCCCCCACATCGCCCCCTCTTGTTGGATTGATGATTGGGCCTTTGTTTGGGCCTCGCCAAGCGGGGGCCTATTGCCGAGTGCCCCAGAGAGAGCGAGACCGGCGACGTGTTTCTCACTAAGAGAAACAAGAGGCTCTCGTGAAAATAACTCTTGGTGTAGGCCATATACTTTTTTCCTCTGTTGTTCATGTATTATTGCGCCCTGTCGCCCCTCTAGTCTAATGTCTACCGTATATGACACAAGATAACACACCCCCTGGCCCGATTTTCAAAGATCGATTACTCGACGACGAAGAGGATACATAAACGAAATGATACATTTTCCAAAAGCTCTCAACGAGACGGTTCCAACGCCGCCATTTTCGGCGCTGTGAGTCTTCCTGCTGTTGAGAAATCGATCTTTAAAAATCGGTCAAGGGGGTGTGTTATCTTGTGTCATATACGGTAATCGGATTATGCGCCGTGTAACATGCATTTAGCGTGTGTGGTGTAGCAAACTATCGTGTAGGAGTACCGCGTACAACAGTATAGTACCTTGGATATTCTAGTCTATCTCGCAGTCTAGGGCCTGTTTTATAGGTTCTCTGGGGTGAGTGTAACAAAGATCTTAAATATTACACGTCCAAACCGGCTGACCAAATAGAAGTGATTCTAGGAACAACAAAAACACACGGACCAATCCAATTGTCATGTTGACCCTGTTACCCACGGGGGAGTTATCAATTGTGTGCTGCTCGGGAAATCGTGGAAAATCAGAATTTTCGCTGATGCTATGGATTTATTGCTAATCTATCTTAGACTCTTTTCTTCGATAGAGATGGATTCATTCGTTGGGTCATATTGATGAAATAACAAAAAAAAATTATGTTTGTTCGCCACAGGTCCCTCTTTGAAGGAAACTTCAACGGCAGCACATGTCCAAGATGACGGCAGAGCAAAACGCTAGGGGAATGAATGGGAGAATATCTCGAGCGGGTAGTCTTTCAGTGGTTGTATATGCACAGACGATGTACATATTCTAGAAAATACAGCTAACAACAAACCAAATTGGTGTGTGGTACGCCAGAGGCTCCTGTTTGAAGGGAACTTCAATCGAATTTCTGCAGCGCATCGGAGTATCGGCGGTGCATGTTGCAGAGGCTGCAGCTGCCCCATTGTTGGGTTTGTAAACCACCGAGTTTCTTATGGGTCTCTGTTTGATGCACCAAACAACAACACAAGATACACGCTTCGAAAACCTCTTGCAGCTGCAACAGCTACATCTGATCCGACGGCTACTATATGGTACATTTGTTTGTCAAAAGTCTAAGCAACACGGGCCATCCTTGTCCCCCGTTGCATCCAGCTACCTACACGAACGAATAAATCACGCTGGATGACGCCATCACCTTATGAAACTCACCCGCTCGACGTCATGCAGGACTGGCGGCGAGACAAAATACAAAAATCGCGCCCAGATTCTACCTGGGGGCCTGGAAACTACAATAATCAGCTCAAGCTTGCCGAGAGACTAGTCCTACCCTGTACACTCACGGCTACAACCGAGCTAAGGAACAAACGTGCTGCGCTCTACACCCGCGACTCCCGCCCACCTTCTGAACCAAATGCACAACATCCTCCCCTCTCGCGAGTTTTGAGCAGAGCTGGGGCGACAGATGCCGCAAGCTGAGCCGCGTACACGATGAGCAACACGACAATCGACCTGCCTCGGTCAGCCCGCACCCAGAGACAGACAACACGAACACCTCCTGCGACAAGAAAACAGTACCTTAGGACCCAACACGTTGTGGCTTCTGGAGAAGCTGGGCTGTGAAGTGAGGGAGGAGGGGTTTCCTTTCCCGATTCACTACCACATAACTTGAACGAGCGACCTTGCAGATGCCAATACACACATTTGCATGTACACTACGAGCGGTGAATGCAGCGCGAGCCAAGATCCTTGAGGACAATCCGAACTGTTGCCTCCCCCCCTTCTTCGCTTCTCCCCTTGAAGAACCCTTCCCCCGTTTCGACAAATACAACCAAGGAACAAAAACAAATCAACACATTGTGGCGCATAACCCCACAAACAACAGCGACAACGCCTGGATCTGATGACATATATTGTGGGACACGATCCCACAAACAACGGCGACACATTGTACTCCGCTTGGCAGAAAAAACGACAGCGATTTCTGCCACTTATCACAAGAAGCTGCGCTGCTTGGCTTCGATCCCTCGCATGCCCAAAGTCTCCCGGCGCGGGTCGGTTCGCGAATGCTCGGGCGCCCCCGCCCGACCCGTCCCTGAACCGACATTTTTCCCACTCCGCTTGGCAGAAAAAACGACAGCGATTTCTGTCGCTGATCACAAGAAGCTGCGCTTCTTGACTTCTATCCCTCGCATGCCCAAAGTCTCCCGGCGCGGGTCGGTTCGCGAATCCTCGGGCGCCCCCGCCCGACCCGTCCCTGAACCGCCATTTTTCCCATTCTGCTTGCCGTTTCCGTTTCCAACCATGCTGTGGTACCGCACGTGCTTGAGGTTTTGGTCCACAGTTTCCGATGGCTTTCCCTCTGTGGCGGTGCCGATGATTTTGGCCGGCACTCCTGCTGCGACAACCTGGGCGGGTAAATTCCTGAGGACCACGGACCCGGCTGCTACCTGGAGCAAGAACGGCATGCGAGGAGTGGTCGCGGGTGGGGGTGGAGGGGGGAGAGAAGATTGGTTATCCTCGTGAAAGGTGACATTTCACGGGCGGTTTGTGGAGCGCACACTTGTGTGTAGGACGACGAACAGCGAAATGCCTCATGCTGCTATCCCGAAGCGATCGGGAGCACGATATAGGGTAGGAAAGACCTCGCCCGCTTCACTCTCGGCAGAGAATGCCGCAAAACCAAGTTGTCACGAGTGCGCAAAGCCCCAATGATGGAATTGTCTGCCGCGCAAAGTTGTTCCCCTGATGCGTTCTCGGCAAACGGTGCATCAAAGAGCACATGCTTCTCTCATCCACGTCAATCATTGAAACGGCATTCGTTGGCAGCCTTTCCCTGGTCCTAGAAACAAGAAGCCACCGCTTTCTGCCGCAATTGGCAACATTCAAGGAAGTACCTGCGGCGAAGTGATTGAACAATGGCCGACTCCCCTTCTCCCTCAGCAAAAATATCGTCAACAACCCTAAGCACTTATCCCTCTCTATCCGACAGGACCCCCTCCGCCCCCCACCTCTCATTCGCCTCACCCGGGACACCTTGGTGCGCGCAACATACCTTACAGCCGTCCCCCACGCTGATGTTTCCTAGAATCATGGAGCCGGCGCCAACTAAAATCCCGCAGCCCAGCTTGGGATGTCGGTCTCCGCGGCTCTTTCCCGTGCCGCCGAGAGTCACGCCGTGCAGGAACGTGCAGTTGTCGCCCACGACGGCCGTCTCGCCGAAAACAACGCCGGTGGCGTGGTCGATCATTACGCCGGCCCCGACTTGGCAGCCGGGGTGTATGTCCATCCCGAACACCTCCGACACGCGGCTCTGGATCGCCAGCGCGAGAGACTTACGGTCCTCCTTCCACAAGACGTGCCCGATGCGGCTCGCTTGCAGGCCGAGGTACCCCTTGAAGTTCAGGAAGGCGTGCGCCGGGCCCTCGGCCGCGGGGTCTCTTGTGAGGATGGCGACTAGATCGGTGCGGAAAAACACGCCCAGGTGGTCCGTGTGTGCCTCCAGCACGTCCGCCAGCAGCTCGTCCCAAGTCTCCATCGACACGGAGTCGTTCCCGAGCTTGCAGGCCAAGTGATACGCGAGGGCTCGTTCCATGGTGTCGTACGTGAGGAGAGTCATCCTAAAGTAACGTGCGAGGGCGGGCTCGTCTTTCATCTTTAGTGAGACGAGGTCGGGATCGGGGGTGGCGCGCGCGGGGGGGCGGGGCGGGGGTTATCGTCAGTCGCCATTTGCCAGCACCCTCACGTGCTACGTTCAGAGCGTATCAGGACGCGGATCTCTAGGTTGTTGTTGCCGGGGTGAGGGCTTCGCTAGGGGCCGGTGAACGGCGGACGGAAGAAATTTGCAAGCAAGGGGGCCCCTTTCGTCCGCACACGATTCCTGATTACGCTAAATAAGATAGTTTGAGCATTGCACGCCCCGCCGGTTCATATTATAGGCAAGCGTGGTCGTGTGTGCACATCATTGTTTAAACAAGAGTGATCACGGTGTTCCATAAACTGGAGTGTTATCTAACAAGAACAGTATCAAACTCCAGCAGGTCGTCAACAAGACACTGCGATGTGGGTCCTGTCAAGAATAATACATAGCACGCGAAACACAGACACACCGGACCCAGCAGAGCCTTGCAGGGCACGTGCTGGTGCATTTTATGCATAAGCGTTCTTGTTCCAGCTGGCGCCCCCTTTTTCTCGGTGTACGTCTAATATCCAGCTCTTGTTGTGTGTCCACTGGCTATGCTAGAAGTACATGTACATACAGCAGTAGCACGACGTCAATACAAAATACTAAAAGAAGGTGTGAATTAGCCCTATTATAGCATATACATTCAACGTAGACTGGACGCAAACGCACAACAAGCACACATCCACCCACAAATGTCCCTCAACCCTCCCTGTACAGAATTTAACACATCCCTTCGACCAGGATATATTCGCGAGCGTGTAATACTTTCTGAGAACCGTCCATTGGTGGAACCTCAAGGCTGGGTTAAACACGCATGCACCGAAATTTTCAGGAAGAAGAGAGGCCACGGGCGGAATGACGAGAAAGTGCTAATAGTCGGCAAGATGACTGTTTGGCCATAAGGACGGAGAAATGATGAACAAAGAAAACAGGTCACATCAGCCGCAGCAAAGAAGTTCTGAGCCTAGCTCACAACACCTTGTGGTGTTGCTTGCGGGCCTCCCATGTACTGGGGCCTGTATCCCCTTCGCCTAGACAGCAGTCCCGGGACACATGTTTTGTGTTTCAGAACGCCGTGCCGCACATTTTTTTCAGATTCGAACGAAGCTACACAGCAGTGTGCTGCCGCAAGCAAGACGCCGGCAGTAGTTGACTCTGTCGCGTGATCATCAGCGCCACCAATACGAGCGTCTGTGACATGGCGGTGTCGCTAACGACATACTAATACACACACACACGACTTGACTACTGCTGTAGACACCTCATGCACGACATCTACATACCAGCAGCTGCATATCTATGCTGTACAAGAAACTGCTGTATATTTTCCTCCAGCAGCTTCTGGCTCAAAATGCTCCCTCCCTCTGAGGTCAACGCAATAGGGTGGTACAAGAAACCAAACCTTCAGATTACCGTGAGGGTGCGATGTGCGAGTTTTTTCAACCCTTCAACCCAAAACGCCAGGGGTATCGGGCTGCTGTGTGCTATGTATGCTTTGGCGGACCACGTCAATGACGAACGACACCCACCCGCGTTGCTCCGCAAGCGGCATCAACGCGGGCTCATTCACACTTGGATTGCAAATGGCACGTTTCACACTTGCTTCATCCCGCGCAACTACCCGATCGGATGCATGCCCATGCACCTACCATGTTGCGCGCTTCTTCTTGCACCTGCCGCCAAAGCGGGCAGCGTACAGCAGTAGTCCCCTCCTCCTTGATGCTCTGGTGCGGGTCGGAGAGTTGAAGCGTGGCCATTTTTTGGAAGGCAAGCAGTCGGCTTCGGAAAACTCCGGTGCGATGAACCACAAAAGGGGTGCACTGCAGATTCCAATCTAGCGAGAGCCACGCGCTGGACCGCCGGCCGTGCTCCCTGAAGGGATTACCTTTGAGCAGAGAGTGCGGATCGTGGTTGTGTGCACACATGTCGCATGTCGCGGGTCGTCCTCGAGGTGTGCCGCCACGGAGCCCCCACCCCCCCATGTGAATTATGCTGTTGAGAGACCCCCTCCCATTTTTTTTTTCCATGCATGTGGTTCGGTTGCCTCTTTCCGCAGAGCAGAGACAATTATCGCGACGTGGCTCAGGAGACCGAGAGAGAGCTTGAGAGCATCGACGCAGACAACAGCCTAGACACTTTGCTGGAGGCTTTGCGTATACACGGCGGAGGCGATCGGGTTTATTTGGCTGAATGGTGAGCGCTGGGCAAAGATGAAGCACATACAACACCGTTGTTTTGCATCATGAGGGACAGACCAGGGAGAATCAATCTGTAGGGGGGGCCTTTTGGGTACGCACCGGCAGCGAGAGATAGAGCTGCTGCTCTCTCTCTCTCTCTTGTCGTGCGTGGTCTTCTCCAGTCGGTACTCCAGCGACAACGAGAGCTCAGCGGAGAACCACGCGCGGGCACTCGCTGGTCGAATTCAGATCTGTGTCGAAGGACGCGCGCGCCTTCTGCCCGTACCCTCGTAAACAGGTCGCTCGATGGTAGGGTTGCTCGATCATGCGCGCGAGCGTTTAACCCACGGCCGCTGTTTTAGCGACAATTACATAGGAGAGCCGAAAACTTAGCAACACGATCACTCAAGCAGATTCTGCTGTCTTTCACGTGTCCGTTGCGGGGTCTGCAGTTGGGCGACGGCGGTGCGGGCCGTGCCGTGGCTGTTGTTGTGGGGCCGTGGCTGGCGGGACACACGCATGCTGCTGGTGGCAAACCGTTTTTTTCTTCGTCTGAAACAAAGAGAAAACATAAGAGCGGTGCGGTCGTCGTCCCCTGTCTCTCTGACACAGACCACAATTCTGAAAATAGCTTTGGGGATGTTGATCGCGTTGCGGCTCCATACCAGAGGAACGCCTTCACTGCAGAAACGCCACTCGCTCTTGCGGTGTTCGTGACCTATCCCCCCCCCCCACAGCCGACGATGCCGGCAGGCCGTTTTTCTTGTAATGGCGCTTCCGCAGTGTGTGCCACGCATGATGGAAAGTGCAACAAAGGTGGAGATTTGCCGCGTGACGGAGCGCGTTCGTTGGTGGAAGAAGTAAATTTTTTTTTGCTGCAGGGTGTGTACATGTGTCCGATAGGCACATGCACCTGGCATTCCTGCGTGAGGCGAGAGCTTGGGCGTAGCTCGTAGTGGGACCCCCCAGAGTAGACATCGAGTCGCGCGCCAGCTCACGGAGAAAACTCGTAAACACGTAAACACTGGCTGCTGCTGCTGCTGTTGTTTTGCGAGCATGACGTGTGTTCGAGTTTTCGGGTGAATCGCCCCATGTGTGGAATTTGTTGCTCCCACCAGCATCGGAAGGCAGATGCAACCTCCAACGATACAGCAGTACGCACGCGACTCCTGTTTCCTTTCCTCCTCGTGCTGGGCGTGCTCCTACGCTCCTACGAAATATGGCGGATTACGTGCCACGCAAGGACTCGACTCAACCAACGCAACTCATGCGTGTCCTACGGTCTCCGCTTGTATGATGATGTAAAGTTGTTGTGTACGAGATTGGTCGCCTCCTCTCCACCTTGACTAATTAGCGCCACATACGCGTACATACGCATACGCCCGGCTTTTTTTTCCTCGGCAGCATTGAAGGAATCGGCGACTAGCCCACATGTACAAGAGGCCTCTCAGCACTTTTTGAGAATTGCTGCCTCATATGACCAAACCTCCCAGTTTCCTGTGGTGTGCGTTCGATAAGAATAGCAGGGGGGATTTAAAAATAGCTATTTTAAAATAGCGTTGCGATGGGTTTGTTGTATATGCCGAACGTGTCATCGCATTCTTTGTTCCTATGCATACTACACCTATGAGTAACGTGCGTGCGTGCGTCCGCATATGTTCCAACAGCGATGATGGTGCTGACGCATTACCAGAATGTGACAATACAGAATGGCACAGCAGCAGCGGTGCCGCCGAGGAGTGATATAGTCGGCAACCTGAAAGAACTTAGCAATAGTGTTATCATAAGGTGTGATCCGACGGCGTGGTGAATTCATTATTTACCAGCTACTTCGAAGTATGTGGTTGGTACCGACCCCCCCCCCCCCCCCCCCCGCGGGGGCTTGTTTTTCCTTCCATGTTGTAACACCCCCCCCCCTGGGAAGGGGTATTTCGGAAGAC
>FN649727.1:510985-529782 GCA_000310025.1 Ectocarpus siliculosus | reverse complement strand
AGTTTCCCCTCCCCCCCCCCCCCCCCCCGCGCGCGCGCTGCTCTTCCCTCCCATGTCGTATCACGCCCGCCCCTGGCATGTGCTATTCGGTAGGACCAACAACATCTTCATCAACAAGACAGAGGGATTTAACACTTGAATTCGATATCGAAGGAAACCGTCAGCTGGGTAGTTACGGCGGCACGGCACGGGGCTATTTAATTTGTTTTAGCCGGAGTTTTTGGCCTGGCCAGGTAGGCCGGGCGTGCACAGGGAGGGGGATACAAACCACCATGTTTTCATCATCAGTGGTATACGCGCTCCTCACGGCGTCGCTCTTCGGCAGAGCGGAAGGGTTCATGGCATCGTCGTCTTCGACCGTTTCCGGCTGTGGGGTCGACACAGGGAGACACGCGCCCTGCCGCAACAGCGGGGTGTCTTCCAGGACCGACCGCAATAGAATTCGAGTGATGATGGCCGGAGGAGCTTCGACAGACGACGACAGAGATAGGCCGGCGCGCGTAAGCGGAGGCGGGCGGGACGCGTGGGGGTCGGGCAACAGATGTAGCAGCAATAGTTCGCGCAAGCAGCGCAAGAGGAGAACGAAAACGAGGCTAGGGGGCGACGGCGGCGGGGCGGGGGGAGGCGGGGCGAGCGGTAGTAGGAGGGCGGAACACCCAGGGGGTGAGGTGAGGTCGGTGGCGCTGCGGTCTTCGGCGTACCCCGCAGGCGACGAGTCTGCCGCTGGCGGCGCCGGCAGCGGCGGCGCCGGGGCCGCAGGTAGCGGCGGCACTGGCGCGTGGAAGCGGAGCCTGTCGGCCGACGAGGACAAGCGGCTGAAGGCGGAGTGGTTGGTGGGTGACTCCGGTCGGTCCTCGGCCCCGGTTCAGCCGTGGGAGCTGCGGACCCTGACGGCGGACGAGCAGCTTTCCCACCTGAACCGGGGCCTGCTGCAGCTGAGCGCGACGTTCGGGTGGTGCGTGACGGACGCAGAGGCGGTGGAGCTGGACGGGTTCAACCGACGGGTGCTCGAGGACGCGTCCTACCTGTCGCCGGATGAGCAGAACTGGATCGGGGTGGCGGTGCAGGTGGCGTACCACGCCCACCAGGGGCAGCGGAGGAAGTCCGGCGAGCCGTTCATCATGCACCCGGTGGAGGTGATGGGGATCCTGGCGGGGCTCAGGATGGACGCGGAGACGCTGGTGGCGGCTCTGCTACACGACACCGTGGAGGACACCAGGCTGGCCTTCGAGGACATCGAGACGCAGTTCGGGTCGACGGTGCGGCGCATCGTCGAGGGGGAGACCAAGCTGAGCAAGATCCCCGGGCGCGTGTCGGCGTTCACGGCAAGCGACTACGAGATGGGCGGGAGCACGGCCCAGCAGCGGGCGGAGGGCGCCAAGCAGGCGGACAACCTGCGGCACATGCTGATCGCCATGAGCAAGGACTGGCGGGTGCTGGTGGTGAAGCTCTCGGACCGGCTGCACAACATGCGGACGCTGGGCGCCATGCCGCAGCACAAGCAGGTGCGCATCGCGCAGGAGACGATGGGTGTATTCGTGCCCCTGGCGAGACGGATGGGGCTCTGGGACATCAAGACCGAGCTCGAGGACATGTGCTTCAAGACCCTCCATCCTGAGGAGCACGCCCGGGTGACGGAGCTCCTCCGTCTCCGGTCCGCCTCTACGGGCCACACCAAGGATTTTTTGGAGAGCGAGCAACGGCGGTTGGAGCGGGTGCTCGGGCACACCGCCGTGCTGGAAGGCAGGGCGCGCTCCTTCCGGGTGACGATGGGCGTCAAGCCCGCCTACACGGTGTGGCGGTCGATGGCGAGGAACGGCGGCCGGCTGGGCAACGTGCTGGACTGCGTGCACTTCAAGGTTTCCTTCTCGCTGCACCCGAAGCCGGGGCCGGACGGGGTCGTGAGAAGCTCGTTCGAGAACTCAGAGCGCGAGCGGGCGGCCTGCTACGGCCTGCTGGAGTCGCTCCACGGCCTGCTGCCGCCGGTGAGCCCGCCCAGGGTCGAGGACTTCATCGCCGTGCCGAAGCCCAACAACTACCGCGCGCTGCACACGGCGGTGCTGCTCAGGGGACACCCCGTGGAGGTGCAGATCCTCACGGACGACATGGACCGCGTGGCCCACTTCGGCATGGCGGCCAGCCAGGTGGCGAGGAGCTCGGGCAACCCAAAGAACCTGCCGTGGCTGGCTGAGCTGCAAACCAGCGCGGAGGCGTGCGCGCTGGGGTGCGGAGACACGTACTCGGCGAACGTGAGGGACTCGCTGACCAGGGCGCAGGAGCGGAGGTTCGTGTTCGACCCCCAGGGGAAGATCTTGGACCTCGCGGGGAACGCCACGGTGAGCGTTTTGTTCCGGTTCGGCCGTGTAGCCGACTTCTGTGAAATGGACGCTGATTGCTTCTTCTGTCCCAAATTCTTGTCTGTGGCAGAGATTAATTTGTTGTTTTTTGTGCATTTATCAGCAAAAAAAATAACATAGATAGAGGTGACAGATGTTCCAGAGTATACCTGAGAGTCCGAAGCCATTCGTAAGCTGCTGGTCGATTTCCCCCAAACGCTCTAATCTAAACACCCACCCACAGGTGGTATGATGGGGTATCCATCGATTCGTGGTGTAGCTCACGGTTACTCGCTCGCGGTGCTGCTATCTTTTTTTTTTTTGTGCGTCACGGCCAGCGGTTTTGTCATGAGCATTAAGTTTGTCCAAGCACGTTTAACACGGCAAGTAGTGTAAGCATGAGCGGTAAACGCCCACATCGTCGACTCGCCAAAACATGAGCAGCGAGATCAGCGGGGTTGGTCGGGTCTTGGCGGAAAAGTGTTGAACTTATCCAACCTTTACATCTTTTTAGCAACCTCGCAGATATCAGCAACCAATCAACGACCTCATGTATGCGGCAAGACCAAACTGGTGGGATTTGGGGAAGGAACCGCATGCACATACTGCTGTGGGTCTTGTACATGTGTTGTTGGTGGCTACACGCTAGAATCCCTGGAGTGTTTGTTGCGCTCTCTTGACGACAATCAAAGCCCTCCCGGCTAAACGTTTACGCGTCCAACCCTCTCCCCCTTTGGAACGCTGACCCTGTCGTCTCCGGCCACCACTCCCCCTCTTCATTTCGATCTCCGCAGATGCGTGATGCGGCAAGGGAGCTCCACGACTCCAAGACGTGCCGCGTTGCGGCGACCTACGTCAACGGCCGACTCGTCCCGCTCAACCGGCCCCTAAGGGTAAGCGCGGCTGTCTTTTTTTCTTCTCCCGAGGGTGTCTTGTGTGAAGGTTAACTTGGAGCACTTGCGTTACCCTGTGCTAGGGAGCTCATGCTGGCGTACGCATGCACGAGCCGGATACAACAGTCTTGAGATATCCTGGACGGAATTTGCGTCCATGTTGGTTCCCATCTCGGCTACCCTTCCTCCACACTTTTTTGCGCTGACCAATACCTCCTTTATGATGGATGCAGCACAATACCGACCCCGCACGCTCCCTTCTTTTTTATTTTTTTTCTCCCAGAACGGAGACGTGGTGGCCATTCTTACGGCCCCGTTCCTCCCCGCGAAGCCCCCCACGGCGGCTGCGGCGGCGGCTGCGGCGGCGGCGGCCGCGGAGGTGGAGACGACGCCTACGACGGAGAGCGAGAGGCCCGCGGTGGACGTCCCCCTCCACGTGCACACGGGGGTGTGGCCGCTCAACATGGGCGCCATGCCCATGACCCAGAGGAGCGGCGAAGAGCCCGAGCTCCTCATTGAGATCGACGAGATCCCGTTCATGACAAAGGGCGAAAAACGCCTCGCCAGAGAGGTGGAACTCCAGCACGCTAGGCTCAGGTGCGACCGGGGGGGGTGGGAGCGGGGCGGGGGATGTTACGCCCGGCAGTCGTGGCAGTATAGGAATCTAAGAGTGTGTTTTGTCATTTGCCCATGGCCCCAGTCCTCTCTTTCCGTGACGTGTCGGTAGCGCAATGAGATCCGCCCTTGCAGAGTCTGTGCGGCCTCCAAGGTCGTGCCCCGGCAGAATATACAACGGGCGGATGCAGGCAGCCACAAAGCGGAGGCCAACCAACTGCGCAGCAAATACCTGTGCTGTGGATCTCCATCTCGCTCTTTCTGTCTCCTCTCTCTCTCTCTCTCTCTCTTCTCTCTCGGATATAAGTCCTGTGCAAAGTACTTCTACATTTTACAAGCCCTTTTGCAACGCGTATTTATTTCTCTCTTTGTCGCTTGACGAAACCCAACTAACCACGACCGTCTCCCCCACCGCCCGCTTGCTTCGACGCAAACTTTTGGCACGACGTGGCACACGCAACGCACGCAGCATGTTCGCGGTGCTAGCGTGGACGGCGGTCGAAATGGAACGCATCAGCGGCCTGGCGATGCTCAAACCCGACGCCCTCGCGGCTCTGCACGAGTCCCCGTTCGCGTACCTGTCAAGCCTTTCTCCACAGCAGGTGAGAGGGGTGGGGTCGGGGCAAGTTATTTGATTCGTTGACTTGCAGGGCACGTGCCTGGCGCATGTCGTTAACGTGCGATTCTAGGTCTTTCTAGGCAGCGGGTAGCGGGAGCCATGTTTTTGGAAGTACGACGGTGGCAGGAGGCTGAGCCTTGTGTCTTGCGTTGTAAGTGGAGCGAACTTAAAACACGACCATGACGTGGGCATGATCTAACACACGCGAGCCTAACGCCTCGCCTGCTGCTGCTCTGCCTCTTTTCCCCGTCAGGCCCTGCGAGTGGTGATGGTCATGGGCGTGCTGGAGGGAGGGTTTCTGGTGTACAATAGCTTGCAGGATAGATTCGAGCGCAACGAGGCCACTCTGCCGGATAAGAAGGACGCCCTCACGTGAGTTTTTTTTTTTTTGTTCATCACTTGGAGTTGGCTTTATCCGGGTAGGGGCCATGTCCATTTCCACTCCGTGGTGACACGGAAGGATTGATCTCCCCGAGGTCCCCTACCCACTCATCTTGCCTTTCGGATTTGTACGGAAGATTAATGCGACCAAGAAAACAGAACAGTGTTGGGCCAGCCAGCAGCAATCGACGCCGTGCCCAAGACTACCCCTACTGCTGGCTGTGCGTTGGATTATTTTTTTACGTGAAGACAACGCACAAATAGTGTTTTTTTGGGTGGTAGACGAAGGTTGTTCGTGTGGGATAGATATGGAATGTGTAAACAGAGCGAGAAGTTTGTAAGAACCACAAGTTCTCATAGGGTGGTACGTACCGATCGTGTTGATCTTCCATCCTCTGACCCATACCCCCCCCCACACACTTCGGCCGCTGCTTCGTTGTCCCCTGTCCGATTCTTGGCCGTGTGCTGTCCATTTCCCTCGGCATGTACTACTACTGCCTTTCCGCCGCCATTGGAATAATCCAACAGCGCCCAAGAAAAGGCGATGCAAGATCGGAGAAAATTCCACGCGCGTGAGCGAGAGCTCCACAACGGTCGCTTGGCGATGATCGCGATAGTCTGCCTGTCCGTCCAGAGCGCTCTGGCGGGGGAGGATAGCCTTGCTCGTCTGTTTGGGCTATTCTGAGGACCCCCCCCTCCCCCCCCCCCCTCCCTCCCGTACTTGTAATTTGTGGGAGGCCCTTCCTTCCGTGCTTCTACTTTCTCGGAGGGGGTCGGGGGCCGCCGGGCTCAGCACGTGTGTGTGGATGTTCTGTAAGGAGAGCGGGGGAAGATAAGACACCCTGGAAGGGATGAGCCATCTCGGGGCTCATTTCCTAAAAGTGCTGTTTTTTTCGACCGTCCATCCCTTGCGGACTGTACCGCCGAACTCGTTGCAGAAAGTGAGCTACGGCTAGCTTTCGCCTCAGCCATGAAGGTCGCAGGGGTCCGTGTTGGCTACGAAGCAGGCTTGGGGTGACGGAGATGTAAGCGTGCGTGTCTCTGCTGTTGCTTTTGGGTGGGAGGCGCGCGATGAAGGAAGTCGGTCGTGCGTGGTGTGGTCTTTTAGGCGCTCCTGATTTGTGGCGTCTCGTCCGCGTGTGTGTGTTTTTTGTTTGCGTGCGTGCACGCAAATCGCGTGAGTGAGTTTTTGGTGTGTTGAAAAAAGAAAGTTGTTTGTTGGTTCGTTTTTTTCTGTTCTTTTTGTCGTGGACTTGCTTGTCGCTTGAAATGGTTTTCTCTTTTGGTCGTGGGTTGCCGTTCAGAGAGAGCAAGCAAAGAAAGGCGGGACAACGACATCGTGCTGTTAAAGGGACAAGGACAAAAAAGGAGGGGGAGAGGCTAGAGCTTTATTTAGAGTAGACCTTGCTTGTTTTTGGTACAGAACGATTGGACCGGCGAAAGGAAAAGAACGGCGGTCGGTCACACTCTTTGTTCGCCAACGCGTCGTCTCGTTGCCGTCTGATTTGCGAGCTGCGCTTGACGCAAAGTGGTCCAGGGCAGAGAACGTGCTGTGATTTCCGATTTAGCGTGGATGTACGTGTTGCGTACCCCACGTTGTCGCGAATTTCTCACTGTGTACTTTTTCATGTCTTTTCTCGATGTGTCTCTTTATCCAATTGTCTCTGCTTTACGAAAGCGGGGATGAGATGGGGTGGGGAGGGAAGCGGGGGGTATTGGAGTTGATTGATTTTAGACGATCCTACTCTGTGGTATGTGGAGGTGCGTGTATTTGTAGCTGTTGGTTGTCTTGGGTATACGAATCTGCGATATCGGAAATAATGGGGGCTCAAAGGGGGGGGGGGGTGATGTTCCAGCCAAGCGTTCCAGCCAAGCGTCGAGAGTATTTTCTATTTTCTACCAAGATTTCTCGGCGTGGGTGTCGGGTTCGGTTCTCCCCTACACCGACCAGGCGTTTTACCGCGACCAAATACCCCGACGGCTTTCGTAATACCCCGTAGTTGAGCACGAGTGCTTAAGCGTTCGCCTTGACGAGATACCGGTCGTGAGTTCCTCGACGCTATATCGTTGAGCCACGATCTCGTGATGGTCGTTGCGGGGTGCGTTGTGCTGTTGTGCTTGCGCGACGCTTTACAGGCTGCTTACGCGAGGCGCAGCTAGAGGCATGGTGGGGGGTGGTGGTGAAGGATGCCACCATTTTGTTCATGCCGTGGCCTTTCTGCGAGTGAGTCATTTTCATCTACCTTCTACCGTGCCCGTCGAACACGACAGTACTATTCATTACTCATGGCTTCTTCTGTCTGTGTTGGTTTGGGTCTCCAAAATTTTGTGTCTTTTGGGTGTGTTGTATACGGAGTATGCATACCGAGAACATGGTAGTGTACCCAACCAAGGGGCTCAGTGCGATCGGTGTGTGGTGGGGGGGGAGTGACGTGTGTAACGAAACGAGTCGGTTGATTTTCATTGTAATAGAGGAACATGAGTCAGTTAGAGGAGAGTGTGGGAAAAGACGGAGTCGAGTGGAGGGGTGTGGATACGTGGCAGGCTGCCGACTCCTTTTTTCATTTCTTTCATCATCTGAAGGGTGTCTGCTCCGAGCACGTGCCTCTTCCCCCCCCCCACCCCCCGAGGTGGGGGAGGGGCCGCCTCCCCAAAACAAAAGGGGACCGTGTAGCTGTGAGAATTAGTCCCCTTGTTTCTGTTGTCCATCATCTTGGGAGCCTTCTGCCATTTCGTGTGACATTTTTCGATAAAGCCACGGCTATCTTTTTCACTCGGGGCTTGCGTTTTGTTTTCATACCGCGGGCGGATAGGTTCTTATACAGATGTTATGCCGCGGGCAACTGCTGACCGGGGCAGCGGGACTACTGTAGCTGTGGTCCCACAGTTGTGCGACTCTTACCCGTACGGCAATGGGAGCAGGGAGGGGAGTGAGGGGAGGTGACAACCAACGCTAATTAATGATGAGACAAGGGTCCTTGTTTCTTGTGGATGGTTTTCTGTTACGTTTTGTTGTTGGTGGAAGACGAGACGCGACCGAACGGCCGGGTAGCTGTGTATGCGCAGCTGCGGTGTGGAGCCTCCACGACGGCAGCATGAGACGTATCAAAAGGAAAGTAAACAAAGACCGACTGTGCTCCACAGAGAGGAGAGCGAAAGGCTCTCATCACACCAAGATAAACGAATCTGTCTAGAGATAAAGCTGATCCTCACAAGCCCACACGCCAAATGTTGTGCGGTGTACACGCCAGCAATCCCTGAAGAACCTGATGGTGACTCGTTCACCTGTTCATACATGTTAACTCCCTTTATATGTCAATTTCATCATTAATACTGAAAATAGGGTCGTCGTTCCTAGGTGAGTAGCAAAAATCTTGACTTTCGCCCCAATTAGTGGTATCTCCGAAGAGGATCTCCGATGGGGCGGACGGGGAGGGGGGGGGGCGTACTCATGTTTTGCGATTAGACCATTGACCACGGATCTCCGAAGCACAGAAAGTGCGTTATACCCCACAAGTGATCGAGGGTGGTCTTGGCGTGTTCCTCGCTCTTCTCCTCGACGAGTTTTCAGCAGGTTTGGCACTTGCATCCACACCTTGGTGACTCTTGCCGTCTGTGCGGAATCGCGACTGACTGGCGATCGTTTCACGATTCTCCCCTTTTAAATCTGAATAATAAATAACGATGCCGCATTTTCGACGATGCTTCTGCCTCACCCTCCGGTTGACATCTCCCTCTTGCGCCCCTCGCTGTTCCCAGGCAAGCGATACCAGAAGCCTCCCCGGCCTGCCGAATCTTCGTGTGGTGGACACGTTCTGGCGGGTAGTTGTTGTACGCGACGCCGGTTCTCCGTCATCCCTGGCCGCCGGCGAGGCCGCAGGCGAGGCTTCCGTCCCTCTCCCCCCCTCCAGAGACTCTGTGATAGGGCCGTACTTGGAGATGAGACGGGCGGTACGGCCGTTGGCGGGTGAAGAGGTGGTGTACAGTCGACCAGGGATTCCTGGAGCACGCTGTTTGTGCTAGGGCGCGCTGAGCTAGGTTGGGTGTAATGCCTTTGTACTTCTCTAAGTTTCTTCTGCTGTTCTTGCGTCGGATATTTTTTGCTCCGCAGATTCGTTCAGTGCAGGTCCGAGGCTTACGCTACGTTCGTTGTGTTTAATGCCTTTGCAGCGCGGTACTCGCCCGTTGTATAGCAGTACGTGCACCGGGTTCAAGTTTTGCTCGGCGGATCCATTAAGTGCACGATCCGGAGCTTACGTACTCCGCCGGCGGAATCATGGACGGCAGCGTGTCGAGTGATTTACTCACCGCTTCTCGTCGGTTTGCTGGACGCAGTCTCATGTTGCCTGTCTGTTTCTCACTTCTTCCGAACGAATGAAAACCTTGCAGGCGTTTTTCTTCGAAGCGACCTTGCTGGAAGACCGGCCTCTGTCCAGAGCAGAGATAGCGGCGACGTTCAAGGACTTTTTCGCGGCGATAGTCCGAGATGTTCTACAGACATCGTAGAAATAGGGGCGCGCGAGCGGTGCCTACACCTTAGGGTGTCATCTCCAATTGATTGTCGCGTCGGAGTAGATATGACTGCAATGATCTGGCCGCCCCAGGCTGCTCCACCATGAAAGAAAGTAGTTTGCTTTCAGCAAGGAGACGCTGTTGGGAGCATTTTATAGGCCAAGTGCGTGCGAAAAAGACTATCGTTGTAATTTGTAAGGCCTTCCTTACCTCATGCGTTTCTATAAACCATTGCTGTTGAAAGGGTTTTGCGCACTCTACCACGCGGAGGCGGCGCCTGAAAGTGAAGTGAGCTTGGTGCTTACCTGTATATAGTCAAGGTACCAGGTTGGGATTCTGAGGGTTGGCTGAGCATGCGTACGGCACTGCGCACTACAATAGACGGTTATCTTTGTGTAATCGGCATGCCCATGATGCCCAAAGAGTGAGACCAACCCTTCCTAGTCTGGTCTAAGACCAGTATCTGTACTGAAGCATAGCCTCCTGCCCCTGCTGCCTCTGCTGCGGTGCTTCAGGGGCGAGGGTGAGAGAGCTGGAAACAAACATTGTATGTTGTGGTGTGTTTGAACACAAGCAGTCAAGTTTGACCTAACAATCGTCCGATCAACAGTGCAAAACAAGGTGTAATTTTGGGGCTCCTGGCGCGACATAGCCTGGGGTCAAGCCTCCTTAGCAACAGCAACCCTCATGCTACCCGTCAATCCCGAGCAGCGTATTGCGGTAATACACACATCATCCTCTCTCTTTCCGTCTGATGAAAGATCTTCACAAAAACGAAGGCGCCCTTATATGTTGGCGCACACCTGGCAGGGAGCCTTTCAGCATCAACATGGTCGCACCTACCCCTTGCCATCCACGACACCCAGCTATGTGTTGTAACGAAACGTTGTGGTGTAACAGGTCGCACGGTCTGGCTGTCGTCGTACAACTTAACATGCGGCGCAATCGCAGCCCAGCAGGGTCTGGTTGTGTCGTTTCGATCTGAAACGGCTATTTTTTCTTTCTGTTTCGACTTCCGTTGCAACGTACGGAAAAATAAATAAATACACACACAGAAAGACTACCCATTCGAGATATACCCACAGTCGAACGGGATGTGGTGTACGTGCAACGGGCGTGGACTCCCCCCCTCCCGGAGTAGCTCGCCTCACGCACAAAATAAGGTGGTGCGCCGCCACCTTGAGACTCATAACTGTGTGTGTAGGATATGCCTACGGGATGGAGTCGACAGTCCAGAACCCCAAACCACCAGTCAGCGGAGACGAGAGGTGCTTTCGCTCACCAAGGGTACATTTTTCTGTCGTCATTGGCCCAAAGCCGTGTAGCTACGGTGGTCTTGTGGATTTGCCTTGCCACGCGGCAGTACAGACTACGCGTGCCAGCATAACACGAGATCTTACTACGTCGTTACGGCATTCCTTGTTGCTCTCACCGTCACACTATGCGGCGTGCAAACTGGCCCTATTCCTACAGTGCTTTCGCAACAAACGCGTGCTGTGCAAAGTCGGCCCGACCAATGCTGCAGCAGTAACTAGACGTTTTGTGATATGGGAGAGATATACTTAACGATGACAACTGCATATTACAAAATACAAAACAATCACAGAAAGAACACGCGTTCGAGAAAATAGCAATCGAAGGGATGCGTTGAAGTCTCTCCCGAGAGGGTGCGGAGAAGAAACTGTTGTTGCTGGACTTTTTTTTTCATGTCGTTCAGGAAATCAGGCACCAGCGCTCAACGGTAACAGATTCGCCGCATGATCTCAACGTTCCGAACACGATCGTTGTAGGACGCCCTTCGAGCAGGATAAGTAGACCAATGGAAGACGTTTGGAGGAGAGATTTTCCTGTGCAAGCAGGCACCTGACAGCCTCTTGTTACATGATCAAACACACGCCATGCTCGGTGCAACCAACTCTATTTTGCCCGGTGCAACCAACTCTATTTGCTCGGTGCAACCCCTCTACGAATCAACTTCCAACTCTATTTGCTTGGTTCAACCCACTTTACCAGCTTACCACCAGATTAAAGATCCAGCCAGCTCAAACCCTGCAGAGAGAGCACACAGACGACACTTCACACTTCTCACACAGAGACTCCACACCAGAAACAACGACTGGTAAATCGCTACTGTACCACAGTGTACACGTTACTTCGAGAAGAACGGTAAGTGAGTGAGGTAGGTGTGGTGTGCACGCACAGAAGCGTCCCTTCGAAGAACTCGATCGTACTACACCAATTTTTCTACAACAGCGAGGTATCAGTCGTACAGTAGTACCAACTCCACAACTCTCTCGAGTTTGCCAGAGAGTGTTTGAGAGCAGCCTTCCAGCGAGAGTATGTGTGGTGTTCCAAAGCCGTTGCTGCACCCTGTCCGCACTCACTCGGCCTCCAAATGCCCCTGACCTAAGAGCCGATAGGGACCCGTAGCACCTGGTGGCTTACATTACGGAGCCTTTTTCACTGACTTGCTGCACGCGTTTCCGGACATGTCTCATCTGACTAAACGATCGTTCGGTCGGGGCTCTCTTCTTGTCTTTACCGTGCGTTCCCAATACCCTCGCTTTCGCTTTCCGAAGGAAAAAAGAAATTCAAAACGCAGGGCAATAATATGTCACGAGCGACCCGTGATGAGGCGAGGGAGCAGGGCGGTAACCCCAACAGGGTCGGCGTCCTCGAGCCTGCCGCCCACGGCCCAACTCCGAAGCAGCTCCACGAGCTGTTGCACATCCTAATGGGCACACCGGCCGGCATTGTGCAGCAGGTAGGTTATTTGTTGATGCTGTTTGTTGCTGTCGTCAAGGCCGGTGCGGCCGCCAACAACGACAGCGGCGCGGGAAGCGGCGGCAACTGTGGCGACTCAACAGTCAACTGCAGGACTCCAGGCCAAGTTGCTCCAGGTGCTGCTTGTCGAACCCGCGGTTCCACGACGGTCACGGCGGCAGAACGGAAGAGCGCCATCGCTCTCCTGAAAGCTGCCACCAAAGAGGCAAAGAAGAAAAACAAGATGAGGGGTGCGGCGAAGCCCAGCATCAAGAGCGGGAGGTGTTTGGCGAAGGCAACCGATGGGAGCGATGCAGTGAAGGCGAAAACCCTTCAGTGCTGGGCCGCCAAAGGCAAGCAGAACGTCCGACAGCTGCTGAAACTTCTGCTCGAGTCTGCTGGTGCGGTGGGAAAAGCTCGACCGGATCACGCCCGTCTGCTCAAGTTCCACGCTCAGGACATCTCCAGCGAGGAAGCCAGAAAGGTAGGGGCATCGGGTTATGAGGAGTGTGAGCACAGCGATGATGGTGCATTTGTCTTGTTCTCGCTACGTTCGGAAGCTTCGCGATTTTTTGTTTTTGTTCTCTCGTGTTGACATCGTCTCTAACGTTTCCCGCGCTCACCCGCCTTTGGCCTGGCCGTCAATCATGTGTGGTGGCAGGGGTCATCTGCTGCGGGGGCTGCCTTCGAACTGATGATAGGTATCATCGACGCAGCTCTCCACGACGACGGAAAGACTAGCAACGGATCGGCTTCACCCAGCAGCACCCCGTCCCCGTCGTCTTCCCAAGCCGACATCGCTGTTGGAGGGGAAGACATCCCGACGTCAGCCGTCGACCGAACGTCCACGAGCAAGCAACAGCAACGGGAA
Organism: Ectocarpus siliculosus; assembly: GCA_000310025.1. NCBI lineage: Eukaryota > Phaeophyceae > Ectocarpales > Ectocarpaceae > Ectocarpus > Ectocarpus siliculosus. Next base: position 516,792 of record FN649727.1, on the reverse strand, counting down.
CATCTCTCGCACGATGAGCGATCCGACCTTCTCCCCGTCTCCTTGCCCGGGAGCCGCATCGTCGAGACGCCATCTCCGTCGTCATGCGGTCAAGAACGGCGTTCATCGAACGGAGCACAACCAAGCAACGTTGCCAGCATTGCCATCGTCGGACACGCCAACAGCACCACCCCGGGCTTTGACACGTCAACATCACCGCTATCCTCGTCGCTCTTGAAGGAATCGGTCCAGGGTACGACGGCGGCGGCGGCGGCGGCGGCGGCGGCGCTGTCGGAGGAGACACCTTCTTCATCGTCGAAGGAGGACATGTTCACCATCGTCGAGGCCGCGGACGAGAGGTGGTCCAGCTCGGACGATGATGAAGAGGAGGCGCCCCTGACTAGGAAGCGGTGAGTAAATAGCTGTTCGCCAAACCGTCTATCACGCCTGGCCTCCCGATGAATGTTCTCGTTATTTTTACGGCGGAACAACCTTCCTCACCCACCCTTGGGGTACAGCAAGCGACGACGAGTTCCGACCTCCCTCCGTCCGTTCCTCCACCAACGGTGTTCGTATTATCTCCGCCCTTGCTGACCGCCACCTCGTGATAGGTCGGACTCGAGCACGGAACGAATCCAAGGAGACAGGGAGAACGGTGTCTCCGCACCAGCCCCGTTGGCGTGCACCGATGTCATGGACGGCCCAACGACAGCACAGCCAGCCCCTAGGCGAGCCAGCCTTGTGCTCGACGAGGTGACCAACACACCCGGACCCGCCGAGATAGCCGCAGAGGGGGGAGCATCGACGACGCACTCTCCTCCACCGGCAGGTGTCGCGCTTGACCAGGAGGTGGTGATGCCGTCCGGGGTTGCGCTGAATCTCGATGCGGAGGCTTCAACAAGAAGCGAGCCGCCAAGTGGGGCCGGGGAACCCTACGGGGGCGGACAGATCGTGCCCTACGGGTACATGCCCACCGGTAAGATTTATTTTTTTTGTTCTCGCCGCTTTCTTTAACCGTCGTTCGCAGTTTGGGTCACATGTATATTCCTCATACCCTTCGAACACACGCGAAGAAAATTCGCCTGAATCGATCTACTCTCCACCCAATCGTACTGTTCTTCAGGTAGATGAAAAGTTGACGATATGCTTGTAAAGTGTTCGTTGTCCAAGAATCGTGATGAAAAAGCTTTCCACCACTGACGACATGGGACCATCGACATGAAAGAAATTCTTACGGCGACCGATGCCATTGCGACGAAACACTTTTGAATCAACAATGACGTCAGCTCCCATGTCCACCACCCTCTCCCTCCCTCCACCCGCATCCCTTCGCCCCATTTCAAGCAGTCGCCACCACCGCTAGCCCCGAACGCCGTGAGGCACGTGTCCCCCACTCACCCTCCGGCACGGTGGAAACCATCTTGAGCCAGCTGGTGTTTTTCAGGCTGTCATCACCCATCCTTTACAGGGCACTCGTGAGTCTCGACGTCACTGCTGACATCAAACAAGCTTGCTTTGTTGTTTGGCACGGGGGGGCGTTGGAGAGAATAGACGAAGTGTCGGACCTCTGCTGCATCATACGCAGAGCTAGGCGGGTGTCAACAGCACCGCAGGTCAATCAGTCCATCCCTGCCAGCATGAGATAACGAAGAATAGGTTAATAAAGTGATATGTACATGATTGCCAATATCACAGTGTATATAGGTATTATTTGCCGTTCGTTGACAATAGTAGCTTTAATACGACTGGTATTTGGAACAATGAAACAGCGGCGTCCATACCACTAGCTACGTCGAGACACCACGTCAATAGCCGGGGACTGCACAACAATGTAGTTCGACCGAAACTATCCCGAAATTGCCCTCAAAACTCAGGCCCATTGATTCAAAACTACACCTACCTCCGCCAAACGACTACGTAAGGAATATACGGATCAAGAGAACGTACGTACGTTTGAGTATATGCACATAGTAAACAAACACAGCCGCAACCGTGCCGCCTTTACATGTACACAACAGATTTATAATAGTGCTCTATCGGTATTGCCCAAGCAAAAATTGGTTGTTCCTTCTCGCAGCCCTACGGGCCTGACAACCCTACACCGCTTATGGTTTTGACCCTTGCCTCCTTGTCTACCATTCATTCCAGGCCGTGAACATCATCTCAAGCCAGATGGACGTCGACCCGTCCGTGCGTCTGAGCATCGGAGCGCCGCACGGGTCCGCCTCATTTGGCCCGCTGGAAGTGCGATCGCGCCAGCAGCAGCAGCCACTCCAGCACGCGTTCCAGGACGACAGCGACGGCACGGACGACAGCTCCGTCGCCGTCGACAGCGCGGGAGAGAACGAGCACGATGATGGTCGCGGCGACAGTGACGCCGGAAGCGAGGACGGAGACGACGACGAGCCTCCACCGCCGCCTTCGGCCGGCCACATCGATCGCGACCCCCTCAACGACCTGCTGCGCGCTTTCGCTGGCCTTGCTGCTCTCAGCGGCAGCTCCGACGGCGTTGAGAGCGACGGCGACGAGCGCAGCAGCAGCAGCAGCGGTTCTTCTTCCGGCGACGCTGACGAGGACGACGCCTCGGCACGGGGACTGCACGACGAGCCCAACAACACGGGCAGCGAGTCCAGCAGAGATGGGCTCGGCAGCACTCGCGACGACGACGACGACGGCAGCGACGACCTAGACTGCGACGCGAGGATGGGCGCCTTCCTCTGCCTCGAAGAGATGGAGTACCCCAGATGCAGGGCGGGTTACGAGAACGTTGAGGAAGGCCAGGCCAAGTGGGCTCTGTCGGTCATCGGGAAGATCGCGGACGCGATCGATGCGCCGACGCACACCGTCACGCTTGCGGCCATGACCCTCGGAGTGGCCGGCGGCGTGCCGGGATTCATGGACGGGCTGACCAATGAACAGATCTGCCTTCTCCCCGCGGCGTGCGTGGGGGACTCCATCTGTCGACTGCAAGAATCTGGGACGGAGGAGAGCCCCGCCTATGACTTCAACACGGCGACAGACGCGATGCTGGCGATCACGAAGACCTCGTCGGAGGGCAGGGGTGACGGCGGTAGCGACATATTTGGTGAGACAAGCGACGAAGACGCCAAGACTCAGCTGCTCGCTCTCGTCGTCCTTCTGAACGAGGCCTTGCCGGAAGGCCTCTCCTGCCCGGGGTCTCTGCACTTCATACGCATCCTCGCCGACCAGTCAGGCCTCTCCGACACCCGCACCGACCAGGAGCTCGAGAACTTTTTCGACCAGACCGACAAGCGCGTTCGTACCGCGGTCTTGAACGGCTTGCTCCGCACGCTTTCGCCGTCGGACATAGCGCGCGGCGCCTTCTTCGGCGCAACCGGTGTGTCCGTCAAGTTCACCGAACAAAGCGCATAGGGGTGTGTGGGGAGGTGGGGGGGACGAGCGAGGTAGGTTCCGGGCAGACTAGCCGGGGAGCTACCTCGCTCGTGACAGGGGGTTTTAGTTGGGTTCAAATCCCACACTACCTGGGTCGGATCGGTTTTGGGCCGATCGACTTCTGGTGCCTATCCCTAGTGGCGACGCTAACCGGCATTGAAACGGTACACGAAAGCGGATGAAGATTGAAATTCCGTATAAGTGTGGGCAGGGGTCTCCTCCTTGCTAAGAATAAGAGCAAAAACAAAAGAAAAAACAAATGTAAGAAACAGTCAATGGTAGGTTCTGTGGAGGTATCTTTGGAAGTGAAAGAAGACAATTTTTGTCGCAACATGAGGCGATCCATTCTAGTTAGAGAGCGTAAAAAAGTGCGTGCGACTTATCGAATTAGGTGCCGGTGGAAGAATTAAATGTTTGTACACTGGACGTGTGTGTTGAAGTCGATTTGAACTGATAAACTATGCAGATGTAGTCAGTCGCATACTTTTTTGTTGTTCTTGGTTGTTTCGGGCTATTACGGTTGGCTTCGTTGCCGCAGCTAGTCAGGTTTGATGGCGCGAGAACGTAGTAGGTGGCGGCGTACGCGTGCACCTGTCTGTTGTGCAGAAGAAACGCTTGTACAAGGGCGGAACGGTGGTAGACCACGATCGGTCGCCGGTTATTTGTGTGTGTGATGTGTTATGTTTTGGTCTTATTTATTATGGCGACAGTCCCCCCATTTTTCGTGGTGAGACTACACTTTTCAGCGTATGTATGTAGAGTACTACACTTTTCAGTGTATTTTTTCGTACAACTACAACCATCCAGGGTCACACAGGAGAGGGTAAACACCAGGGCTTTTTTCTTCTTTTTATTTGTTTTCATGACCCACCTTCCTCCTGCGGTGCGTGCTGATTTTTTTTTTTATCGCGACAAGGGTCCAGCCGTCACATTCCCTCGTCAACGGTGCTAACGTTTGGTACTCACGAGAGCTTTTCAGCTATATTTCGCTTTCACCCGCAAATTTTATAAATTTTTCACCCCATCGGGATTCGAACTCACGACCTCTGCGACTAGCGGTTTACGAGGATGCCACTATTGATAGACCACCGGGGCGACCGGCTATCTAGTTATGGGGGAAGGTTGGCACAATATCATTTTCCTTCCATGGTACCTAGAGGGGCCAGCGCGACGCGGGTAAAGTTGGGCACTTCCGCTGCTTATTTAATTCACAAATCAGTCGCTAGGTACACGGTGCCACCGAGTGGCTACGAAGAACTAGTCACGCATTGTAGCACACCGACCAACCGGAAGGAAGGTTGGAATAGCTTCGTTGTTACTAGAACGTTTTTTCGTGATGTTTCACGACGTGACCGCGAAGTAACAACTCGTCGACATCGCTTGGGTCTTGACCAGAAAACAACCGCGCTTTCCCACGGGGCTATTATCCCGGACAACGGCAACAAGACATAATAACAAAATGGCGCCGGAAAATGATCATGTTGTATGTTTCTCGACAGCAAGCTTCTTCAGGATTCTTGCTCTATTTTTACCAAACCATTGTGCTCTCTGTGCTCGTAGAAGAGGGCAGAAATCATTACATTCATTCGATCGAAACGGTGTCAAGCCAACACAACCCATAATAAGAGGATGCGGATACGAGACCCAGTGCTGCCGACCCTGCCCCTTTCCGGCACCAACCGCACTTTCCGTACGGGCCCTGCAAGACACAGCACAACCACACGGCACAGACCGTCCCGCATAGAACCGAAGACCTGGAACTCCCTTGAGAGCCCCCGCTTTCCCGGCACCCATCTTACACTGCAAACAAGTCGAATTTTGGGGAATTTTCTGCCATAGCTGGCGGTTTGAAAGATAACCATCGATCGTGTGCCGTTCGAACCAGTGTGAACGAACTCGGAGGCCGTTTTAGAACCCTTGCCACGGGCCCCTCCGAAATAGCGCCCCCCCAGCCCCCCCCGGTGTTTGCCATCGGGGTTTGGGTTTTCGTCGCTTGGCAACGACGTTGTAAAACAAGCCCCCCACTCGGTGTTTGCCATAGGGATTGGGTTTTCGTCGCTTGGCAACGACGTTGTAAAACAAGCCAATTCACTTCGTGAACTCGGCAACCAGGTTACCGTTTTTTTTTTTTTACCTCGGTTTTTTTTTTTTGGCGGTAACCATAATGGTGGTCGAGTAGATCATGTTGTGCAGGGTGGAGAAACCTCACTCCGCGCAACGGGGGATGATCGCACCACGTTGTGTTAAAATGGTCAAGCTTCCTCGAGGCAGTTACACGGTGCTTACAACTGTCTCTGGAAGTGAAAGCACCAGAAAATAAATTAAGTCATACGTAGCTGTCATCCGTACGCAAGTAAGTAAGCACAAGATGCCGAAAACCCTTAGCAGGATGCAGCTCACCCTTCATGCGACTC
>FN649727.1:496095-510885 GCA_000310025.1 Ectocarpus siliculosus | reverse complement strand
AGAGTAGGGGGGGATAATCGAATCCGGACCCCCCCCCCCCCCCCCCCCCCCCCCGCCCCTCCCGTGCTTATAACTAACTGCCTATGGAAGTGAAAGCACCAGAAAATAAATAAAGTCATACACAGCTGTCATCCGTACGCTAGGAAGTAAGCACAAGATGCCGAACATCCTTAGCAGGATGCAGCGCACCCTTCATGCGACTCGCCAAATACCTCACGGCGCTTCGCGCTTGGTGATGTGAGAGCCTGGTCCGGTGAAAACCCGGCGTGCTCCGTCCCGGCTTTGTAGGGATGCGAGGTCAATGGTCTAACGACTACGGCATGAACGACTATGAGTACCCCCCCCCACCCCGTCAAACACATTTATTTATCCCACACAAATCCGACCGTGTCATTCATTTCCCGAATAGACCGCAATTCGTATTACAGACGTCTCAAACTCACGTCAAGGCAAAAAAGGGAACGTTCTCTGAACGTTCTTGGAACGAGACGTCTCCAATCTCCGGGCCCCAACAACACGGTTTGGACGCTGTAAGTCGCCCCGGGTGGTGGAAGGCACGGGGCCCCTTCCTTCCGTCACCACGACCCGCTGTGAACTTATTCGACCAGGCTCGCCAAAACCGCCATTCACAGCCTTGTTTGTTCGTCGATTTTCTCAAGTTCCTCAGGTTCCTGGGACTGCACGAATTCCCCACTTTTATCGCTTTCCCCTAGAACTGTCTCAGCGTGGTGTCAAGCTTGCTGGCGAAGGGCACGGCGCCTTCCACCATCATGAGAAACGCGCCCTCGAACTGTGCTGTTCTGTTACCGCCTGCGTTCGCCGTCGTCCACTTTTCTGGTCATATCACACTACTCACTCTTGGTTGTGTGTGGGGGAAAAACTGCACCGACATCGGAAGTTGGGGGGCAGCGGCCCGGGTGTCAAGATTGATCACGGGTCTCTTGTCGATACGTGTTCGAAATAGAGCGAGGGCAGCAGAACACCGCTTTGACGAAGCAAACGTACCCGCCTACAGGAGATCGGCGTCGAAATCATCATCAAAGGCCAGGTCTCGTGTGCAGATTGCACGCGAGGGGGATAAGAAAAACTCTGCATTACATACGTATGCACTAGAAACGCATCTCTCTCTACGCGCTCTCTGTGCGAAAATTATGAGTCGCGCGTGCAATAACTATCTTTGTGCCGAGAGAGAGGTTGAAGCTACTGTCGAAGGCTGGCTATGTTGTAGCGGCGGCTGCCCCGGCGAGGGATGCATACTATGAAGCGCCTAGACTTTGCGGTCTAGGCGTGGAGGGCGCGGTGATCCAATCTTGGAACCGTTGGTAGGGAGGTGGTTCCCAATGGCAGGACCCCGCCTCCCAGGCAAGCCACGCGTCGTTAGATGCGGCCCTGAGAAACTGAAAGAACCTGAAAGCTTGAAGTGCATGCTGAACTGAGCTGATATCGTGACCTGAGCTAACCTGAGCTAACTGACGAAGAGCTAACGGAGCCCTATATTGTAGCGTGAGTGCGTGCAGCCCTCGTGAGGAGTAATACGGAGCATATCTACTACTGAATCTTTGCCGGTGGTCTAGAGCAGGTGAGGTATAGCTAATAATGTACATCCAGTTTGCATGTAGATGAAGCAGCATTATGGCTAGCTCTTCCAGCACTACTTACATACTGCTCCTGCATTCACGTGCCAACGCAAACGACGAGTGAGTGCAAAACTGTTCGTGAGATGGGGCGGATTTGATAAATCTACTACACTACTGACCACCCCCCCGTCAGATTGCCGACCTCCTCAGCAGGATCTTAGAGTATGCAACAACCCAGTTGTTTGTTGTGGATTTTTGTATGGACAGGTAGGCCTGCCTAGGCTTTTACAGCAGACACCTGTTCAATGTGTACATAAAAAACAACTGCCTCCCCCAAACTCCCCCATACCCTTCCCATCTTTCGACGGCAAAACTTTTCGACTCGAAAATAGTGAGGCACGCGTACACTCGCCTCCGGCTTGCGTCAGTCAGCTTGCGCCAATCAACCTTTCTATCCCGCTGAGGTACAGCGGGCAGTGCTGCATCGTTTGGTTTTGTGCATCTGCATATGCCCAGCTCTGCGCTCTGCATACGTCGAGTCGAGAGCCGAGAGTGGAATCGTGGAGTCGTCTAGTCACGCATACCAGACTGTCAGCCTACCAGACTGTACAACTGGGCCAATCAGAACGACGTCCTGTTGCCTGTGTGCAGTCCCCAGGACAGAGAGCCCAGCAGCCCAGGAGTTCAGCAAACGGCTCTGTGCACACAAACACATACACGTCGGATGACCAGCGCAGTTCTACCCCTTACAAGCCAAGCGACCCCCAGTCCCGCCGAAAACGGCCACCTTCACACGAGACGGGCGTTGCAAATGCTCCGAGAAATCCGAAACTTGCTACCTGCGGACCATTACTCTGGTAGTCTAGAGGTGTTTGGGTGTTTGTGCCCCTGGCTCTCTCGCTCCGCTCTGCTGGCCGTATCTGCGTTCCACGCGGCTGGTTCCGATTTATTTTCGATTTTCCGAAGATGTTGTCACGCCGTTTGTACATGTAGATTGTAGACGACGGCGGCGTCCAGCATCAACCATGTATGAGTTCTGACTACACCCGACTACCGCCTCGGTCCTCTCGCGTCTCTACAGCAGCATCATCGCATCATCGCCACATCCTTCAAGAGACAGAGCGGAAGGAAGTACGTGGTGAGCGTTCCTATGCCCGCTCTCCTCTGGTGCATCGTACGTACGTTGTCCCGTTGCTGCGGTACCGTTGACGAGATGCATGCAAGGTTCCCGTGCCTTTGGGTAGGGGTTGAACCGATATTTGGGCAGCATCTCTTTGGTCTACATACTTTTCTAGCTGAACCTCAAGTAGAGTTTTGCCCAACTGGTCTCAGGTCTCAGTGACGTGAGATTGGCAGAACCGATTAGAGTACTCCTTGTAACCGGCACAAGGTCTACTTTCGCTACAGACGAAGAACTTACGGCTGTCAACTTTTGCGACCAACTCGACTCTGATGTCTCGCGCCTGTACTTTCGAACACCCTCTGTATGCACTGAGGATTATTGCCACAGGCACCCGACCTGCAATTGAGCAGAATTCGCGCTTTACCCCGGCGGTGTGGACACAAAAGTGCGTCGGCGGCGGCGTTGGGCAGCTGCAGAAGAATTGATAGCAGAGCATCGAGGGAGCGGGGGACACTGCTGTATCATGTCTGATTGGATCTCAATTTCAAAGGTGCGAGCGATGCAGGCTCCTGATCGTTATTCTCCCTTGAGCTTGTTTGCTTTCCACATAATACTCTAGAGGCTATTTATTTCACGATACCGCGGTTGTACCCAAGCCGCAGGGTGGCAAGTGGCAAGACGGTGTCGGACCTGTATATAGGGATGTGGCAGGAACGGACGAAGAACGTTGATGGGAGCACGCAGCGCAGAGGTAACGTTATTTTGGCGACCGAAGGCAAGAGCGGCGGATCGCCGGGTTGCCCGCCGTTGCCTGAAGCCTGTTTCTAGTTCCGATCCGTGTCGACACACGTGAAATTCACCCCTACACGTAGCTGCCTTGGACGACCCGCACTTGAGCGGAGGATAAAGCTTGAGTCGGCGAGTACAGCAGTGACAAAAAAAATTGGTTTGGGTCCAGATTTGCCAAGTATTAGTTTTTCATTTTCGACCCAGTGTCCCCAGCAATAGATCTGAGTTTATCAGCATGCACATATGCACATCGCTGCTACATGGCGTCGTATACTACCGGAGTTGTATTCCTACGAGTACGGCAGTAAATTTAATACCGTAGTTTCTTTTGCAATTGGTCGGTTGTACGTTGCGGGATTGTGTCTTTAGCACTGCCTGATTGAAATACAACTTACCGAACATGTTCATGGATCCCTCTGCGTGCACCGCGGTGCAACACATGAAAGGAATGTGGCGCCCCGGTTTAACCCTCCCCGTATTGAAAGCACCACCTGAAAAATGCCGCAGCACCGAAGTTGTGGCTTCGGATTCACTTGTGGTAGCGCGCCATCTTATGCCCGACGCGGGGTTTTAGATAGATAGGTCCAGACATCGGATAAATCAAGTTCAAGCACGCCGTTCTTGCTTTCTTGCGCACCTCGTTGCGATGAACCCGAGGGTACAGACAAGGCCGACAGAGGCGAGCACGCCAACAAAATTAATTACTCACCAGGGAATCACATCGAGTTAAATAGTCCGTGGCACAAGCCATGATCTAGCCCGCATTCACCACTCGCTGCAAGGGAACCCAAGCTGCCCCTTGCCAATATCAGTTTTCGTAACGCCTTACAGGCGTGAGTGTGCTTTCCTGCGATGCCTACAATCGCAGACTTACTGGTCCCAGAAAGTCGCTGTGCTGGTCAGTATTGCACCTATCCGTATCATCGCACCGGGGTGCCTGAATACAGCAGCATATTGTAGGATGAGCAAAGCCAGCCTAGTTTTTTTTTCACTATCGCACCTGGAGTGATCTGAAAAGCTTGTCAAAATGGTTGATGTTTTTCCGCATCAAGATCGTGGTTTTCACATCCATCGGGGATATCGCACCGGCGTGTGACAAAACGCGAAAACCCATACATTGCCGCGGTGCCTTGGCCCGCACGATTACGGAAATACTAATATTTCACTCCGAAGAATTTTCTTGAGCACCCGCCGTGTGGTCTGTGTTCTCTTGAATGTTGAGACTGGTATGTACAACTTTTTGCCGTAACAAGGAAGGGTGTGGAGGTAGTTTTCATGAAGCTGGTGGAAACAACCCCCAACCGCTCGCCTGTGCGAGAGACGACGGGACGATTGTTGCTTAACGCGTTCGACCTCGCCCGTTGTAGATACCTCGTGTGTGATTGCTGGGAAGTAATGTGTATTGTTTTCAAAACCACAATCAAGAACCGAGATCGGTTGTATCACCCGCTCAGAAGTGTCTCGCCTCCTAGATAGTTTCGGTGTCAAGGGCCAACCTCTACGCCTTTACATGTCTGTGCTGTTGGGTAACGAGAACGAGTTCTTGGTGCTTGTTTCGCGCTGAATCCGGCATTTTGGACGGCGGGAAGTGTGTACTGCACACGACGTTTTGTGCTTGGAGCAAGGTGTTACAGAGACTACACGTTGTAGGATTGGAAGTAAAGGAACGACGAAGAGGTCGTATCTTGTTGGTGTCGTGATACTGTAGTCGGCATGCTGGAGACAATGAAGCAGACTTGCTACTGACTCGGATAGTTTCACTAATGCGTTCACAAGCTTCATCGACACTGCGGACATGACCGAGAAAGCGAAGTCGGCACCAAAAACAAACCTTTCCCTTCAACGTACTTCTCCGAATACAGATTCGGTTGCAGAATATACCGGTGCCGGTGAAGGGACGCCCAGATTTCTTCAGGGTAGTGTTCTTCGATGGAACGGTGGAGGTCAGGACGAAATCCAAACGAGCGAACCTTGACGGTTCGGTCCAGTGGACAGAGCGGCTAGAGGTTCTGGCGGATGACACCGCCATCAAGCTGGTGGCCACTGTTCAGCAGCGTAGTTTCCTCGGGGATTGGGTCACAGGGCCCGACTTTCGTTTCATTGGCTCCTCGCTGCCCAGCAAATGGCGTCATATGTCCGAGCTCCCCTCCGCCCACGAGTTTTACGCCGAGCTGAGCGTCAATTGTCAAGAAGACCTACCGCCGTCCACAAGCACGTACAAGCCCGAGGCCCATTTTCGTGGGCCCTCCAAGCTTCCTAGTCCCAGCTCTTTTAGTTCTTCAGGGTCCGGTAGTGTTCGCAAGGGTAGCGACAGCTACTCCCCTTCCTCGGTGGCCGCAACGTCGAAGACCTTGTTGTCATCTGCGGTTGGGGGCGGCTTCTTCGGTGGTGGCACCAGACGAGGGGCCTCTTTTGAGGGATGCTCGGGCTCCTCCGCTGTGTCGGCGTCACGGCCGGCACGTGCAACCCACGAGACCAGGCCGCGGTACAGCTATCCGCTACGACAGGAGGGAGGGCTGTGGGGGGTGGTAGGCTCAACAGGGATGGTGCTTCGTTCCCGTCCGGGGTTGGCGATGTCGCAATCGTTTTCTTGGTCACCACCAGCTTCTCCGATCGCACGGCCAAAAGATGCTCCCGCTTTTCAGCAGCGGGCGGGCGCAAGCGAGGCTGCGGGAGAATCGTCTCCGCCATCGTCAAGCTGTTTCTCTTGGTCGCCCCTCGTCTCTCCGTTAGCATTGCCAGATGAAGCTCCTGAGAGAAAATGGGTAACGGCAGGGGCTGCGGCAACGGGGAGTGGCGCAACTTTAGCACCGATTCTGCCGGGACCGGCGAGGTCGGGGTCCTCCTCTCGGCCGCTTGTAAAGCCTCCCGCAGCGTTGGCAGATGATCTCACTGCAGTCCAGCAGTTCCGCGAGGCCGGTGGGATTTCCCCGGGGAATAGGTCTGCGACTACGCTGGATATTGTGGATGGACAACGCAAGTTGGTAAGAACCTGTGTTGCTAAGGTTAAGATGAACTGTTCCACAGCACACACCGTATCGCCGTGCTCTATCTATGAGTACAGTTTTTTTCCATCACTTCATTTGCAGAAAGAGCTGTTTTGGCAGAAGCACGTTCATTGCACACACATCCGCGAAGTGGACGCCTGTTCCTCTCGATACAATCGATCCGCGGGCATGAGCGCAACGAGGTGGACCGTTCATGTCGAATGTCTATCCGACGAATATGGAAGCATCCCTTAGGCGACTTCTCCAAGGGGAAGATGCCCCAAGGGAGAACCGCTTTGCATCGATTGTTTTTTTTATTGATGTGTCACGCCCAACCGTAGAGTCGTAATTGGCCCTCAACACCGAGTGAGCTCTAGATGTTTCCAACGCACCAACGGGGCACCCTGGTTCAATCTATGATTCGTCTCAACTATCAAAGTTGCCGCGTACTCCACGGGGTACTCCACGGTAGTTTACGAGGCACACGCGAAATCGATGTGACCAACGACGAACGAGATATTCCGGTACTCTTACGCTATCCTCGTATCACACGCTACGTCTCTCTCACATGCGCGCAAGCGTGTCGCTTCGCTACTCTCTTCCTCTGTCTCGAAAATGTTGACCGAACCGCGTTCAGTCGGCAACAATATGTCCAAACCACAAACACAAAATGGCCCCGTGATGCCCTCCTCCTGTGTGACCCCGCCTGGTAGGCGAACACGAACACCGAAAGGTATGTAGACTGTGATGCCAGAATTGATGGGACGAACACACACGCACATACAGACGGCAAGACTTCAATTGCAGAACCTTCAACAATTATTCCGACGGCGGTGTGTTTTGAGTTTAAGCTTACCACCCGGTTGAACAAGTTGGATGTCCCCACCACAACCTCACTAGTGTTGAAATCTGAAGTAGACACAATCGGATCACCATACGTTGCACTTGTGGCATCGCGGTCTCGCTGTCTAGGTATGCTGACCACGTAATCCATCGATGCCGACCAAGCCGAACGAGACAGCAGTCGTTGTGTACTTTTGGTATGGGGGTCAGCCCGTTGGTCCTCGGGGCTCCGATGTTCCGTCGCTGCCGTCTATGTGCCGGTCACCTTCCAAATATCACACAAGGACTCGATCACCACCCGAGGTCCTTTGTAGCATATAGCATATACTAGATTAATAACTCGCTGCCCACGACGCGAGGTGCGGGGACAGGATGTTCAAATGAAAATGCTTGTCAGAGTTGGCTCGTTGTCACTTGGTGTCCTTTTCGTACGTCGGGGACAATTAGCTGTGTTGGACAGCCCAGTGAAGTTCGTATCGATTACTGTTGGCAGAATGTGTTACTTTGAACAATGCGGACTCTTCGGCTGATTGAGCTGACGTATGCAGTTTTCGTTGTCTCTCCCGTATTATTCTGGCGGCAGCCCGCCAGGAAATGATCGTGCGCCTTTGGTCCGCGCAGGCCATGTACACAACAATAGAGTCCACCTATATCGCGGGTTCCGTGCCAACCCGAGAAGCCATCTTCTCAGCAGAGGTTGATGGAGCTTGGGTTCAGGAAGAGACTACTCCAGACAGAAAACTAGCGGGCCCAACAAAATGACACCTGACCTACCTGTGTATACTTGGTGCGGGTAGTGCTTGTGCTTGAGGTACTGTAGACACTAACTGGGCACCAGGCGATGCCCGAGAACCCTTCCGTGAGCACAGCCAATAACATACCTTCGTCGCAAGGAGTGGGCATTGACCGAAAATACCCACGATCGGTATAGCTATTGCTACACTCGTCGGAACCTCTCTTTCCATCGCCATCGAGTATCATCAATGTCTTATGATTAATGCTCCTCCTGCTACAATGTATGGTTTTCGTGTCTTGCTGACCTACTGCAGTGAGATAAAAGAGTAGAACGAAGCACAAACCAATTCAACTTGAGTGCGCTGCACCCGCTCACAAGCAAACGTCTCGTGGGAGCAGCGTGATTTTTCAATACACCATAGAAAGACTGCCCGTTCGAGATCAGCCTTTTTGGAAAGTGCGTAGAAGTCTCTACAGTACACGTCGAGGGAACACCTGTTGGATGCTGGAGTTAGTTGAATCTCTTCACCCTGAGAAAACGGGGATGCCAGCGGGAATCAAGACTCGTAGTGATCTATGATTTTTATGACGTCCCGGTGCAAGTCTGAAGGGGCCAGGAAAAACAATACAGGGGAAGACACCCTCCGATATGTCGTGTGTAACTCTACTTCTTTCATGGGGAGACGTGTATATCGCTGCGTCGTCGTTGTTCTTCCAGAGAACTGCGACAACTTCCAGTCATTTTTTCTCGAATCACGTGGTATGCTTAACGATTTGGCGACGTTTGACCCCACGCTACTGACATCCTTGTGCTATGCATAGGTAAGGAGTATCATTTCTCGCATTTCCTACTGTACGAGTTCACTGCAAGGTGACTTGCTAATAATGCGCGACACCATGGAGCACTGGTCCAGCCAAATACCAATGACCGCTTGCGGAGACAAAAGAGAGAGTAAAGCAGGACGAAAGGGCGCCAACGGTGTGTCTAACGCGCATTGCGAGGTCGAAAGTTCAGGCCAAATGGTTATTTAAGGATGAAGGAACTAGTGCAAGGACGACACTCAGGTCCTGTTTGGCGACATTGTTGTCGAACTCCCGAGGCAGTCCTTGAAGCGTCTCGTGCTTGTTGCATAGGATCACCAGCGTCCTCCTACAGATGACTAGTCTTGCGCTTCGATCGAGCGTGCCGTGTCAGCTTCCTCCAGCATGTCGTGTGTACGCGGTTTTACATTTTGAATGTGGAAACCGACCAATGTACGGGCATGGCGTTTCAAAACCAATCTGCGACGTAACTTCGCCATTTCTGTGCCATGGAAGCTCTCGCAATGAGACTTCCCTCGTTTCTGGCATTGTGTACTCCCGGATAGCTGAACGCTCTCCCTCCACTCTTTCTACCGGGAATTCTTTTGGACAGGCGGGTCTTCAACCCGAAATGGCAATGTTTCCGGAACCAAGTATCGACGCGATGCAGCACCACACGAAGGAAGAGCTTCTCACGCAAAACCTCCATGACGTAGTAGCGGAGCTGGGGGCAGACCACGTCCAGGCTGCCGTGGCTCTAGACGAGCTGGCCCTGTGTGCTCGAGGGTCTGGACGGCTGGGGGAGGCCGAAAACTTCTTCAGGCAAGCTCTCCGCATCAAGGAACAAAAGCTGTCGCACGGTGACCTCGAAGTCGTCTGGACATTGGAGGGGCTAGGCCGGTGCCTGCGGGAGCAGGGGCGAGCAAGAGAGGCGGAGCTTTGTCTAAGCCGGGTAGTCCAGGTCAAGGAGGCCAAGTTAGGGCCCCACGATAAGAGTGTCGCTGTCACCTTGCACGAGCTGGCCCGATGCGTGCGGCAGACGGGGAGGGTGGAAGAGGCGGAGGGGCTTCTGAGGCAAGCCCTCTCGATCAAGGAGGCTCTGGCACCCTACGATATGAGCGTCGCCGTGACGTTGCACGAGTTAGGTCGCTGTACGCGAGCAGCAGGGCGACCGGAGGAGGCTCGACGACTACTGGAGCGAGCGCTCCAGACGAAGAAAGCGAACGTGGGAGCCCATAATCTTGAGGTTGCCTGCACGCTGCACGAGCTGGGCTTGTGTATGTTGCAGACGCGGCAGATCAATGACGCTGCCTTTTTGTTCGAACAGGCGCTCCAGATTAAGGAAGACAAGCTGGGGGATTGCCACCCACAGGTTGCCGTCACGCTTCATGAGCTGGGTCGATGTTCGCGGTTAGCGGGTCGATTGCCCGAGGCCCAAACGCTTCTCGAGCGAGCGCTTCAGATCAAGGAAGCTAGGCTTCCTCCGCACCACCTGGAAATTTCCTGGACGCTGATTGAGTTGGGACGGTTTTTTCGAGAGGCGGGGCGATCAAGAGAGGCGGAAACACTCCTTCGGCGCGCGTTGCAGATCCAGGAGGCGAACCTCGGGCACGAGCACGTGAGCGTCAACTGGACGCTGCACGACCTAAGATTATGCGCGAAAAATGCCGGGTCGTCCAGAAATATAGCCAGAAGACTGCGATAAGCAGGCCAACGAACCCTCCTCACACAGACGAAGAGAAACCTGTGGGTGTGGGTCGCGACCAATCAGGCCCCGTCCCCGGGTAGGTCGGCGAGCTCTCCTTTCAAGAGCCCTTGGGGGTCGTTATATATATTAAATCAAGCTTTGATATTTCCTCTAGCTTATATAGGTAGAGGGAGGGAGGACCCTTTTGTATGGTGTCTCTCGTGTAAATGGTCTGAATTTTCTCACAGTAAGTAGGAAGAATTCTTTACACAACAAGGGCGTAGATCTCTCGAAAGTTGTGAGTTGGGCGGTTTTCGAGTATAAAAGAAACGCCGTTCCTGTTTTATCCCCCCAGGTCAACCCTTGGGTGGTGGGGTTGTGGCCAATCGAATGCAATACATGTGAGCACCCAATCTATTGTCCTTCGAATGCACGACCAACCATAGTATTTTCTTCTTACTCTTTGAAAATATTCCGTACTAATCGCTGGCAGCGTCCACCACCGGACGATCATGCCACCAGTGTAACGGGACGCCCCGACGCGGAGAAACCGCGATGAAGCGTAAGAGCAGCCGATGAGCTCCAACGTGGAGGATGCTGATAGAGGCGTAACACCAACGCAATCGGCGCGTCTACGCAGCCCCGCTGGAAAAGGGGGCTGGAGCAGTCGGCCAGACTGCGACCTCCCTCCATCCGCAACAAAACCACGGGGTCATAGCGTCTCTCATTCACTCAAGTGACGATTCCCCGTACACGAAGAATACTTTCGCGTATGTACGTGATATATCAGTTGCCAATTCCATTGTGAGGACCAAATCTGGTATCCTCGACCTGAAGCGTCAGCGTGTGAGATGGTAGGAATCAACCGCACAAAGGAGTCGAATCGTGATGTCAGCTCAGTTTCGAGTCTGCGCATCATCCGTGTTCGCAACCCGCCTTTCGGGACTAGCACAGACACACAAGCCATCAGGTAAGTCCTTCCTGATGGGGAATTCAGATGGACCCATCCGTCATAAAAAGGTGCATACCCAACTGTTGCTGCACCGGTGGGTGCAAGGAAGCCAGATGGGACGCTTGCCGCAGGTCCCTCTCAACACAGAACATCCCATGGTGTAGACAATAGAAGGCCAAATGACGGAGGTGCATCTAGTCTAGGAGGCAACATGGCCCGGTCGACTCGAGGAGCTGATTTGACACGCTTCCGAGATCGCGGGCAAGTAAACAACCCATGCTGTCTGCGAGGAAAGTCGTCTTCCTGGCCCGAGAACATGTCGACAACACCAACACAAGGAAATCACAGTCTGGACGTCGGGCCCCCTGCCTCTAAACCAGCATACAGTGCCGCGATGACCTTGGAGTACGCCTCCAGCGCCTGCGCCCTCTTGAGCTTGAACGTCGGCGTGAGCAGGCCGTTCTGAGCGCTAAAAGGATCAGGCTCCAAGTGAATAGCTCGGACCTTGGTATCAGGAAGAAGACAATTGGGGAGGAAGGCGGGGCGGGTTCGTTGCAGTCAAGAGGGTTTGGATGCAACACAACAGTGGGCGGGATGCGGTGTCTTGTGCAACGGGGCGAACACAGTAGCCAAACGTCAAGCCAACTGTCGGGGAATACACTTGCAACGGTTCGCGTGCGGCTGTGATGAAACCAAGTGAATCTGACGGGAACACGCCTGGATTTCCCACACTTAACGCCAAAGTTTTCACTCATGATAAGCGCCAGTCATGTCTGCCGTGCGTGCGACTCTCCCGCCGCTAACCTTCTCGAACCGCTGCAGTCCGGCTCTCTCAGCAACGGTCTCCAGCTCCAGCATCACATCTGCTTTCAAGCCTGGGTTTCGGCAGAGCTCCACCATCGAGGCGTTTCTGTCGGGGCACCAACAACGCAAGGAGAGGGATTCGGGTCATTTCGAAGAGCGTACAAACCTGAACCAGCAGCAGCCGATACTACTAAAAGCGGTAGGTTAATCTGGTCACCAATGCTGTCCAGGCACCGTCTGCGTCGAGAGCAAGCCGACGCAGGCATGAGAAGTAAGGCAGCCCGAACCCGCCACCTCCATCATGGTTGAGCGGCAAAGAGCGTGCGAGGGTAACCAACACGAAGCGCGCCAAACTCCACCCGACAGCAACCAACAGGCCGAAATACGCCCCGCCCAAACAGAAACGGATCCAGTGCCAACCCTAGGCGCAGTGAACATGGCAACAGACCCCGAACAAAAACAGAAGGACGCCCGCGCTCACCCGCATCCGTTCGCGTCCGCCCAACCGGCGGCGGCATCCGGGTCCGGCACGATTATAGCGACGAGGGAGCTCCGCAGGCTGTCACCGTGCACGTACGACTGGGCCACGAGGGGGCTCTGGGTATGGATATTCTCTAACTTCTCGGGAGCCACGTACTCCCCCTGTCAGCGACACAATTTTCGGGGGGGGAGGGGGGTATTTCACGTACGCATTTACGCCTACGTTGAGGAAAGACGACAAACACGGTGACTTCTTCGAGAAGTAGGGAGTTCGGGTAGAAAGAAGTGCTGGATTTCAGCACAGTTTGTGCGCTTGCCGTCTACGTCACGGCTTGCACTGCTGTCTTTCGAAAAAAAAACACCAGCAACGACGACGAAACAAAAGCATGATGATGGTGCTTTTGGGGCAACAAACATGCCCACCATAATAAAACAGAGATATGCATACGGTACCAAGAATGCCAACAACGCCGGAGAAAAACCGCACTATTTCCAATCTTGGGCGAAACCCTTACCTGGGAAAGCTTGAAGATGTTCTTCTTGCGGTCTGCTCTCGCGGACCGTTGCGCCCGAACCCAGATGTCACGTCGGGTCGCAGTGCACCCGGTCCAAAGCATTGAATGCCAACCGCACATATCGTCGTAGACGCCGGTTGGAAGAATATCCGACAATCACACCACAGCATGAACAAGCAGCTTAGTGACAACGACAGAAATTTCAGGAGTGACATTCGGCAGAAATACCTTCTACGGTGTATTGCTCCACCAAAAAGCGTTCAGGACCAAAGTTTAACAGCAACAGCACACGCGGGAAAACATCCGTAGCAAACAAAAAATCAGCAGTAGTGACCAAAACCAACTCCACCAAAACCACCGTCCCTGCCAAAAAACAAGCCTACCACCAAACGAAACAACTTGTCACAGCACGCGCACGCACCGATAATCTTCAGCGCCCCATCTAAATTCCACATGCCGATGTCCCCCGACATTAGCCAGCCGTTTTCGTCGAAAGCCTCTCGCGTCTTCTCATCGTCTTTGTAGTACCCCACAAACACATTGCACCCACGGAAGCAAATCTGTACATGGGAATTTAGGGAGTAACGGGGCACGCGTGTGGGGGCGGGGGGTGGGCATGTGTTTCGCGCCACGCATTAGGGTACAAAGACTATGCAAGGGGTGAAATAAACAAGAGACGGGTACTTGTGCACGGCGAAGAGGGCTTCCCCCGCCCCTCGCAACCAGCCTCGCCGACACGCCTTGTCGGAGTACCACCGCCGGTGCTGCGTCTCCAAGAAACACCAACACGGGGTGCAACCAAACCGACCTCGGACAACCAACAACCAACCAAATCACCCCCGACCCCGGTAAAGCACACCTCTCCTCTGCCCTCGCACGCCTCGCCGCCGCCACCGGCGTCCCTCGGGTCACCCCCGTGCCACGTGTCCGTGTGTCGGTAGCCCATCTCGGGGACGTCCTTAAGGCAGATCTCGGTGCAGCTGAACGGGCCGCCGACGTGGCCCACAGAGAAGTCGCCGCTCTGGGTCATGGTCGAACCAGCCGTGGTTTCGGTCTGCCCATATCTGTAGCAGATACATGCGCACGAAAGGGGCGCTGTGTGTGTTGAGTTTGGTCCGGAGATTTGGCGGGAATGAGGCCGCATTCAAGCCGCGCAGGGTTTTAGAACCCGCCACGAGAGTGAGCGCGCTGCGAGATGCCGTTGCCCGATCTTCCAGACAAGAGCACTTGCGCCGTGAACAGTTCAACGCCGCGTAAGGCCTCTCCACACCCAACGTACGCACAACCACGCGCACACAATCCCCCCCCCCCCCCCCCCCCCCCCCGGCTTGTTGGGCCCCGGGGGTTGGGTTTTCCTCCCCCGGGGAGGAAGTTGTAAAAAAAACCCCCCCCCCCGGGGTTTTCCATCGGGGGTGGGTTTTCCCCCCCTGGGAACCACTTTTTAAAAAAAGCCCCCCCCCCCGGGTTTTCCCACCGGAGTGGGTTTTTCTCCCTTGG
>FN649727.1:476881-487199 GCA_000310025.1 Ectocarpus siliculosus | reverse complement strand
CAGGCACGGCCCGTCCGGGTTTACTCTCACGCCGCGGCGGAAGCTCTCATAGGAGGTCTGCGCCCCGTTGAGAGCCAGCACCGCCCCAACGTGGGCCTGCGGCAGGCCGCATCTTCGCGTGGCGCCCCTCTCCGGCGTTTCCGTGTTCGGCACCACTATTGAGTACGGCTTCCCGGCCTTGCTTCTGATGAATGGGGGCGGGGGGGGGGGGTGATGATAAGAGGGAAGGGTGGGTGGGTGTCTTGTATTGGTGCGACTAGGGAAAATCGATCAGGTCGAATTTGTTCCAGGGCAAACCAGTCCCCAAAGCGGAAATAGATCAAGGCATCACGTATACCCGGAACAATACAACGTCAAAGCAAAATAACAGGCTTTTCCTACATTTCCGTCTCCACACTCCGCTCCCCGCCTCCTGGTTTCCCTGCTAAGGTTCGCCAGTAGCTCTGTAGGAGCTCGGTTTACTGCCTGTAGGCAGCTAAATAACCTCCTCTTGGCTCTAGTGCCACGACGTCATGCACCTCTCCGCCTCCAGTAGAGCCCCTGCGTACCACGGCCCTCCCGTCCTCTCTTTGCGCCGCATCTGCGCAGACAAGTACTAAATAGTCTGGTGGCTCCAAAAATCCGCCAGGCTGCGGGTGAAGATCCGCGCATAGCTCCGAGTGCTTGGAAATCGTCCCCTGAGTGTTCGCCAGCGCTGTGCCGGCTGGCCCCCCCTATCCACAACCGCTTCCGGGAGTTGCTCGTCCCACTGCTGTCTGGACATGGTCTCCACGAACCAAAGCAGCCGCAGCTCGCGAAAATGTTGGTTCCCACAACTTGGCCCTGAGTCTTGTTCGTGAGGGCTCTAGATAACAACATGTGTCGATAAGTGCTGTCGATAGGGGTTGCGAAAGCGACGGTGCCCCCGATGGCCTCTCTGCTGAAGGAGCTCGTGGCGAGTGGTCCTGACTTAACGACTTGCAGAGATCCTTTCACGGGGGTGCTCACACAATGCACCCGCAAAAAGCCTCCGTGGCCTCAGCGTTCAGCAGCCGAACCTTCAGCCTCTGCGGTCCGCTTGGCCGCTCGAACAGCTACCTCCATGGATAAACCCAAGCATCACCAAACGATTCTGGAGCGGCGGTTGTAGCTCTTGCGTGAGGTCGGCATCTTCGGTAATGAGACCCCCCCCCCTATGCTTCCAGTCTGGTCGACTTATTCATACTTTCCAACCCCAACGTCGCGGCCAAGGCGATGCACTCTTTTTTTATCGGGAAGTCCCATGACGTTTCCGCCCCTCCAACCCCAGCCTCACCGCCGAGATACCGCGCTTTTTTCTTGTCGGGGAGTTATGCCTGACCGCCTGGCCTCCAGCGCTGGTACAGATCGCGGTGTGGTGCTTCCTCCTGGCTTCCCGAGTTGCCGCTGGTGTCCGCCTCCAAAGAATCTCCGTCTTCTCCTCTCCCCCCCCTAAGCCAAACGCGCCCCACCCCACGACATCACGCCACCATTCTTGGTAGCCCCGACCGGCCCACGATCTGGATACAGCCCCAACATCGCCGTCGCTAAGCATTCCCCTTAACTCACCCTCCGCACCTGGCCCAGCGTTTTCTCGTCCCGTCCGCCTGTGAGTGCCCGGTGTCCCTTGGTGTGAGTTCCCGGTGTACCTTGGAACCAACATCTCCGCGGATGAAGTTTGACGTGTGGCGATCGATTCCACACCCGCCAGCGCCACGGGTTGCTACCCCACCTTGTACCGGACCGCTGCAAAAGAGCGCTTTAGAGTCTGTCCGCTCTGGTCTCCTTAGGAT
This sequence comes from Ectocarpus siliculosus, assembly GCA_000310025.1. Taxonomy (NCBI): domain Eukaryota; class Phaeophyceae; order Ectocarpales; family Ectocarpaceae; genus Ectocarpus; species Ectocarpus siliculosus. The sequence goes on along the minus strand of FN649727.1, from coordinate 485,409 downwards.
CCCCACTACCCACTACCGCCAATGTTGCTAACCCGTTCAACGTCGGCGTTGGCTCCGCTCACAGCAACTCCTTTCTTCTGCCTCTCCCGCGCTAAGACACGCCGTTTCCCTTGCAAGTCTACGTCCACCTCGGCCCTCTCCTCAATTTTTTTCCGCGCCTTTTCTTCTTTGTCCTCCGTGTCGACGATGGCGTCACGAACTCTCAGCCGCCGTTTAGGTCCGGTGCGTGCCCGTTGTAACGTACAGGTTCACGCCCCGATTGTCCCGGTGCTCCTGCTCTTCCCTCGCTCTGGTAGGGGGCCACGCCGTGCACAGCCCCCCGGCTCCTTCATAGGTTGTCCCCCCCGCGGTTTGTGCCAATCGACCCGGTTGGTAAATCATGCTAGAGCCTCAGGGTCAGATTATCCGCGGATCCGTCCTACGCCCGCATAGCATAGAAGGACGTCGAGGTGGCTCACTTGCCGGGTGAACTCAGGACTTTTGCCACGACGAGGCTTGGGGTTGTTGGATTGCTATGGTCTACGGGTGCATGAATAGTCCGGTGCACGCCAGGCAGAGACTCCTGTTGCGAGAGGACTACTGGATGTGTGATATTTGCTGCAGCATACTTAACATACGCAAAACACGATACATATGTACCTATCCACCTACCATCGCTTCGACTTCCTGATAGACATTCATGCACCATGAAATCCTAGCATCAGTTAGGTTGAAGGCAAGACCTCCCGCAGACCGACGAGAAAAATTAAAATTGGTTGTTTTATTGTTGTTGGTGTGGTCTTCACATTAATAACCGTTCCGGTCTCCGCTCAGTACTCAGTACCCTCTTAATATCCACTCATGGTAAAACGGTAAAATGATCCGCCGCTGTCGACCATGTTACACAGCAGCGGCAGACGAGACTCGACTAACCGCTTGTACTTGTAGGTATAGTCTTCGAGCTGCATTTAGCGTTTTTGGGACATCATTTTCAACTTGAGCTATGCATATGCGTCAAACGCGCTTGGACACCCCACATCTAAGCGCCCTCCTTTATCTAAACCGATCACCATAGCAGCACACAACGTTCGTCGCGTACACTCTAGCATACGGGCTTCATCGCTTCCAACACAGGAGACGCGGTGCAGCAGCTGCCTCCAACGCCCAAGCAATCCTTATTTAGTTGGCCCGCATCATGCGTGTGTGTTTTCTGGGACCTGGGACTCACTTTTTCGGCGGATTCTCCAGGCAGGTGAGCCCCTGGGAGGAGTGCGCAACGCCCATCCTGTCTCTCTCAAGCAGCACCACACTTTCCTCTCGTAAGCCCTGCAACAGCAACCTGTGCACCGCCACGCGGCAACGGCGGAGCAAATGATGTAATGTGCAGGACAAATGCTGAAATGATACCGCCAGCAGGGGCATCACGTAAATTCCTGGTTGTGGTGCCCCCGCCCGTTGTCTCCAATTGTCTCCTCCAAGCAAGTAGTGTGGTGTGTGCTCGGACTCTTCAAACCGCGCTCTCTTGCTGCCGAGAAGCACACAGGGGTCAGACCAAGCACTTGCTTCCATCAACACCGCCAGCGTGGCGCCGCTTCTCCTGGCGTTCGGAGGCTCGCCCCCGGCTGTGCTTTCGGCAAACACGCAGGGGAAGACGGGCCCTCTCGCTCCCGGTTTTTGAACACGGCGACGTTGTTGATTTTTAGAGTTTTAGGCGAAGATGGTGGAAGTTCTCTGGGAGGAGGCGAAGGAGGAGGAGCGCGGAGCAGCTCTCATTGGCAGCCGAATCCGCATCTGGTGGGATGGAGACATGGTGTGGTACGAAGGGAAGGTCGTAGGGTGAGTGGGCACGTATGTGCGAGTGTGAGACAGCAGCGGAAAATGTCGTTGGTGGAGAAACAGAAGAGAGAGAGAGCGAGACGGTCTGTTCGATGTAAGCAAACAGGGGTGAGCGAAAAGCTTGTGACGGGAGTCTGTCTCCCGCCCACGGAGGGGTTGGGTACCTGCTGTCCCCACGCGGTAGAGGCCAAAAGGCCGTTAATTCTGAAGGGTTTCGGTGTAGCTGCCTGTGTTCTTCCAGCAACACGAGACACGACGCGCACGAAAATATGAGAGGGAGCAACCTGTGTTCAAACCGCAGCAGCAGCAGGCGGCGGCGAGTTGTTGGGTGATGAAACCCCGCTGGCTTCTATCACGTGCCGACACACACAGCCCCGACCGGTTCGCCCTCGTTTCGGCCGCCGACTTGCCGGAGCTCTTGATGTGTGATATCCGCCCCCTCTCAGCCCCTTCTGTCCTCTCTACCGAAGCAAGCCTCTCCATGCGCAGGGAGGAAAGCGTGTCGCCTTTTTCGTCGCTGTTGGATAAAAAAAAAAATCAGAAAAAAGAGACAAACGGTCATGTGTCACCACCACCTCGTTGCTGCTGCGGCGTGTGTGTGTGTGTACATGGACGACACACCCAAAGCTCCCCCCCCCCCTCGACGCTCTTCTGCCTCCCGACCCCGACCCCACATACCCTGACGTGATGGCGGTCGCAGCTACGACTCGGCCACAGCGAAGCACCAGCTCATCTACGACGGCGTGGACACGGATGTGTACATCGAGGACCTGGAATCGGGTTCAGAACAGGTGCATTTTTTTTTTTTCGCATGTCGGCGTGTCGGCAGATGCGCAGATATGTACCGCCGTACAACATACCATACAACGGACGGACTGCTTTCGGACTTTCGGGTGTGAAGCTGCTATTAATAGCAGCAAATCAAGAAGTTCACCCCGTTGTCAAGGAGTCCGCAACTTCTAGCCGGCGGTAGGCTGGAGCGGCGAGTGGGCATCCGGCATGTCCCATCCCTCTCCGTGCTGCAGCGTTTTGCATCGAAGGGGTGTTTGTTTTGGCCGCACAACAGGAACGCGGCACCAAACCCCAGAAAGAGCCAAACTTCAAACGCGCCGGCTTCGCCTTCTCCCCCTCCGCTCTTGTTTCTGTTTCGCCTGGGTCGCGCCCTTGCTCGCCTTCCGCCCCCCGAAAAAGTGGGAGATTGAGCGAGCAACCGAAGGCGGCGAGCCGGGGGCAGCAGAAGCTAAGAAGGCGGTTGGCGAATCATCGCAGTCCGGAGGGGGCGCGACCACTCCAACGGGGAGAAAGTCCAAGTACCTGACAATGGTGCTGGAGGTGAGTTTCAAGTGCGGACGAACTCTCAGGGGGAATGATGTCGGGAAAGTTTTGTGTTTGAAAAGAGGGAAGGGTATCTATCTGTGGGGCGGCACTGTTCTGTGAGTGACTGGAGACCTTGCTTCCTACCCGGTTATTGATGCTGGGCCTCTCGGGCAGCGTCGCTGACCATCTGGTGTGTGACATGTAGCTGACTTCCATCACATCCGCTCGAGTAATGCTCTGTCTTGAGCCGGTGGCCCTTTCGTACGAAGCGCACCTTAGTATGACGTCACGCAAGGATTGCCCGCTCTCGGGATTCAAAGTGGGACGGACGCGTTGAACTACTTTCCGGAGGGAGAGGGGGAGAAGAGTTTCCTGCGAGCTCAGGTTTTTCTCGCAAAGAAGGGCAAAGGTGCTGCGGTACACTCACAGCAGGTAGACGCTGCAGTGCCGTCTCCTCCACGCCAGTGGCAGCCTACTGAAAGGAAGGATGCACGTGTGTGCTGCTGTGTACGCAAGAGAGGGGCGTTACATCTTCGATTGTAGCTCTCTCAGGGTGTGGAATAATTATGTGTCGTCCTCGGAAACATTTTGTTCGGCACCGACAACGACGAGTTGCCCCACGGTCCGTCCGTCCGTGTTCACGTACTGGTGGTAAGCACTTCGTGCGTGGGCGAGTATGTAACGTTTCCTGAAGTGTTTGAGCAGACGCGCACATGACGGCCTTTCTGTCGCCATCGCGAGGAGTTTGAGGTCGATATTGTACGGAAAAACTCGCGTCGACAAGTATACCGGATTTTGCTGTACAAACATCGAGGTGCTGCAATCAACTCTCTTTGCCCGGTGTTTTTGGTTGTCACCCAGTCTGTGTCGGGTGATGTACTGTGGTGCGAAAACGTGCTGCTGTGCTGCGCGTCCTCTGTTCCCTGCAACGCGAACAGAGAAATTATCAGCATCCCGCTGAGCAACAGCTTGCATGGGGTGCGCCGAAAAACACCGAAAAAGAAACGCCTCGCAATTTGTACTTGCGAAGTATGATGTCAAACCCAAGACACGGGTGTAACATCTCATTTCCAGCATCTTGGGATGGCATACAGACACCACCTTCTTAAGGCGGAGACGGAGACTAGCATGTCATGTCGTCTGCAATGCATGGATTGTCGTGCAGTATGCACAAGCAAGTGGGATGGCATCCACGCGCACACATGCGGGAGGCGATTACAAATAGCGTGTCAGCGATGGGTTTCGTCATGCCCTCACACACGCAACAAGCGGGTTTGGCATGCTCGCACACATGGTCTTGAATAGCGTGCCAGCAATAGGTTTTGTGGTGCCCTCCCAAGCTCGCATGAGCAAGTGTCTCTCCTCCGAGTGTACAGACAGGGGCCCTCAGCAGCGCCGGTTTGAATCGTGCCGACGGCCGGTGTAGTGCCGGTGTTCTGGGCGGGCACCGACTGAATCACAAGTCATTCGGTACGTTGAATGGTACGGGTCCTTCTGAATGGTGCCGGGATCGTGGTCTGGTCCATGCCGACACTCCTGAGGGCCTCCTACTGCTGTACAACCGGTATTTGTTTATTGGTACTATTCATATAATTATTTGTCTGTCTTTTCTGCTGCTCTCGTGCGGCAGTCTATCAGCGCGCTCAACGAAAAGAGCGGGGTATCTCTACCCTCCATCCGCAAGTGGATCCAGGACAAGCACCCCGAGACGAAGGAGAAGCAGAAGGCCAGCTTCAACAATCTCACCATCAAGGTAAGTTACTGCTGGTGCCACTCGACATTATTTTCTTGCATGCTGTTCTTGTTACAGACAACAAGTTTAGAAAAAGACAAAATCTTCTCTGTTCAGTAGACGTCAAACGGCGCAGGATTAATCACCGATGGTGGCCTCCTGTCAGAACAGTTAGGTATTTCGGTGTCGGCAACCACTTGCTTGATTTTTCGGGCTGCAGAGCATGTGTTGATCGCTTGCTGCAGCAATGAAGTGCATACATAGGTGCAGGTTCGACCCTTGGTACCCGAAGGCACAAGCAGCTGTCGGCGCTGCTGCAGCGTACACAGGGCTCCTCGCTATCGCGTGCCATCTAGATTTGCCAACTCTGAGTTGGTCGTTGTGCTTGGACCGTGCGGTAAGACCTCGAACGAGCCTTTTCTGTTGAAGCATTTCCGATAACACCGCAAAAGCTGATGCAACTGGGCTTCCAGGCCCTCTACCCCTCACGGGGATCGGCATCATCTGCCATCGATATACTTACATATCCCGTAGGTGTGTGCACACGTGGCCCCTTCGAATTCTCTACTACCGAGGAGGCGTTTTCGCGAGCCGTTGAACCAAATGGCGGGTTCCGAATAATTGCCGATGCTTTTGGTCTAGTGTACGTAGCATATCTAGTTTCTTGTTTTCTTCGTTCGGCAGTACAGTAGTGTCGGATTCAACCATCTCCTAGCAAAGCTTTGACGAACATCGTGTCCCGATTGTGTGCGGTCAGCCTTTTTAACCCTGTTTTTTTTTTTCGGTCCTCTTCCGGCCGTTTTTCAACCAAAATCCCTGGGCAGGCCGTGATGAAACTCGTGTCCGAGGGGGTGGTGGAGAAGGTCAAGCACTCGTACCGCCTGTTTCCGAAGTGCGTCGCGGACGAGAAGGCTAGCGCGAAGGAGGAGCCACGGCGGAAGGGAGGGAGCACTCCTGCTGTGCTAACCCCACAGGTGATAGCGAGGAAGATGGGGGGGGGGGGGAGGGGGCTTCCTTCGCCTATTCAGACGGTCTCTGGCACTGTTTTTGGCCGATATACTATGAGTTGGGATGTATTTTTCGGTCCGCAGGTGAGAACAGGAGGAGGTGCGTTGGCTGACCGACTGGCTGCTCTACGCTGATGCGGTTTGTTGGCTGCTACCGCCTTATGCCCTTGCACATCCCGGTCGTTTAGGGAGTTGGTTGGTGATAGGGTTGTGACAGCGCACAAGGTACAGAGAGGTCTGGCACGAGACAAGTCGTTTTGGGACGGCCGTGCAAACAATTTGGCCACGATATTATGTAGCGCGCCGATTGCACTTCGAAACATACGTGCGGACATACTCACAACGGAGCGAACGGCCGCTGGCCGTATTGGGCGCTGCCCAGGGGACGTCGTGTTGTTCGCGTACTGATACATAGACAAGAACGAAGCCCGCTCGTTGGTAGAGCAGCGCCTTCAAAAGTTAAGTGATTGCTGGGAGGGAGCTCGACTACAGTCTCCGTTGCACTACAACAAACTACCGCCCGTAGCTAACATCGAACATCAAAAACCCTGGAGCGATTTTCCAACGCCCCATTCCTCCACGATGAAGAGGTTGTATAATGGAAGTACAGCAGTAAATCAAACGGTACGTTGTGGGAAAGCTCTCGGGTAGACGGTTCCAACGACATCGTTTTCGGGACAGCCACGGTTTGTGTTGTGTTGCGGAGTACTCGAGCGAGCCCTGAAAATCGGTCCAGGACGCGCGATACCTGATCAAACCCAAACCCAACAATGCTTAGCGTAGCGAACCATGTATGCTCGAGGAGGAGACAAACCCTGGCGCGCTTCCTCGGCAGCGTCGCTGACCCGGTGTTTGCCCACGCGCTCGCTTTTTCCGTAAAAAAATAAATAAAACAGGCCAAGACGGGACGGAAACCTTCCGGTACGGGTCGAAAGCCTGCTGCGCCCAGGGCAACGGGGGGTAGAGGGGAGGCCGCGGAAGCGAACAGGAAGATGCGGGCGACGATGGAGGAAGTAGCTCGAAAACGAAACGAGTTTCTCTCCAAGAGGTATACATGTACACTTTGTTTTTTTGTTGCATGCATAGGATTGGTAGGTGTGATTTCTCTCCAACGTAGATATGTAACACGAAGTATTTTTATTCATTGTTCCTAATATGTTTTTTTGTTGACGTGGTGGTGGCGGTGGGAGTCGTGGTGGGGGTGAGCATTGGTGTGTGTCGGCGGTGGTGATGCTGTTGCTGTTGCTGCGAGACAAGCTTTTTGAGGTTGGAGATTTGCAGGCTGGTGCTTCACGACAGGGTGGGAGGGTGGGGCATGGGGGTGAAAATGTGCGATTTCGCGGGGGGGGCTCTGGTTTGGGGGGTGAAATGATTTTTCGTCCCTCGCCCTCCAACGTGACCATAGTTCCCTTATTTTGGTGGCCAGGTGCACGACAGACCGCAGTGTACGCGGAATCTAAGAGATGGTATTGCTTTTTGATCGTCTTTTGCTTTGAGAAGTGTACTTTTAAGCTAAGATATTCTCTCGAGTCCCTCAGCCGTCATGACGACGACGACTCACCCCGCCCCTGCCTGGCTTTTCTCGTTGACCGTTCTATTTCCCACCATCGCCACCACCAACACAACGTCAGGAGAGCATTTCTGCTGCCCTTCATGCAAGCCAGCGACAACTTCTTCGCCAGGATGGATAAGTCCCTCGCTCTGGGACAACAGCAGCAGCTAGAGGAGGAGGATAGAGACAAGGCGACAGAAAAACCCGCCGTTGAAGCCGCAAACCCGGATCTCCGAAAGACAGAAGTAGAGACGGAGCGAAGTCGGCATCCCACAGAAGAATCCCATGCCGAACGAGGGGGTGATGGTCAAGCCGGGGAGGGCGGCGGTGGAAAGGGGGGAGAGAGAGGGGCGCTCTCGCCGGAGGAGAGACAGCCTTCGCCGCCGCTGCCGCCACCGCCGCCGCCGCCGGCGGCACCAGTACCGGCACCTCCGCGAGAGGTTAACCCCATGGACGACATCGACTTTAAGGCTATCCCCGCGGACCCGATGACGGTGGCGGAGACCCTGGTTAAGGTGGGTGCGGTGGTCTGTGGTTTAGTTGTCGTGGGCCCCCTGCTTATGTGTGGTGTGTGTGTTTATTTGGTTGGCATCGACCGCGCGAACGGGCTGACCAGTGAAAAGACGTCAGTATCAAATAGTGCCGCCAAAATAGGAAAACGCTTGTGGGGGCTCCGTGATTGGGCGTGTGGGAGGCTAGTACGTGCGTGTGTATAGGTTGCTCTGTTTTGGCATCGACCGCTCGATTATAGTGGACTGATCAATGGAAAAGAAGCCCAAGTCTTACAGCGTAGTAAACAAAAGGCGAACACGACATGTTTTTCGTCAGTGGGCTGGCTCCCCGCTGTCAGCCTCGTGTGTGTGTGTTATGTGTGCAGGTTTGGGGCTGGTGCTGACTGCTCGAGGCGTTCGATTTGGCGTAAGCGAAGCTACGAAAGCGGGGTTGGAATGTTGGCGGTGATTCCATGAAGTTCGGCCACTAGCCAACAGCATGACCATGCGACTCCCAGGCAGCGGGGGGGGGGGAGGGGTACTCTTGTGTATTGCATGCCTTATAGCTGTTAAACCATTGACCACGCGTCCTCCAGAGGACGAAATATTGTTCC
>FN649727.1:465451-476085 GCA_000310025.1 Ectocarpus siliculosus | reverse complement strand
CCCCCCCAGACCACCCCCCCCCCCCCCACCCAGACTGAATCCCCCCCCCCCCCCCAACAAAACCCCCCCCCCCCCACCCAGAACCCCCCAAAAAAAAAAAACCACCCCCCCCCCCCCCACCCCCAAAAAAAAACCACCTTTTCTAAACCCCCCCACCCCACACCCAAAAACCCCCCCCCCCCCACAAACCCCCAACCGGCGCCCTTTTTTTACAACGCAGCCCCACCCCCACAAAACCCCCCCCCCCCCCCCCCCCCCCAAAAGGGGGGGGGGGGGGGGGGGGGTTGTTTAGGTCCGGGAGGCAGAGAGAGGTAGGTTTTCGCTTCATATTGTTGGAGTGTGTTGTTGTTGTTGTCTTCACATTAAAAACCGTTCCGGTCTCCGCGTGTGTATTTTTTTGGCTCCGGAGGGGGCTACGTGCGGGCCTTCTTCGGAGCTGTTGAACCATCACTCAGCAACCCTAAAAAATACCAAAAATAAAAGCTGTACCTCTTTTTGTTTTTTTGCTCTTGGATATGGTGTGCGTTATTGGCAAGTGCCGCATACCGGACATATGCGGGCCACACGAAGGCGGCTCCCGAATTCATCCTCACACACTCATTTATTTTCAACAATGCGAGCCCCCTTTCTTTTCTCCCGTCCTCGTGCACGCTCGCAGCTGTCTCAGCTGCAGGTGGACCTCAACTACAACCACGTGTACTACCTCGAGAAGCGGGAGAGCCTGGCACCCCCGCTCCCGCCCGAGCCGGTCCTCGGCCCCCACGGGTGGGTCTACCCACCCCCGCCCGTGCCACGGATCATCGGCCGCACGACCGCGCTCAGGCTGAGGTCGGGGGAGTTCGTTCAGCACCGGAGCGGCTTCATGAAGCGAACGCAGTCGTACGCGAAGCGCAACAACATCCCCGTGGACAACCTCGTGACCTTCAGCGTGAGCGAACGTTCTTGGTTGTGTGCTGATGGCCGTGTGTATGTTGCGACTATCCAGGTTGTTGTTGTAGTTTGAGCCCTCTCTTGCACTCCATCCAGTACCTCCTCTCCCGTACCATTTTTAAGTCAGAGAATTTTTCAAAAAACGGGTGGTACAATGCTGAATTGTTCAAGCAGGCCAAGGTCAGACCATGTTCTTCCACGGGCAACAGATTCTAACTAGCGGTATTCAACCCGGAGAGCGAGTAACAAGGCACTGTAGATACCGTGAGGCACTGCGAAAAGAAACGACACATCGTGCACCGCTGCTGAGGGATAAATCACGTCCGACGTGGATATTCCGTTCGGTAGGAATCATGTACGGCGTTGTGTCTTTTGGATAAAAAACATGTCACGACCACCCAATACTGTCCTTAGTGGCCATAGAAGATGATCCCTGACCCTCCCCCCCACCGCCTGCTGATCACCGCAGATCATCAACCCGCACACCCAACGGCGGTACAACGTCACCCGAGAGTTCTGCGCGGCGCCGTACTACGCGGCCATCTACAAGCGCCTCCTGAAGGACACCCTGCGCAAGAACCTTTCCCTCGCCCCCGTCGTCACCCGGCAGGCGCCATCCTCTGCACGACGCGTCGCGGACGCCACCGCTGCGCTCGCCGCGGGCGATCCATCTAGAGCTAGTAGCCACGGGGGCAGCAGCGGCAGCGACGGCCGCAGCAGGGACGCCGCCGAACGACCTTCGATGTCGGCGGCAGCGGCGGTGGCGGCGGCGGCGGTGGCGGCAGCCGGCTTGGAGCGCTCGCCGACTGGGGCAGGGCGGGGGGGCGGCGGAGTGGGCAACGGGTCGCGCCACCACCCCCGATCTGCATCGCTGTCGCCGCCCAGGAGGAGCCACCAGCTGCCGCGGGGCCCCGGGGGTATCGACATCCTGTCTTGCCCGGCAAAGGACCCTCCGCTGGAAGGCGGCGGCGGGGCGGGGCGGATGCACGTCCGGTCGGTGAGCTCCGCCGATGTCACCGCCGCGGTGGCTGGCGCCGAGGGCGCCAACGACGCGGCGGTAGCGGCGGCGGCGATGCTGGGGCTGGGAGCGGAAGTGTTTGCGGGCAGGGGCGGAAGGGGCCCCGCGGCCGCGAAGGAGAGTTGTGGGTCTTCGGGTGCTGTCAGGGGGCCGCCGGGGCGGGCGGCCGGGGGTGAGGGCGGCGCCGCCGTTGCTCCTGCCCCCGCTCATCGCTCAGACAGCCACGCGGACAAGATTCGCGTTGAGCCGGACACGGCGCGAGACCGACATCACGCTGCTTGGGCAGCGACGGAGGTGACACTGGCACGGCGGGAGAACGGCGGTGGCGTTACGAGCGAGCGACGAAGCGCGAACGGGGGAGGGGCGGAGGCGGAGGCGGAGGCGGAGGCGGAGGCGGAGGCGCTGTTTGATGGGAGAGAGGAGGAACAGCTTCGACGTGAAAGAGCGGGCGGAGATGGTGGTAAGCAGGAGGGACCGCGGGAGGTGAAGGGCGGAGCTGGAGCGGAGGAGGCGGTGAAAGAAGAGGGGATGAATGTGGAGGAGCCCCTGTCGGAGAGAAAGGCAGAGGATGAAGACGTAGATATGGCGGCGGAGGATTTCGACCCCTCGAATGTTCTCAAGGGGGTAAGCGTTTCTATTTTGTCGAGCGTCCTTGTTTGTGGTGTCTGTGCGTTATGTTTGTCTTTTGTCTCTTGTCTTTTGTCGTCGCGGTGCCGATCCTTCCATCGAAGCCATGGGGCCGTAAAGCAGCTTGGAGGGACTCTTTGAGCTCACTCGTAGGTGCTTCCTGCTGTTGGAGTGGTGCTCTGCATGTTGTGCGTTCCTGAAGCGTTTCTGGTTGATTTTCTTCCACGCCGACGGGCATTCTTACGGCCTACGCACGGCGTCAGCTTGCGCACCTCGACCTGTTGACGCTCGGCCCACGTCATGACGAAGCGTCGCCGGCGTTTGTATCGAATATTTTCTGCGATGGCTTCCCTCAAGGTGCCCGCCGTCAACGTGCCGGAGTCGATCAAGGCAACTCTCCAAGGTTACCAGAGAGACGGGCTGAGCTGGATGGTGCACATGTACAACAACGGCATGCCCCTCATCTTGGTGAGAAAGGAAATCCTGACGGATTGATGCGGTGCGACTGTTGTGCTACAACGACGTGCTCTCGTCTACGGGATCACGGAGCGCGGTCGCTGGAGGCTATGGATTGTCGAAGACGTGTAGAAACATTTTTTTTTCTCCCCCATGTGTCGGCATAATTAGGGTTCCTGGAAAGTGTGGTGCCCCTAAAACGGGCACGAACCTGGATCGGAATCAGGCTAAAGGTTAACGGCGCCGAACCCCCCCCCCCTCTCTCGCCTTCGGTGCCTCCACCAACAGGGGGATCAGACGGGTCTCGGCAAGACCCTCCAAGGCATCGCTCTCATCGCCCACCTGCAGCAGTTGCAGGAGGACACGGAACGCGTGAGCGGCCCCTTCCTCATCGTGGTGCCCTCTGACGCCCTCGGCACCTGTGAGTACTATTTCGCCTGTTCGGCGAAGGGGAGGGTCGAGGACGCGGTAGTCATAACCCCCGGTGTCTTGGACACGCAGAGAACTAAGTTGCCGCCGCTGATACCTCGACTCCTCCTCGACGTCACGCGACCCTTGGTGCTTTCTAAGCGTCCAAATGAATTATGAAGTGGTGTGGGGATTAATGGTGTCCTGGGGTGTTTACTCGGCGGTTTGTCGACTTTTAGTGCTGTCCACTTTATTGTGCGCGTCCTCTCGGCACGCCGGCCATGCGGTGGTGTATTGCACGGCACCTTCTACAGTGCGAATTGTTTGCCCGTCTCCCAACCGAGGACCTTTTTTCACGTGTCGCCGTTTCAGGGATGTCCGAGATTGACAAGTTCTGCCCCAGCCTGCGCACAGTACGCTTCCACGGGTCGAAGGAGGAGAGAAGTCGCATCAAGGAGGTACGATACATTGTGAAGGGTGAAACCTACCGCTCTATCTGCTGCTGTATTAGGACGATCTCTAGACTTATCGGTAGGTCGAACGAGGTATCATACCCCCTGGACCGAATGTTTTGTTACTTTGACGTGGACCCCACGTCACGAGGAGCGAGAAACCGGTAGATAAGCAGTGTATCGATGGGTGTTGATACGCAGCGTATATGTGGAGAAGCACCTGGCTTTTGACGTTCTTGGTTGACTTGATTTCGGTCTCCCTCACGCCGCTTGTGCCAACCGGTTGTTACCCTGGCATATACCCTGCTGTGTAACGCGGCAGACGGAGATGAAGGACTTGGTCGAGTCGGAAGTGGTGGTGACGACACACGAGACGTTTTCGGCGGAAGGCAGCTTTTTCAAGAAGCGCTCGGTGCTGTGGCAGCTGGTAGTCGTCGATGAGGGGCACCGCCAACTGAAAAACGACAAGTCCCAGCTCAGCCAAAAGCTCAAGCAGGTTTGTCTCATGTCCCAAACGCCTGAAGCAATAACAGCAAACACGAGATGATGTTCGAAAGAAGAGGGTATGGGCAGATATTGCGTTTTTTTTTATTATTATTGTATGCATGTTGTTTCGAGGGGGAGAGGGAGAAATATGCATATTGTTTCGGGGGGGGTGGGGAGACATACGGCGATGGTATCTGCGTTGCTGAGCTCCTCTTACGCTCTCAGCGCTGAGTGAATAATCATGAAAAAGGCCCCAGGCAGCCAGGCATTATCCAAACTCTCTCGTTTCTTGCGGACTACGAGCGGACGGTGTCTTGAAAATGAGCGCCACGAGCGCACCTGGACGGCTAGTAATTTCGGCCCGAAAGAGCAATTTTTATGTATGCGCCCATGTATCATACATACGTGTAGCGGCAATCGCCCGAGTCACAGCAATGAGTAGCCTCCAGCCCCATGCTGCAGTGGGCACGGGGCACGGCCCATTGCAGAAGTGGGCTCGTCCCCACGAAACTTAGCTGCTTGCACCGACAGCCAGCAGGTACAGCAGTATCTCATGTTCGTGAACGAGCGCCGTCCGGTTTTGTTTTTGTTCCCGTGATGGTGATCCTCCCTCTAAAACCCCAACCCTAACCCTAACCCTAACCCTAACCATGACCCTAACCATGACCCTAACCATTACCATTACCATTACCATTACCATAACCCTGACCCTAACCCTGCAGGTGAATACGATGTGCCGGGTGCTTCTCACGGGCATGCCTCCGAGGACCGACGGTGGCATGAACGACCTTCGCGAGCTCTGGGCGGTGCTGCACTTCCTCGTGCCAGACGTCTTCCCCGAGGACACCGCGGAGAGGTATGTGTGCGTGCAGACAGGCAGCAGGGTTTTTGTATGCGTGTGTGAGGAGGCGTGGACGTGGCCGCTGTATCGCCGCTGCCGGCGTCTCCGCGTAGTGATGCGTTTCTCGCCCCTGCATTTTATAGCAGTGCGTTCAGTTCAGAGTTTTTGCAAAAAGAAAAAAATTATTTTGTTCTTGCGCGGTTTTTCGTCGCCACCTGTGGGCTATGTCTTTAGGCTCCGGCCGTGGCTACTGCTGCGCCACCCACCAGGCTGACACCACCACAGCATCGGTGACGTAACCGGTACCGAGAGCGCGCTGTTGCCAGCCAGCAGTCAGTCAGTACGGCGTTTTTTTTTGTCGCGTTTTACTGCAGCCGCGTTGCGACACCTCCGACATCTCCGAGTGTCTTGATTCCCTTTGTTGCGCGTGCTTTCGCCCGCTTTGATTGTGATCGCCCAAAGGTTCGAAGACGGAGTCGACGCGGCAACGGGGGCTTGCTATCCTCGAAGGGTCGACCAGGCGAACGACCTTCTCTCGGTGTTCATGCTCCGGAGAGCAAAGGCGCAGGCAAGCCAAATACCTCCCGACCCTCTTGCTTTCTTGTTGTCTCTCGTCGTTGCTACGAAGGAGCGCTCCGGTTTATAGCTGCACAGAAGTTGTCCTGTCTTCCCTTCGGTACAATAGTGATTTGCGCTGATTAATTTTTCGGTGTGCGAGAGGAGAGAGTGTGGTTAGCGTTGGGGTGCAGGCAGCTGGCGAAGGGCAGAGACTAGAAGCAGACACAGGTCCGGCGGTGACTTGTGTATTTTGATGCACCACCGTCGAAGTCGAGAAGAAAGGGCGTGATGGCCATTCTTTTGTCGACGTTTCGAGGTGTTGGACGTTGATCTGTCGGGGAAACCCTAAACCTATTGCTGGCGAATCACCCTATGTAGCCGTTACCTAGCCCTACCCTTAGCCTTGGGCTGCTGTTTGCCGCGGTTTTTGGCGTAGGAAGCGAACGGGTGCCCTCATTGAAAAAAGGTTTAAGCGTCTTCTTGAGAGAACTTCATGTCGAGTGCCCAATATTTAGCGGCACCTCTGTAGGGAAGCAAGTCGTACGGGCGTTTGGAGTTCCTGAATGCCAACTGCGACTCTCTTCGGGAGCAAACCGCAAACGTGTTGTGGTATGTAGGGTGCGCGCTAATCGGCAAGCGTGACCTCTTCGCGCCCCCCCCCGACAGGTCAAGCTGGACTTGCCGCCGAGAGAAGAGGTGAAGATATTGGTCAAGCTTACCCCTGCCCAGCACCTGGTGTATCGCCACCTGCTGGTCATCCAAGACCGAAAATTGGCCGATGCTATCAGGGTGGAGGGGCAGAAACACGACGGAGTTGGAGCAGGAAGAGGGGGGGACGGTGGGCCCATGTCCCCGGGTCGTGCGGTGGCAGGGGAGAGCTGCGGGGAGGGCAGGGGGGACGCGAACGGGGAATGCCGGGAGGATGAGATGGCGGCGGTGGTCAAGCGGGAGGACGAGCACTACCAGAAGCTGATGACCTTGTTGGTGCACCTCCGGTGGGTTAGTGGGGGGTGATAGCGGTATCGTTGCTGTCGCTGCCCGTATCGGTTCTAGGTTGGCTGTGGAAGTTGTCTCGCGGGAGTATACGAGACTGAGAGAAGGAGAGAGGAAGAGACCTTCGAAGGGAATTTTTGCCAGCGCGGGAGGTACTGTTTTTGCCAGTGACACCCTCTGACAGCATGCAAAGATGCCATTCACACGACTACTTGTTCTGAATAGATGGGATATGTAACATTTCATTTCGTAGAATTGTCCCGCGGGCTTCATTTCACTCTTTTTGTGTCTTGTTTTTTCGCGATTCGGTCCTTTTCTCGCCACCTTTACCCAACTCTAACTCTCACAGCAAGGCGTGCAATCATCCGCACATGCTAGTGGACGTGGAGCGCAGTGTTGGGGAGACGGAGTCACAGACGGTGGATTACACGGTGGCGGCTTCGGGAAAGCTGGCGTTGCTGGACAGGATGCTGCCCAGGCTCCAGGTCGGTTTGTTGTTGGTGTTGGTGGTGATATTTTTATGTTTAGCCCACCCGGCCCCCCTTGTTGGGGAATCTCGGCTCTAGCTACGGATCTGCGGAGATCATGTTGGTGTGTGCCTGGGCCAGCGTGCCCTCTTCGCTAGTAGATGACAGGCAAGGTCCTGAGTCAAATTTTGTTCGCGCCTCCGACGGGAAGCACTCCCTACGCCTTCCATCCTCTCGCTTGTGGTGTGGAGTTGGGATTGGTGACAGTATTGAGATTTTGATGTTGTAACCCCCCCAGTGCTCCGTCCCGGCTTTGTAGGAATGCGAGGTCTATGCTTCAACGACTATGGCATGCACGGCTATGAGTATACCCCCCCCCCGTTCCGTCCTCGCTTAACCCCCCCCGGTTCTGTTTCTTTTTCGTTTTCAGGCGAAGGGGCACCGCTGCTTGATCCTCTCGCAGTTCGCGTCCATGCTGGACATCCTACAGGACCTCTGCCTGGCGAGAGGCTATGAGCACGGTCGCCTGGACGAGTCGACCAGCAGCCCCCAGACAAGACTGGACGCGCGCCGCTTCAACGCTCCGGAGTCGAAGGTTTCGGTGTTGCTCGTGCCGACTAGGATGACGGGGGCGTCTGGCGGCCTCAATCTCACCGCCGCGGATACGGTGATCCTGTACGATAGCCACTGGAACCCCCAGGTGGGTCCCGGCCTTGTTTGTGGGACTTTCGCGTGTGCGTGTGTTTCGTGAGAGTTTCGGCGTAGCACGGGCGTGTTCGTGTGTTTCGTGGGAGCTGTAGAGCATCGTGGTGTGGTTTGCATGTGGGCATGTGGGTTGGTGAGGGCCTCCGGTGTGAGGACGTGTGTGTGTTTTTTTTTGTTTTGAGCGCAGCGTAGTGTGCGGTAGGTGACGTAAGGCTCACAAACCCTGGACCGAATTTCAATGGCCAAGTGTTCCGGGAGGAGGAGGAAGCCACAGTCAAACGGTACTTTTCCGGAAAGCTCTGGAGGAGACTGTTCCAAGGCCGCCATTTGGGGCACCGTCGGTGTTTGTCCTGTGCAGATTAACCGGGCTTTGAAAATCGGTCCGGGGTGTGTGGTATTTTATGCAACCCAAGGTATTTATGTACAAGTAGGCAATTTTGGAGGGATGGGTGATCCGGGGAGTTAATCCAGACCGACCACACCTGGAAAGCCGTACTGGGGCTGCTGCGGTACTGCTTGCTGTCCAGGGAAAACCGATAGCAAGCGATAAACCGTCAAATGTTGGACCACGTTTGGGGAAAACCGGCACAATGATCCCTAACTCCCCCCCCCCCCTTTCCGCACATCAAAGGTGGACCTGCAAGCGATAGAACGGGTGCACCGAATCGGCCAGTCCAAGCCGGTGAAGGTTTTCCGCCTGTTGTGTAGGCGTTCCGTGGAAGAGAGGATAGTCGCGGAAAGAAGACGACATTATGACTGCGCAAAAATGGTGAGTGTTTAATGGGTGCTGTTTGTGGTTGGCTGGTATGGTGCAATGGAAAGTTAGTTGTGTTTTGCTGTGAAGGCAAACACAACTACAACTGTAACAACAACAACCACTACCACAACAATGCCAACAACAACAACAACAACAGGACGTGGATGAGTGGGGCTCGCCAGACTCTGCCAAGGGACACAGGGGCCGCGACCACAGGGATGAGAAAGACGCGCAGGAGGCGTTGGCGGTTGGGGGGGAGGAAGACTCCATGTCCAAGGGAGAGCTGGCATCGCTCATCCATGAGGGGGCGCGTGCCGTGGTCGAACCCCAGGTACAAATAACGTCGCCTCTTTGAAGAGACTTGTTATTGTTGTGGTGTGGCGGCGACGTTGTGTCCGCGCGATGGACTGCTATCGCTGTGATTCGTTTGTTGCAAAAGGTGCGCCAAGGCATGACTGCGCTTCAGTCAAGCATCGAGGCTTATTTTTCTTCTATTTTTGGAGATACTGTAGACCTATGAGAGTGTGAGTTGGAGAACATGGACAACAGTCTGCTAAGTGTTGGCGCTGAACACCTCCGTGCAGTTCCTGCGTGTGCGATTCGGATCCCTCGCATATTTTGAATCTCACCCTCACCTCACGCTTCCTCTCCCGCATACCTGCGAACCTGCGCTTCCTCTCCTTGTTTGTACCTCCCTGGCTTCTTTTCCCTTTTCCGCACTCGCTTATTTTCCTTCATACCCGACTCGCGTATTTTCCCTTATTCACCACTCGCTTCTTTTCCTTCACACCCGACTCGCTTCCTTTCCCTTTTACCTCCCTCTCCCTCGCTCCTTTCCCTTTTACCCCACTCGCTTCCTGTCCCTTATACCTCCCCCGCCTTTTCCCTTCCCCCTCAGGAGGACGGCGATCTCACGGACGCAGAGCTAGACGCGCTTATCGCAACCCCATCCTCTCCCAGCACAACGCTCTCGGGGGGGGGGAGAGAAAGCCCGCCTTTGTCTCCGTCAGCCGGCCACGCCACCGCACCAGCGGCAACAACAGCGGCGGCGACGGCGATAGCGAACGCCCTTGCAGTCGCCGGTCGGTTCGGCTCACCGACGGCTAGCAGCAGCGGTAGGAGCGGCGGCGGCGGCGGCGGCGGCGGCGGGAAGAGGAAGGTAGGGAGCGGGGACAAAAACCCGTCCCGCTCGCGGGGGCTGAGGGAGGCGGATCTCCGGCAGCTGGATGGGAAGTCCGGCGGGTTGTTCGGGGGGGGCGTGCACGGGAGTGTCTTGGGGAAGCGGGCCAGGAAGGTAGGTGGGGGGCTCCGGGGAACGGGAGGCGGGGGGGTGAGGGGAGGAAGGTGTGCACAGATGTCAAGAACATGTGTTGGGGGGTTGATAGGTTCAACGGTAAGTTGTTCTGTGGTTACGTCGGAGGGGTTTTCAGTGCGGTTGGTCTTGGTGGGGTCTTCTCCGCACCTGGAGAAACGAAGAACGTTTGCACAGTAAGTGATGGATAGAATCGCTTGACGAGGTCCAAAACAGCAGTGTCTTGGTGCAGGTCGGGGCAAGAGCGACTTGGTGCAACAATCTTGCCGTTTTTTCTTGCTTGCGTTAACTTGCCGGACGCGGTGAGGTCTCGCGCGGAAGCGATACAGCCTGTTTTTTTCCTGGGTGCTCTCCGGTAGCCTTCTCCTGTTTATGAGTAGATTGAAGACAGACAGAGAAAACAGGAGGCTCATTCATGCACCAGGGACGGGGGACCCTACAGTCAGTACCTACACAACACCCACCCATTGAGACCCCGTGTATCATAACTAAATAGTTCGAGTACATCAAGCAGCCCCTTTATTCATGGTCGCACTCGCTGCCCCCCCCCCCCCCCCCCCCCCTTCGTTCTGCAGCCCGGTAGCGGCGGCAGCAGCATCGATGGCGGTATGCCGAAGCCCTACC
>FN649727.1:424563-445595 GCA_000310025.1 Ectocarpus siliculosus | reverse complement strand
TTACTTCAGCACAAACTATCGTATGCAATCTCCTACGGATTCTCCATACGGATTCTAATTTTGCTCACATGGATTGGCATTTCTCAGCACACACAGACCCCACAGCAGTCACCACTAGCTTCAAAGGTGCCTACAGGTAGGTGTGGTGCGTACAGCCTTCGAGTTCTGGTGACGATCTGACCATGATGGAGGGAGAACTCTGTGGTGATGTGGTGAGAGGTCTGTCTCTTGGTCGAATCCGTGGCAAATCAGGGGGGTGGGGGTATGCCCGTCCAAAAAAATCCGTCGGGCCAACTTTCGGGAGAGTCAGCCTTTTTGGTACTGTTGGGTAGTCTGGCGTTTTGTGTGGCACCCTTTTAGTCGTAGGGCATGCAAACTCCCTCAATTTTCAAACGTGTTTTCAGTGTAGTACGCGCCGTGCGTATGTATGTATCGGGTATGTATGCATTTGTGCAGACACATTTCGGAGTACGTGCGGACACACACACGGGAGTGTCTCACCATTTTCTTACCGTTTTGTGTAATTTCGTGTCGTTATAAATTTAGATGTGCACCGGATTTTTTTTTTTCAAAACCGTTTGAGCAGCAGTTATTATTATACATGCCCGGTGCAGTTTCGTTTTTGGAGATCACCGCGCTTATTTTCTTTGTCACCTCGAGCTGCAGCATCACAACCGCGATGACTGCGACTGACTACTGCTGTCAAACTACTAGGTTGGCATGCCTTTGTAGACATCATTCCTCATCATGTGCAACAATGTAAAGATATGTTACCCCCTCTCTCTCCGTCTGAAGGTGGGGGGGGGGTTTCGGAGAGCGGCAGCGGAGGGGAAAGCGGCGCAGCGGAGACGGCGGCGGGCACATGACAAACAACCTCAGAAAAAGACACACATGAATTGATCACCGAAAGACTTGCTGCTACCCGGTTCGAGAACACAGTCCCTCAGTCGAATAAGGGATTATTATGTGTTGAAGCCTAGAGCAGCAGTGAGTGAGTGGGGTGGGCAAGGAACCTGCCGACAGGAAACAGACGGGAAGGATCTCTTCTTGTGCAATGCCGGTCGCGCCGGTGGTCTAGTTGGTAGCCTCGTAACCTTCTAGAGGTCAGGTCAGGGGTTCGAATCCCGGCGTAGGCGAGCTTTTCTTGCAAACAAAGGGAGTTTTTCTCTCGCTTCCGCTCCTGGCCAAGTGGATAGCGCTAGTTCGTGTGTACACAGAGGGAAGAGAGTGCCGAACTCTTCTCGCATTAAAAATTAAAGGCGAAGTACCGCAGGAGGGGAGGGTAGAGAGCGGCTCTTCTGTGTGAGGGTTGGAATAAACGGCACCAGTGCTGTAAGCGCTGATTTGAAGTGAAGAACAAAAAAAAAAACTAAAAACACCACCTTGCGCACAAACAAACAAACGGTCAAACCGTCAACGAACGGCTCTTTTTGTTCGAAGTTCGTTCTTGACAGAATATTCATGACATGTACGCCAATGTATGCGCGGGTGAACTTTGCGGGCTATTGCGATCTTGTGAAATCGTGATCAGCAGCCGTTGACTGCCAAAGTGGTGTGCAGCATCAGCAACCAAGCGAGAGAGAAGAACCTAGATAGACCACATGATATCGCCACGCAATCGACAAAAAAAGCAGTAAAGAGGGGGAATTACAGTGAGTGTGTGTGTGATTATTTATGCATACATACGCTGTTCGCTTGCTCTCGAATAACTCATCGTCAAGCCGAAAAACTCGCACGACAGCTCACGCCCGCCCCAAAACACCCGTTGGATGCCGAGGAAGGTTCTTGTACGTAGGTTTGTGAACATCAACATTTTCTTGTACGTAGGTTTGTGAACATTTTCTCACGCTATCATCATCAAGCAAAAAAAGTAGTTCCGACGGCCAGCTCGGCAAATAATGAAAAGGGTGATCTTCCCCACCTCTCCAAAAACAACAACCCCCACACCCCCCACAGCCCCCCCCCACCACCACACAACCAACCACCTCCCTCCTTCTCCCATATCCAACATCTACTTCTCCAAGCAGCAGGTGCAGTACTCCCCCTACCCTCCTACCGTGTTCAGGCTGTGATGCACATCACTCCCACATGCATGCATATGGGATTGTGCCCTCTCCATGCATGTCGTGCATAGCTAGCTGCTCCTGCGCATAGAAAAAAGCATCTCAGAGAACACATCGATCGGATGAATGAGAGGACGATTTTGGTTGTGGGTATACAAAATATCTCATGGGCAGCCGAACTTTCAGCCTTCAGAATGCACGGCTCACAGGCGCAGCAGTGAGTGGTGGTTCTCCTGACTGTGTACGCTGCTGCGGGGGCAATGCTCTAACAAGAACGAGACTCCTGAATCCATCCTCCCTCATGTTTCCATGTTTCCTTCCCTTCCTTCTTTGTTTGTCTGATGCATCGTCGTCGTGGTGGTCTCATTTTGGCCTACTGATTTTTTCCCTCCTCTTTGCTTTGCTTGCGCATGGATGCATTGCAGCAACACAGGATGCCGCGCCTTTCGCTCACGTTCGTCACTGGCCTGGTGGCTCTGCAGTCCGCGGCAGGCGCCTCTCTCCGCTCCAGCAACGGTGAGGCTTTTGTTTAGATATTTGTATCGGGCGGGCAAACGCAACAACAGCAGTTTTCTGGCGCTTGGATCCAGCTCAAATATTCACGCATTCCGACGCACCGAGGCGCTTTCGCGAGCGAGCGTGCCACGCGCATGAGAGGCGCCGATTGCAGTGTATGCTGGATCCAACAACGTTGAGGCTTTTGACCGAATGTTGTTTTGTGAATCGGGGGGGGGTAGCACATGCAATGTTGATGTTTTCTGTCTTCCGTTCCAGCGAGATCCGAGACCGTAGAAGCAGGGTGTTTTGGCGCTTGGATCCAAACAACAAGCTACCAATGTGTCAAATGTACACCGCAGAGCCATGCGCCTTTTTCAGTTATTAAGATCATTTGGCACGTGCTCTGTCCATCTGCGCATGGAAACTAGCCGAAAATAAACGCAGAGGATATTCATTAAACGATGAGGACAGCCAGCCATGAGTTCATCGCATGCCTGGGCCGTGCCATCAGCGGATGATCCGGGGGGGATTATTTTTCAAATTCCGCCTGTCGACCAGCTTGCATCCCCTGTTGATTGATCATGCTCCCCTGCAATCCTGCAAGCATTCTCGTGCCCTTTATTGAAGAAGTCCTTGACGGCCAGACCACCTCTTTTGCCACTTTCAATTTGTCCGACAGTCGGCAATCTTCCTCGATAAATAATTTAATAAGGAAAATATCTGTTGGGAAAAAAGTGTGCCAAGAACAATGGATGGATGTGTCTTTACAGTGCGTACAGTCGCTGATGATGTGTTTTTTTCTTGGTGTGGGCACGTTATCTTTTGGTAAGCTGTAGCCTAACCGTCCCCTAAGTGTTGGTGTTGCCCGCCGTGAATAGTGCGAGCCTCACGTCCGTTTCTGACTGTCCACTCACTCACATTTATTTATGTGTTATCCAACAACAACGCACATCTGTTTGTATATCGTCGCCCTCTTCCCCGTCGCTCATTTGATGGCTTGATGAAGGTGCTGCGGCAGCCGACGGCCGGCGCCTTCAGGTACGGAGTGGAGAGAGGGGAGTTCCTCCATGATAGGGTACATCCCCAACTGCTGTTTCTTGTCAACCTTTGGTTAGGAGGCTCGTCGGATGCGGAGAAATGATTTTGTTCTTTGCGGCCGTATCGTCTGGTTTGCAATCTGCGCTTGCGACGTCGTTGCTGTCGTGAAACGGTCCAAACTCATGCCAGTTGTGAGGACAATCAATGTTGGAGTTCACCGCCCCTCCGCCCTGAACGACGAATAACGTACATGCCGGTCTTTTTTTGCGGGAGGGTCCACGTGAATTCCTCAAGCAAAGCGATGCTTGTGAGGCCGACTTCGGGTAACGGAGGAAAGCGGCGCTGATAGTAGCTTTTCCTGATAAATAGTAGTTTTTCCTGTTTAGTCAGGTTCAGTCTAGTGTAGTGGGGCGTGCTCAAGTCGATTTCCCGGATTAACGCTTGTTCTCACACCCATCCCCTCCCACCGCTCTCCCCCCACCCCACCCCACAACCTTATCTCCCGCACTACAGGAAGGGCTCTGCAACTCGATCGGCTGCCCGGGTGGATACACCCCCATCCCCTACGCCTGGGAGGTTGAGTGCGGCGACTCGTGCGATGTCGCTACGTGCTGCGAAGCCTTCTGCAGCTACCACGCGTGCCCGGACAACTTCATCCCCATCGAGGACGCCGGCACGATCCGTTGCAACAACGACAACTGCACCACCGAGCAGTGTTGCGTTTCTGGTGAGGCATGAGTCGCGGCGTTTACTCTCAGGTTGTGGCCTCCCTTTCTCCAGTCACCTCTGCCTCACTGCAGTACTGTACTTGTTGCACAGTTCGTCCGGTTTGCGGCACGTATACGGAGACCGCGGTATAGATAAAACTCCCCCAAGGCCCGAGTTGGTATGGTGACGTCTGTCTCTATCTGGAGCAAGACGTACGACGAGACTACTTGTTGACAGGAATGGTCAGTGGAACAAATGGGTACGCGCCCCCTCGCCCCGCCGGGGTTCTCCTTGAGTGGCGGCTGAACAACCAAGGTGTTGAAGCACTCCAACAATCGTCAATGCCCGACCTGGATATTTCGTTCTGTATAGGTAACACCGGAGGGGGGCAGGGGCCGCCCCCGGGAGGAGACGGGCAGGGACCGCCGCCGCCGCCCCCTGGAGGCGTGCTGTACTGCAACTCGATCGGCTGCCCGGGCGGATACACCCCCATCCCCAACGCGTGGGAGGTGGAGTGCTCTGGCGACTCGTGCGAGGTCTCCCAGTGCTGCGAGGCCTACTGCAGCTACTACGCGTGCCCCGACAGCTACATCCCCATCGAGGACGCCGGCACGACCCGTTGCAACAACGACGACTGCACCAGCGAGCAGTGCTGCGTTTCTGGTGAGGCCTCCTTCGTGGCGTTTGCTATTGCTGTCGACCCCGCCTCGCAGTTATAGGTTGCACAGCAGTTCATCCGGAGGTCGTTTGCGGTGGTTACCTCTAAAATGGATTTGCAGCTGTATTGCAGTGAAAAAGCATTCCTGTTTTTTGTTGGGAACGAAATAGATGGCTGTAAACGGTAGGCACAAGAGCTCCTCAACAAACACGTTGTAAGGACGACCTTTTGAGTTGACATGACGGTGTCTCTTATCAGGATCACTCTAACTGTTAAAAGGGTTGGTCAGCGGAACGGAAGGGCACCCCGCGCCCCTCACTACTGTCGAAGTTTCTTCCATGCCCACTAAATACCAATCCTCACTGATGACCTCACCAATTCTGCGGATCGCGTGTTGACAGGCAACACGGGAGAGGGCCAGCCCCCGGCAGGCGTGGTGTACTGCAACTCGATCGGCTGCCCGGGCGGATACACCCCCATCCCCAACGCCTGGGAGGTGGAGTGCTCCGGCGACTGCGATGTCGGCCAGTGCTGCGAAGCCTACTGCAGCTACTACGCGTGCCCCGACAACTACATCCCCATCGAGGACGCCGGCACGACCCGTTGCACCAACGACGACTGCACCACCGAGGAGTGCTGCGTGTTCCACTAAGGGACAGCAGTCGGCGGCCTCGTTCGCGTCATGGTCGTACAGGCACCGTAACGACCATGTAGTACGTGTACTACCGTAAGAATGTCAATACTACTCTGTAATCCGGTCATCTTGTAGCTTTTAGAAGGCTTTGGCGTGGATTTGTCCGTGGTCGTTGCCCTGTTCTCTGGACGTGACGTGAAACCTCGGTTTGATGTGGTGATGTGGTGGCTGGCGCAGATCGTCTGCGAGAGAACGGTAGTAGTGATAATGCCGGGTGAGTTTTAGCAGGGATGGACCGGGACGCCATGCCGGCACCAATTTTATTTTGGATACCGATAATCCGGTTGTTCTTGGTGGATACAACATAGAAAATTTTCTTTCTCTTGACATTCTTTGCACGTCAAGCCGCGGTGATGTTGTTGGGTGGTCAGCGAAGATTTTGTGGAGAACAGAACCATTAGTACCATCAGTAATAGTGACGGTGAGCGTCAGCAGGGATCAAGACACCCATGCCTGCCTCTTGTTGGCCTAGATTTTTCGTGTTGTTGGACACCGAAAAACTTGCACGCATGCTTGCTTTGTATCCTGAACTTCCTTGGAAAAGCAGTGATCCTGTCGCGAAAAGTTGGGAACTTTTGGAGGAGTTAGGAATATCTGAATCGAGGCGATATTTTTATTTTTATTTTTTTCTTGTGACCCGGGTTTCGTACGAAACGTTCAGAACAACGGGAACAGCGCACGTGAAACCTGGGCTCGGCTCGTGACCCGTGTCCACGGAGAGATGACGGCCTACTCGATCGAACAGACAGCTTCACGAATTGAAAATCGAGTGAAATTGCCCCAGCAATTTCCTTGCAAGCATCCAACAACGTTTCGTACGTCCGTGCCTCGACGAAGGCTGACTGTTCCTTCGCTCGTCGTTCGGTGCGCTGCGCAGCTTGGCCGGTTGCGTGTAGCGTGTTCAAAAAGGTTCGTCGAGATCCGACCTTTTATCACGTACGTCTGTTTGCTTGCTGCTGATGTGTGTGTGATGAATGATTCCAACACGAGGTATACATCGACGAAAAAACTACGTACACACTTGTACAGTCATTTACACATCCCGCCGTAAGGGTTGCACACAACACCCCGCCCGTTGCGAAATGGTCACCATGCAACCAAGGAACCTTCTCAAATGTTTCGAAAGCTGGAGCAAAAAATTAGGTTCCCCCCACTCGGGTCATGTCAAGCGATAGGTTTCGTACGAGGGAACTCATCGCGAAAGGAACGACGGATGGTTGTGAAACCTTGCATTGTTTTGAAAGCTTGGTCATCCTTAGAAACCGTACCACTATAGGTTTCACGGGGGGGGTGG
Organism: Ectocarpus siliculosus; assembly: GCA_000310025.1. Lineage (NCBI taxonomy): Eukaryota > Phaeophyceae > Ectocarpales > Ectocarpaceae > Ectocarpus > Ectocarpus siliculosus. The sequence continues at coordinate 438,642 of FN649727.1, read as the reverse complement.
TGCCTTCCATCATCCAGTACGTACGTACGTGCGCGCTACCTTGGGCGACCCACCACACGGCCGCCTCGTACGGATGGTTGCAAACGTTCACCGAGCGAAGTGTCGAACCGTGGTCCGGGGCAAAACAATGTTTCAGGCCCTTCCTTCAGTACTCTTGTTTCGAACTAAGAATATAAAAACTGCTTGCTTTCATTCTTCCCTGGCGGGGGATTTCCATGCAATTCTCAGCCCAGACTGCCACGAACCAGAACATTCATTCATGTTAGCCGCGGTGGTAAAAGGCACAGTACTCTTTGAGAATGCTAAATTGAGGAGGATTCATTGGAACATCACCCGCCCGCGTTCAAGAGAATCAATCATCGGCTGACTGCTCTTTGTTCAATTGCGCGTACTACGATAATACATGATGGTGATGATAAGGATAACAAGTACTCCGAAGGACAAAAAAAACACACTCCACTCTCTTACAGCCCAGTCGACGATAGAAAAACATGTAAAAAACACTATTACTCAAATCTATCTCTGTTTCGCGAACAACTCTTCGACTATATCAATTGAACCAACTTCATTCGTTTCGCTGAACAATTGCAGAACCCGAACTAACCTCGTCATTGGAAGGCCATGCAGACAAGACCTGTCCCTCCACTTACTCAAACTTCAGACCCTCCTCAGGAACGCCCCTTGCAACCTGAGAGAGAATACTACAAACGATACTACTCAACGAACGGGATTAATACTAGCCCATAAAATAATAATACTAGCCCACAAAATAGTGCAGCACGTACCCACAATCGAGTCCATTTTCTACATGCCTGGGCAGACGATTCTGGCGCCCAGGCTGAAATGAACCGATGTGTGTCCCACTTGAATCTGTAAAACCGGGGGCTGTCATAATCAAGTCCTCCACCGCTACCCTCGCCGCTACCGCCTCCCGCTTCAACGTCCCCCCCCGATATAAAGCCATGTCTTTCGAGTCGCGTCAAAGAGGCACTCACAACGTTTGTCCGGGCTACATCTAAAAACCTGCTCCTACTTTTCTTGAGGACTCTCCTCAGCAGCTCTATAGCCCCGAGATCCTTTGCCCGCTCGGCGAGCACTCGGTGGCCGCAGGCGTTGGCCAACGCCGCCAACGCTAAGTCTCTTTCCATATCATTGAAGCGGCGACTTGTATGTCGCCAATTTGAATGTATGCATCGGGCATCGGGATATTTCGTGACGGCGACACAGAGGCACGGGAGTTGGCGGTCGGGGGGGAGTACGAGCTTCAGACACGAGGAGGTTGGTGGCGTTTCTTGCGGTCCGTCAAACACGGGCAGTGCATCCAGACATGATGCGATCTCGGGTTTTGTACGCTGTGGGTTCTTTGGCGTTGGAGCAGAGCGATTGGAACTATGAGAGTAAGCCGGCCAAACCGTCTCGGTATTGCCATACTCATCTTCAGGTACTTCGAGCTGCTGGTACAAGCCGATCCAAGATACCTCCATGTCGGAACACTGAAAACGGACCTATTTTCCCAGCTCCGCACCGTGACCGAGCGTCGCCAAAAAACATTCGTTGGTTGTCACCGGCATCACCGACAATTCTGAAAAAAACATTCGTCGCATCCCACCTCTTGACAGGGTCGAGTAACGCCTCCATTCGGTCACGGAAGGCGTCGATGCACTCCTCGTGCGTCATCAGAAGGCTGTCCGAGAAGGATAGCACGTTGGCAGCTATTGCCATCGACAGGATCTTCAGCTCCAGGTTGCCCGTGCTCAACAACTCCAGCACCGACCCTGCACGGCCCACGGGTTGAACAAGTCACGATGGATTGCCGTACCCACCCGCCCCGGACAGAAAAAAAACATGCCTCGGGCTCACCGCTTGTCATGGACGTGACGGGTGGCAACTGTACCCACTCGACGATCTAGTTGTTCACCACATTCGACAACAACGGACTTTTTTCGCAAAAAACAATCCGCAGCACGCACGGCCAACAACTTTCGTTTAGTCTGAACGTCAAGGGTGAATGTCCCGACTAAGGAACGAGTATAGACCGTTAGTCCGCTCCATGGAGAATAAGAGGTACACGTGCAACCCTCGCATCGGCAACTGCGGGCCCGTTCTCACCCAGCGCTCCGGTCGTGATCACAGAAAGCACCGTCTCCTTGTCGTAGCAAAGGGTTTGGAGAGCTCTGGGTAGGCACGGCGGGGCGGGGGGAGGGAGTCAGGATGTGAGTGAACGAAAAAACATCCCTCGAGAGGCACTGCTGTACACATACCGGTAGTTTAGAAAACAACGGTAGCTCCGCTACCGCTAGCTGACCCGCCGCTTACAGCCTCTTACTTTTCATGAGGATTCACAAGCCAGGATATGTGTGGTGTAGACACAGATGCACCCAGCAAGAGCTGGAGGCCTGGCCGACAAATTCCCTTCAATCGCAACTATATCTGACAGGCAGCACGGTCGTTCCTCCAGAATCAAGACACCCTACTCTTCATTTTCTCACCCCAAGATCTCCCTCAGGCACGCCGTGTCGCCCTCTCGCACTTTCAAGGCCGTCGCCAGGACGCTGGGTATCCCAGCCGCTGCTGCCTGCGGGCGCAAGGCATCGTCCAACACCAATATCTTGATGCTCCGCGCCGCGTAGGCCACAACCGCCTGGTGCTCGCTGGCCACAAGCCTGGAGAGGGTGTGGCAGAGTGGACCGAAGGAAGAGGGCTCTATCCGGACGCGCTTCACCATTGTAGAGATTCCCATCGCCGCCTGTTTGCGAGGAGAGGGGTGGGCGGGAACAATGCCGAAGACGCTGGCTGACGTGGAACATGTGTGTGCTATGTATGCATGTAGGTGTACGTTGAACATTTTCGCACAACACACAGAGCACAAAAGACCAGAGTTAGCGAGGTGTTATGATTTGCTCACCGCAGCACAGGTTCACGGGATGGCCTCAACAACAGCATCACTATTTTCTACAAGGGGGGCGTTGCAGAGCCCTCCTCTTGCCAACCTCCGCGACACCAACATAGAAGAAGGGTCCACGTATTTGGAGGAGGCCGTATGATGGTGCCGTTACCATGGTTATTTGGCGTCGACAGACAGACGCTGTGCTACGATATCTTGATGAGGTGCAGGAGATCCTCCACATCTTGTGCCCGTCGTGTGTGCTCAGTGTGTGAATAGCAGTGTGCGATTCAGCTGGTCTGGTGTGGACGCTGGGTTGCATGTGCATGTAAAGGCGATGATACAGAAGCGAAGTAAAGAAGCACCAACCTGCATCTGTCGGCAAAAATTGGTGTTTGTAGTTCAGCACAGGTCCGCCCATGAAATGGAGAACTTACTACGTTCACTGCTGCTGCGATCAAGACTATTATTAGCAAAACAGTGATAACTAGTTAGTGTTGCTGGGCCGACCCCAGGGTAAGGAAGGTACTGCAGTAGTATCATCGTGTTTCGAGATGAAGACAACGAATTCCCACCAGTTTCGACGTTGGCCAAGTGGTTATTAACCCTCCCACAGCAGTACCCAGTCCCTCCGCAAAAAGCAAAAGTCGCAAATTTGTTTGTCAGCCGATGGTCGAGGGGCTACAGCAGTCCTGAGGTCTTGCCACACAAAGGGTGACTTGGCTTCAGTATGAAAAGCGTCCCCAAAACACGTGGGGACACTCTTGATACTGAAGCCAAGTCAGCGAATTTTTCCAGTACGTACCAGGCGATGTACAGCAGTTTTACGACCTAGGGGGCACGCGGGTTGGGAGATGGTGTACAGCCAGCAAGTCAGAGGGCCAGGAGAGGCATCACACAGCATATCACACAGCGTACGACATGAGCCACCAAGGGTTTTCGCGTTCGTTGCACACAGCGGAGCCTAGGGTAACTACAGTGCGAAACAGGCATTTGAGTGTTATGTCCCCAAAGTGTCAACATTTATTTGGGCCTCCAGAGCGTTGAGGTCTGCTGTTGAGCGTGCGGAACATTCTCTTGTGGTGCCACAAAAAAATCCAGGAAAATTCTACGCACCAAGAATCCAAGATATGACAGCAGTCCTCTTGCCACGCAGCTCGTCTCTTGGGGGCCCATGCATGCCTTACCAACGATGTATCGCCCGCATCGGCAGGTCGCGGTGTATGCATACCTCGTTGAACTACGAAAGTGCTCTCAGGCGAGAGGGCAAGCTCAATCTACCACCACAGCTGGTGTACTACCTCGGGTGAAGAACTGCTTAAATGATACTCGGGTGAAGAAACCGCAGCACTGCCTCTCTGACCTGGGCTTGGTCATCGGTGTCTCCGGCGTGCGCGAGTTGCAGAAGATTCTGCAGGGCGGGCAGCAGTGTGGGGGCATCTCTGCGGCGCTCGTCTAGCAGCGGGGCATTGCTGGCGTCCATAGCTTTGTGACTTTGCTGCTTTACTGCTGTGTCACACGCTCTCTTGTTCTGTGCACGCTTCGCGTGGTCTGCTTGTGGGTCAAATGTTCAAGTGGCGACGACCGCCATACGCTCGCCAATCACAACGCAATCCGCGTCACCCCCTGCTGGTCATGCAACCAGGACCAAAGTGTTATTATAGTCATAGTCTTTGACAAGGACCTTCTACCACGGGTCCACGACGATACCACCCACCACACGCCGGTACGCCGAGTACTGCGAAACCTCTTATGCCGCCACGCATGCGGAGCGTTAGATGCCTGCAAGCGGTGGTCTCGCCATGCAGTAGCGGGAGACCAGCTGGGAGGTGGAGCCGACAGTCTCTTCTAATTGCGCCGCATCGGCCTTCTGCCGCCCCTGCTCGAAGACTGACGACAACCGGAGGAGCGGCAGGAGCACCCCCGCGAGGCTACTCCCGCCACCGTCATCCAAGAAACCCTGTCCCTGGGAAGGATGACTTGCCAACGATTCTCACTGCAGCGGGAATGGTGAAGCTGTGCGGCCTGCCGGGGAACAGAGGATCGCCGCTGGTTGGATTGGACGTTGCACCCAGCAAGTGAGCGGCGGCATATGCGTGTGTTACTCGTTACTTGCGTGTCTCTGTGTATGTATGCGAGAGAAGAGAGTGTACTGTGCTGAAAAAGGCGAACCAGGTGTTGTGTCTACGTTCTATGTGTCGCGAGTTGGTCAACGGAGGTGTGACCGCAGTAGAGTGGCTCCAAAAGTGGCTGGGCTACAACTTCCAAACCACGCACTAACGCCTTCTGAGTACGGACACAGCAAACCTTCTCCGCCGGTTCTCCCGGATCTGGCCAACGTTGGCCCCGACACCCGCAGCACATGTAAACGCACGGGCATTGTCACCATTGAGGCTCTACAGAGTAGCAAGATTACGCTGCCAATCACCAAGCGCCACCACCGCTCTGCTGCACATGCAACGGAAGGCCAGCCTTGTTCGATCTAAGTTGTTACCTGTTGCCACCGGCAGCTATAACTGGTTGCGCGCGGCTCTAAATGGCACAAGGGGTGCCTCCTGGTTGGCTACCGCACTGGCACGATTCATACGTGTCCACTTCCGACACCGGACACCTCCACCAAGCTGGCCATCTGATTCGACGAGTTCGCGAGCGAATCGTTCAACCAACCTGCGTATCCCGCACCTACCTGTCTGTTCGTTGCTTGCGTCGGCATGCGTGCTGCTTGTCGTTGGAAAGCTTTGGGGTGGCTGTCTCGGACGAGACGAAAACACTCGCGTTTCCGCTCACAAGGGTGCCACGAAGACAGTCAACAAAAAAATGTAAGTAAGAAAAATAAGTATTTTTTACAATGTGGAGTCATCCGTTTTTCGTTCGTGCCGGGATGACAGGCAGCAGCGGTTACAATAGTGTGCCAGTAGTGTGCCAGCGGGGACTCGTGGTCTCTCTTGTTGGTGCACGTATCATACGAGTCCCTACTACTTGTGTTTGAAGGCTTTGCGCACGCGCGCGCTGCCTCGCATGTCATCACCGCCTCGGCACCCCTTCCCGCTCTTCGCGCGACCAATGCTCACGTACTTACCGCTCTCGACACTAGTGGACCCGGCCTTGGTGATCGGCAAGCTACGGGAAATTGTTGAGGATTGCTCTGCTTGCGGATTGGTGAGTTGAGTGCCTCGTACAGAAAGTGCGCCAAGGGCATGCATGTGCAGCCCAGATTTCCCCCCGTCATGTGTGCCGCCAACTCTTCTCGCCCGCAGCAGCTGTAGATCCCTCCTGATCTCACTTGGGCTTCATTTTGATGCCAGGTACTCCTGTGTCGGGGACGAAATTGTATGCGTACATAGCGCGGCCATGAATTGTCGAATGGTTTCCCAGGAGACACCATCGTCGTCGCTCCCTAGCCTTGCTGTGCTTCAGGGATGCGATTCCTGAGTCGTCGCTACGTTTTTTTTGTCATGTTCGTTTCGCGTAGGTGGTGGGCTGGCCGTTGTCGAAGTCCGGCCGTGCTGAGGGACAATGCCTGATGGTGCTTCAGTTTCTGCGGCAGCTGCACCTGAGGGGGAAGGTGACCGAAGCAGTCGTTGCAGAAGACCATAATATATTCCAGCAGAGAACCGAAAGGAAATCAGCGCCCCGTCCTTGCAAATGGAATACCCATGTTGACTAGCCGTTCCCCCCAAGTCTGCTATTTAGGTGACGATTTGTACTTTCCGTCACGTCGTTCGCCGCAGCCGTAGTTTCCGCGCGCCTCGTTGCACGTTTTCGTCACGCGACTGCCTCACGACGGTGAAACCACACTCGGGAGGGCGCATCCGAATCATCCACGTACTACAGAGGTCGCTTTTTCCAAGCGTTGTTTCCCGCGAACCAATCGAGAGAGACAAGCCTGTGCCTTCCATGCTTTTACGGTACGGTACAGGTGGATATCCCGGTAACGTTGTTCGACGAGCGCATGACGTCAGTGGAGGCCCGAGGCATCCTCAAGGACGACGGTTTAGGCAAGTGTTTCGGCTACCAACGCTGTGTACCATGATGGTTTGCGTGAAGCCGGTCTCAGAGCCCCCCCCGCCCCCCCTGCTACCGCGGGGCCTCCCGCAAAGCTCTTTATTGCTCTGCTCCATTGTCCCAGACAGCAGTAGCGCACAGGTTACCGTAAGGTCAAGGGCCCCTGACCCTACCCCGCCCCCACCCCCGCCGTTTATTTATTGTCTGCTGCGCCGCTAAACGTACGTGCAGGCCGCAAGATAGCGGAGCGGGAGGACGAAACGGCAGCGATGGTCATCCTTCAGGTATTTGCATGTTGGCGTGAATAGAGTTATTTAAAACTCGAAAAAATGCATGAAACCAGTGGAAGAGCCCGAAAAGTGGATGAATCGAGTTTTATATCGGAGGGGACTTTTGGGCAAAATGCATGAATCGTGAGCAAAAATATGTTTGGGGCTCCAGAGCCTCAAGTATATATTTGTGTTCCGAGACAAACAGACTCTCTCCTCATCTCCCTCTCTCCCTCTCCTCTCTCCTCGCTTGCAGCAAACATCACCGCCATCACAACAGCAAAGACACGCGACGCAGTCATAACAACGCCGCCACCACCGCCAGCCCCCAACCAAGCTTTCGGCACTGCCCGGACGATTTTTGTTGTGCTGCATGCATATCAACGCGTACGTGAGGTTGCTGGATGCTGCTGCACTCTCTCTTTTTCCCTCTGCCCTCCTCTCTCGTCGTGCTCCTTTTTCTTCCTCGCTTTTTCTCTGGTGCCGCCATTGCACGCAAGCACAGACGAATGAACGAACAGACACAGTTCCACAAGGCTTGCCACGTAGCTTATGGGCTGCCCCCGTTATTTTTTGGGGGGGGAGGGCGGCCCTTCCTAGTCGACACGGCGGGGAGGCTGGAGGTTGTTGTTGCCGTTGATGCACATGGTGTGCGTATATGCCTGTCTTTTCTAACCTCTCTTTCTCGCTTTCTCTTTGGCACAAAAAAAAGAGAAGAAGGACCAACGGTTTGTTATCATCAACGTGCCCGAGTGCCAACATTCAGAGTATCAGCTAGCGTGGGTTGGGGGCGCTCTTGGCAGACGAACGCGCCTTGACCGCTATTCGTTCTAAGGGTGTGCATGTGCGTATCACCTTGAAAAAAGGCACCCTGATTTCGCTTGCTGCTTGTTTCCGGTTGATCAAATTTGGCTGCACCACAACGGCAGCCCACCTGCCCAAACACCAGCTGTCCGAGGATGTATTGGCGCAGGCTAACAGTCCTGTGGTTTTATCCTGTGAAAATCTATTCTCGAGTTGTATATCACGAGAGTTTTTCACCAAAGATGTACAGAGCAGCCAAAGGCCCAAAAAAGTCCCGCCGGTCCATGAATCGAGTTTTAAGTAACTCTAATGACAACCGAAGGATATGCGGGGGGTGATTTCTGGAAGCGTTTTGGTGAAAGTTTCGAGATCTTTTGATGTCGATTGTTGCAAGGGTGATACGGAACGGTTGCTGAGGCCCTCCGGGTAGAGGAGTGCGGGGAATCACCATGTGGGCGAGGGACGAAAGTAAGCAAAGTCGGCGTGGGAGTTTCCGACAAGGTTGCTTATGCCGGCAGGGCGCCACCAGCAGCAACACATGGCTAGTGTTGGTTCTTCATACGTTGAACATCGAGTTCGTAGGCCATGTACAGCAGTCATGGGGCTGCTATGTGTGTTCCTTGTCTGCCTGAGCTGCTTTATAGCGTGTTTTTGGAAGGGCGTCTACACATGCTCGCACTGCATAGGAGCCCGTTCGTTACACGTTCGCTCTACTCGAAATTCGTCGACGACGACGACTTGCCTTTGTCGCGTACTTCAAACGCCCCGGTGTTTCTCTCCAGGATTGGCGATGTCTTCTCTCCGCGTGTAAGTGTGTTCAGAATTTATGAATTTGTCGGAGCCAAATAACTGCAACATTCGCCTCGTTGTGTTTCCACCCGCTTGAGCATCCGTGCCAGCTTCACAACAATCATGTTGGGTGTGCTGTATCATCCTGATGTAGCGCACGTCTCTATGCTGAACTACCACGCCCCATGTTTTCCCGCCTGCTTTCATTTTCCTTGTTCATCTCCTGTGCTTTCTGGCGCGTGCTCTCTTGTTTCGAAATGTACACTAAGGGGTTTCTCGATAGTGCGGAGGCGGTACACGGCGGGCTGTCGACCTTGCCCACCGGGTCTGGTCGTGGAGACCGATGACAATAGACGTCAGGCGCTGCTATCGTGAAGCAGTTTACGAGGCGGTGCTAGCCGTGCTAGACGTTGTCTTTCTCACGACTGTTTACGTTTTCCACCGTGGGTCTGTCCTGTTATGTTGCGTCCATGCAGTCGTGTTCCTACGGCGATTACTCTGTTGTTCATGCGGCACTAGCGCTTTGGGATTTGGGCCAAACCAGGTCGAGTTGGTGAAGCGGTGTTAATTATGCCTTGCAACCCAGGGAGAGAACATACATTAGCGGGAAAGACGAGACGCTATGGGCGTCGGTGGCCCAAGGGCAGCATTAGACTATTTTAGGGCGAAGTATATCCCCGAGCGGGGGGAGGAGGCGCCTCTCCCACTTCTGCACTTGCATCCCGGGGTGGAATTCTGTCCTTTCCATGTAGAAAGGGTCGAGGTTGGGGGGGCGGTGGCGACATGAAATGTAGTGTAAAAAAGGAGTGTTCTGCTTCTTCCAGAGCTCAACCCCCCCGGCTGCAATTCCTTTTGCCCTTCTCGTATTTCGGGTGTGGGGAGGGAGGTTCCGGTCATCGTCTTGTACGTAGTTTGTTGCAAATTCGAAAGTAGAAGGCAGAAGCATTGGGAGAAAAAGCTAGTGGACGGGTGGCCTCCCGGGATGAAGAAAACGAGAGTGAGTGTGCCGGCGGGGCATAGATAGTCCATCCTGCGTTTGTTTGCTGGTGTGGAACAGGGGTCGCTACCTTGAACGAGACAGACAGACGAGGAGAGTTAGTACATTGCCCTATTATGCAAAGATGAGCCATATTTGTATTTCGCGCATGCATATTTGACAAGAGGTTTCCAGGGGCCGCTTTTGTTGCTGCCGGCTGTTTGAGAGGGACACGCAACCCACCAAAATAATGGGGGGGGTGGCGCGTGTACTCCGCCACGCCCATTCACGGGCGTGATCACACTGCGAAAGACATAGTCTACATACCGAATGCGTTCCTGAGTTCGGAGCAGCAATCCCTCGTTGTGGCAATGAATACACAAACAGGCCTGCAGTTAACCTGTTGGTATTTGGTTAAAACTGAGGCTCAACTTTTCGCGAAAAAACAAAAAAACAGGTTTTAAGGAACGTAAGTCAGAGAAGAAGGTGGATCCTACACTAAACTCCATATAATAACAACCTGTGCTCGACAGTAGAGGCAACAAAGAGTAAGAAATTGAGCCCCGACCCGATTTTTTCGTTTCTTCTCTCGCGGCCCGTTCTGTTCCACACACCGTGGTGTTCCTCTTCGACTTGTCTAAAAAACACCACCATATGTAACCAGCATATGTATGCATGTGTATGAGGTTTGGTATGCATATCATCTCGTGTTTTACTTTATTTCCTGGCCCCGGCATTGGCCCCGGTACAACATTATTTTTGAGCGGTAAGAAGGCGAAGACGTTGTTCGTATTCTAAATGGTAAGTGGTTTGCAAGCGGCATGTTTCATCTGTGGTGGGTGTGGGGAATCGCGGGCCATCCACTGGTGTCTTCCCGATATTCACAACATTCTCCCGAGACAGCACCAAGCAAGGTTGCACAGACAGCAGGCACCAAACCGAGATAGATCCTTGCGTGCTTTTGGAAGAAATCGTCCATTATTTCTTCTTTCGCCGTGGAGATGATTTGTCGAAGACATCCAAGGGAAATAGTCGCCGGCGAAGGACAAGTGAGAGCGGCACACTCTCCCGGTCGTCATCGTCGTCGGCCAAGCGACAAAGACACACACTCCGCGCAGGACCGCGATCGACCACCATCAAAGCAAGCTGCGGTGCACTTGACAGACAGCACAGGGTGTGCACGCGGTGTGTGTGTACTCCCAGCCGTGGGAGACGGTATACAACAGCGGCCCAAAGCCGCCAAATTTTCGTTTCAGATTCATTCATTTCTTTTTCAGTTGTCCTTTGAAACCACTGTTCCCGCGGGTGAAACCCGACGCCGTGGTTTCGGGATATATACTGTGCCCACCCCAACACGTACCAGATCGCAAGAAATAAAAGTTAAATATCGCAGAACCTCTCGAGCGCAAGCGAAAAACGCCCCATTTTGCCAAACCATAGCATACTCCGACAATGACGTTTACAATAACTACACACCTTTGCCTATAGATAAACCTACTCTTGTCGAGAAGGCCGGCGGGGAGGGGGGGGGGCACGCCAATGAGAACTCTGCCCCCCGTCCCCACCCTCTCGTTGATCTACCTACTCCGTACCCGTGTCCTCCAAAACGCGCATCATAGTGACTCTTTTTCCTCCACAAGCGACGAACACTCACACGTGCTAGAGCGCGTTCTTATGTCCCGCCACACCACACACATGGCTGCTGACTTCTTCTCATCGGTCAGCAGCAGCCGGCTAGCGCGGTCCATACAAAATGAAAGAAGCACACACACACACACACACAACACACACGCGCACCACGCACACAGAGACAACCGACAACCACCTGCTAAAATATAATGTGCTCACAAATCTATCCTACAGCTCCGAACTTTTTCGCCCGGCCCTCTTCTTTCCACACAAAAGGGATTCTCGCCTAGCCCCAAAGAGCCCGGAGCTTCAAAAAAGACTGTTTTTTTTTTGGGTAACGGGGCCAACAACTATCCGCTTTTTGCTTGTCCTACGACCGGAACTGGGGGCATGCGGGGAATGCCCACCGCCTCGGAAACAAAGAATGCCTAACGAAAAAACTCTCGCCACGAGATCCGCCCACCCGAAGCATCGTACGGCGGGTCAACGCGAGTCTGCCTCGCTTGTTCTGTCAGGCAGAACGTCGCCCAACTCATATACTGCATACCGCGGCGGGGGCGCGACAGACAACACCGAAAGTACACCACACACATTTTCTTTTCGGAACGAGGGAGGAAAAAGTAAAAAAAAAAAAAAAAGGATCGTACCTAGAGCAAACCTAAATCGTAATGCCCCAACGCGAATCGATGTTCGAAACGCCGACAACAAACAAAAGGATCATAATTTTCGTTTTTCCTTCCTTCCCATCGATCCGTCAATCTCGTGCCTAGTTTCAGCTAAAGTACCCAAACCCCCCTCCTTTAAAACTCAAAACAGCAACAAGAGAATCAAGACGCCCGCTACACCACTCCGCCCCCGATGATAAAGCCGGTGGTTGCCGGGCTAGCAGGGGCACAAAGATCGTACAGAATGGATTGCATCGAATGTACCCACAGGGTTTCTTTCGTCCAAACCTAAACCCAGCAGCAGCGTGTGACCAGAGGCGCTTACTTCTGCCGGTGACCGCAGCGGCGGGCGGTGGAGACCGACATTCGCATGTACTCAATCAAACTCACAACAGAGGAGGAAAAACATGGACATGTCGGCGGCAAGCAGCAGAAGCAACTGCGGCAGCCCGCCCCGCCAGCAACTCAGCGGGCCCCTTCTACCCTCTGCTGCATGCTGCAACACCGCTAGTACACTGAGATCAAGACTAAGACAAGCTACAAGGATGTCATCAGTGCCACGCGCAACTGAAATCATCACGCCAAGGAAGAATGTCGGAAAGGGTATATACGCACCCAACCACACAGACAGCGCTGAATCCGACAAGCCGGCTTCCCAAGTCGGAAGCGATACAGGCGCAACAACATTGGCGGCTATGGTCCGGCACGCCCTTCTGGTGACCCATACGTACGGGATACTACTCTGCTACCCCCCCCCCTTCTCTTCGAAAAACCACGTCCAATTGACACCCATTCACCCATTGCACTCGTCCGTCATGAATCATTCTTCCTACCTCAACACGCACAACACTTTGCTACACAAGAAAGACATGATCTAATAAAATAGGTTCGCGCGGCTCTAGCTGCTGCTGTTACTGTACCGCAGTCGCAGCGTCTCCCCAAAAGGAGGCAACAAAAGCCTTTGTTCTCTCCTGTAACGAAATAAAAAAATAAACCTTGCGAACCCATTTTCCCTAATGAAAGTTTTTTTTCGCCCTCCTGCCCTTGGTAGGCCATCATATATATGCATACCACTGCACCATCTTTTCGCGTAAGGCCATCAAAGGTTTTTTTGTCATGTCATAGCCTGTAAGTAAACGTTGCCTGCTCTACCAACACACGCACCTTCATACACAAAACGAAAAAATCGGAGCAGACATTCTTGAGAGAAGCCACAGGCCACAGGCAGCAAGCGGCAGGTGGCCAGCTGGGTCGCGGGAGCACGTATGTATGCATACTACTACTGTGCCCTATACAAAAAAGAAAGGGCCTATTGTATGTATGTGCATTATCACGAGAGCCACCACAAAACACAGAACAAAACACACATACGAGACAAACCACGCGCACAACACAAGCAGCAGCAGAGCCCAAACGAACACCAACATCGAAATCCGACAACATTAGAAAACAAGGGGACAACCAACACGGATTTTCTAGCTACTCTAGGAGCGAGGCCAAACTCTAGTTAGACCGCTGATATCCATCCTACCCAAGCGGTGCAGTGCCACAACGGGCCACAACGGACCACAACGGATACAGCACGCGCGCGCCTACGGCCGAAACTGGCCCAACCGGTGAAACACCAAACATGTATTTTGTGCAACCCCTGATAACGATGGATGATCTCCTGCTTCACGGGGAAACCGAGACACTTCTGATGATTCAAGCTAACAACAATACCCCATGTAAGGAACAACAATCATCAATTTTTTTATCCCCACCACCACCGTCCGTCGCACGCTCGCATGCATGCAAGAGCAGCGCCTATTAGTACCGGGGGGGGTGCTGTGCCTAAAGAAAACACATCCACAACAAGCGAGAGAGCTTACAAAACGAGCTTGGTAGGTGCCATCCACGATGTCATCCACGAGTGGTTCTTTTGGCCTACCAAGCTTGCCAAGCAGAGCTACTATAGAAGCTAGCTGCACGTTTGGAAAAATATCCTGGAAGGCGGGAAGGGCTAGCTCCTCCCCCCCCCCCCCCCCCCCCCCCACCCCCTTTTTAAGGGGGTGGTTT
>FN649727.1:410792-424459 GCA_000310025.1 Ectocarpus siliculosus | reverse complement strand
CAGGAACGTGGCCATCCACAGACCCGTCATCCGTCAACCCTTCCGAGACACGCATGATACCCAGCAGTCCTCGCGCGCCCCCGCCCTCGCCGTCTAGGGCGCTAACGGCTCGCCGCTCCCGCTCCTCCTCGTGCTGCATCGAGTTCCTCCGCAGGACGCTCTCTTCCCAGATGAGGATGTGCGGCGGGACTCCTCCCTCCCCGCAAGCGTCGTCGTCGGTAGGCTTGGTGCTCGGCCAGCAAGGATACCAGGCGCCGGCGTGCGTCGCCGCCTTGCCCACTCCGGCGAGCGCGCCGCCGCCGCCGCCCTCAAAGATGGAGGCGTCATCGTCGTCGTGGTGGCCGCCGCCGAAGCTTGAGTGTTTTCGCGGTTTCTGCTGCTGGCCCGGGCTGGGAGGGATGTCGATGGGTCCCGAGGAAGAGGATTCGCGGCGCCTTGTGGACCAGGAGAGTTGCCGCTGCCGTTTGCTGGGGACGGTCTCCTTGACGGCCTCCGCCTGGCCGCCGCCGCCGCCGCCTCCGCGGCTGCTTCCGCTGCTGCTGCTGCTGCTGCTGCCCCTGGGTCTGAGGACGACATCGGCAGAAGTATCTTGCTGGTCCCAAAGACGATCTGCGTGCCGCCCTGGTTGTTGCTGTTTTTCACATTCCCACTGTTGTTGTGCGTCCCGCCACTGCTGTGCCGCCGGGAGGGAGCGCGACACGACCCTGCGATGATGGTAGTTCTGCTGCTGCTGCTCAGCAGGCTCGGTGATCGTGCGGCTCCGGGTGATGCTCAACCGGCTACCGCTGCTGCTGCCGGCGCCGGCGCCCGAGCTATCGATGATGAGCGCCGCTGGGCTGCGCTGGGGGGACACGGGGGTGGTCGGGGTTGCCGGAGAAGGGAGTCCTTGCGCTTCTTGCTCCAACAAATCGTCCACGGAATGTTGTTGCCGCTGCTCCTCCGCCGCCTTCAGCTTCTGCATGTCGATGTTCCCGCTGCGAGGTCTCCGAGTGTGGCTCGACATCCGCTCCCGGCGGGTGAGGAAGGCGGGCTGGCAGGCGGGGGGGGCGGGGCAAAGCGTGTGTGTGTGTGGGCGCACACAAAAATCGGGGGGAGGGAGGGAGAAGGAACGATCTTGAGGTTAGAACGCTGAGCAGGGGAGAGCGGATGCAAATTCGCGGTCACAATAAGTAATGGCCATCTGGCGCGCTTGATCACTTCAATGGCGTTCGTTCTCTGAATGGAGCCCGGAAAGGGCGGAACGCTTCGAGAGGGGGGTTGAACGAGGTACGCCAGGGGAACGCGTGCACGTCGGGGCACTAGGGAGTCCCCGCTAATACCGTCGTAACGTCTCTCACACACACAATCCGAGTTCCTCGAGAACAAAGGGCGGGCGGGTTATCTCGACAATTGAAAAGTTGAGGCGCCGGCATCCGAACGGGGGCAAAAAAGCGAGTGAGGCGCGCCAGCTCTTGAAGCCACAGACTCACCATGGCAATTTTACTTCCGCGCGCGCCGTGGCTGGGTAGTTCGCTCGATGCCTCTCGTTCTTGCGCGCCTTTC
This sequence comes from Ectocarpus siliculosus, assembly GCA_000310025.1. Taxonomy (NCBI): domain Eukaryota; class Phaeophyceae; order Ectocarpales; family Ectocarpaceae; genus Ectocarpus; species Ectocarpus siliculosus. The sequence goes on along the minus strand of FN649727.1, from coordinate 422,917 downwards.
CGTTGCGTCTAACGGTACTTTGCTGTGAGGTGCGTCTCTTTCTCACACTCGCGAAAAACACAGAGGTGAGAACTGGGGGTGTGGCATCCGAGGAAGGAATGTGACAGGCTTGAGAAAAACGGACCGAATTGGGGTACCCCCATGAATCACGGAGCCCCCGCGGCAGGACCAACGCCGACGCGACGTGTAGTATCAGCGAAGTGACAACTGCTGCAGTCGACAGGTAGGGAGATACATGTCGCCATGCCCCCGCCGCATCGTGCTCAACACCCTGGGAGCAGTCATCGTCGTTTCCGTGTGTTTTTTCTGTAAGACGGTCGAGGACGCTGGCTTCAACAAGCTCCGCCCGAAGGTGTGTGATGTTCCGATCGATGCAGGAGCCAGTTGTTTGCGATGCAGCACCTCTAGATTGATGCATGTTGATGCTGTTGACTGCTGCTGCTATGTTCTCTCGCCGCCAGCATCATCCCGCCGTTGCAGCTTCTCATTGCTGACATACCGACCACTTTCACACGTGTCATTTGTTCTTTGATTTGACTTTCTCCGTCCACTGCTTTCAACAGCGCGATCGGAAAGCAGCATGAAAAATCGAATTTGTGTCGGCAAGGGCAGAAATGAGATCCTCCGGCCCGAGGATACAATGCGGCTCTATTGTAACTTTGTAACCGGGGGTACGGTATCAAGGGGTACTGCTTCAGTATGGGATCTGAGCTCCGACGAGCCGTTGTTGTATCGCGTACCTAGGAAAGCGAACCAACAGCAGCGCGTGTAAGAGTGCGAGTATGCGATGTCGACTTCCACGACCAAGCAAGACGGTGCGAAAAACCGACCCATGCGTGCAAGGTAGCGCTCGAGGCATCTTCTTTACATTGCTATTATAGTAATGCACACAACCCTTATACAACCCTTTTACAACCCCTTTCTTGGGTTAGGGTTAGGGTTGTGGAGCAGCCGAGGTGTGAAGATCGATCTAACGGGTGCGGGTTGATCGGTAGTTAGTTTGAAAGAACCGTTGCTCCTATTGCTGTGTAACATACTGTAGGTACACCTGCTTGTACATACTTACCGTGGGGTGCAAGAGTGTAGCTCCATAATCAACCATCATCCCCATCCGTGCTTCTTTCTCTACATGCAAGAGCTCTTGTTGCATTAAGAATCGAAGGCAAAGCACCGCAAGAGGGGTGGGTAGGGGACCTCGGGGAGAGGGAACCCATCTGTGTGACCACGGGTTGGAGTAAGCAGTGCAAATGCTGTGAGCGCTGATTTGACAAAGAATAGAGCTCGCCCCGCACACCCCAACTATTGTTGTACCTAATGAGAGAGGGAGGAACCAAGAGCGCTGGAGCGTGTACGTGTTGCCCCCGTCCTGTGGCACCGAGGAGTCCGATACCGGAGTTTCTTTCTGTTCGTGTGTCCCATCCCTCTTGCCTCTGATGATGTTAACAGTTGGTACTACAGTAGCAGCTGAAAGAGTCCGACTCCCCCCACCTCCTGATGCACTCAGCGATACCCGGGACTTGTCACACCCCAAACTACAAACCTTCCATGTGATGTCACGAGCGTGTGATTATCGGCCACCACCGAACATACCCCCCTCGCCCTGGCTCACAACAATGTTGCGGCAACAGAAGCTGGCCTTGGCCACCCCTTCAAGCTCCGGCGCTGATGCGGGTGGGGGAGGAGATCGAGAGGGCAGCAGCAACAACAACAACGCCGATGCCGCCGTCGACAACATAGCGGCCGATGCTGCCGTGGAGAGCTTAGCGCCGGACGGGGAGCAGCTGGTGTCGTTGAAGCCGGGTGACCACATCGGACCCTATCGCCTCCAGGTGCGCGCGGGGTACCGGCGTGCTGGTGCGTGCTGGTATTTACCGCAAAAGACGCCAGGCGCTTGTGTAGCGCGCTAAAGTGTATGTACAGCAGTTGCCGCTCGTCTTTGTCTGCGGGAGAGAGGCGTAAAGGTTGGTGATATTTGTAGGTTGTGCTGTGCAGGTCGCGATTTTTCTTGTGCCCGCGGGGCGTGCGGCCGGTCCTTGAACGCTCCAGCCTTGGCAATAATTGCGTTGCATCTCGCCGCGCGGTATGCTTGCCACCTTGGTCGCGGCTAGCGGGTGGGGAATTGGTGGTCTCAATGTCGGGACTACGATACCACCTTGCCCCCCACGGCACCTATCCACGGTGCACTGACCCTCACGTCCACCGGGTGGTGTTTTGGCAGTTAGGGTCAAGAGTTTAAGGCAGGGATGCAGAGGACTGCTGTGACTTCCTGTGTCAACTGTGTTTTTTTTCTCTCGACCATAGTCGTAAGGTCTCCCCATTGTCTACTCCCCTCCTCCGCCCCGCCCCCTCGAACCGTCCGCCAACGCCAACTGCCACAGGAACACCTTGGTTACCTGGGCAGCCGGCCGGTACACGAATACGACCCGGCCTTCCACCCCCACGCGGCCAAGCGTGTGGGGTTCTCACCTCGCGGCATGCTCTCCCCTCCCCCCCGCCCCCCCGTCTGCCCCCCGACACGCCGGGGGGCGGCTTCGCGGCCGTCGAGTCGTCGGAACGGGGCTGAGGGGGGGGGTGAGGGGGGCGACGCGTTGGTATTAAAGGGGGGGCCGGAGGATAATGCTGCTGAGGGGTCCTATAGGCTCAAGAGGCGTTTTGAGGGTGGTAGCCACGGGGAGGTGAGAAGGAACGAGAGTGAACCTAGACACACGGGGGCCAGACTGGCGGCTAGCGTAACTTGAGGAAACGTGCATTGGTTCGTCCTTCTTTTTCCGTGTTAACAGAAGGTGTCTGAGCTATGCGTTGCGGGTGGACTAGCACGAGAATCGGGTTTCTCATCGTAGGGGGGGGTGGGGGGGTGGGAGGTGGAGGCGACGTGCTTTCATTTGTCGGCTCTTCGGCTACATACATCTTCATTCAAATAGACAAATACACACACATTTATCGATAAATACACTCACACATTTATCGTTCTTTGTTGCGTTGCGATCGTTGCTACAACAACGACGACGGTGGCAGGTCTACGCGTGTTCCCGTGTATGTGTTCTTATCGCGCGTGGTTTTGTTGTTCGGCTATGGTGGTCCCCCCCCCACCTCTCTCGCCTCAGCCCCTATCGAGCCGCAACTTTGTCGACCTACGCCTGTGTCTGCGGGTACTTCCACTCCCCGCGATTTTCATCTCTTTCCGACGGTGATCCCCTTCCCCTTGTCGTCGCGTTCCGACCGGTTTTTTCCTTGTACAACTTCGCCACTCGTCGTGTGTGCGTGCGTGCGTGTGGGTGTTTGTGTTTGAATAAGCTTCGACCGCGCTAACCGGCTGACCAATGAAAAGTTGCTGTTGTCAGCACTGAAGAGGCGGGACAGCAGCATGCCCGAACACACTTGCTACAGGCAGAAGTGGTGCTTTGTGTCATGAATATGTGTGTGTGTTCGCCCGCCTGAGGAAACGCCGTGTTGGACCGACCTTGTGCTTACTACTTCTGCTGTTGTTTTCGTTGCTGTTGTCTTGTTTCGCGCAGGTTTGGAGGGGGGTGCGGTTAGGCCCCGATGGCAAGCCCTCCTTGGCGGACGGCTACGTTCTGAAGCGCATGCTCCTGGAGAAGGGGCAGCACGTGCTGCAGGCCGGCATAAGGTGAAAGCAATGCATAGCTGGCTTGCAGCAGCCACTCTGTTTGTTTGCACGTGTGCTTACACCCAGATTAGGCTTCACCCGTCTCACTTTTTTTTTTTTTTCAAGCCGAGACGATGACGGCCTCGTCGGCGTCTGCGCACGATGGCCGGGTTCGAGTTCTGATTTAGTTTTTTTCCACGCATAGTAGCCCTTTGTTTCCGTGGCACTATGTGTCTGTTTTTCCCCGCCTACAAGACCGGGGTCTACACGGCGCTTTCTTGCGGCGTCTTTGCGCAACCGCGACAGTTGCTAATTGTCTTTAGCCGGGTCCGTGCCGACGGCGGCTGTGACAACGATCTACGTTCCTCGTTTATGGAGTCGATAGCCAAAGGTGTTGTTGCTGCTGCTGCTGCTGCTGTTGTTGTTGTTGCTGTTGCTGTTGTTGTTGTCGCTGGTTTTGCTGTTGTTTTCGATGATATTGCTGTCGCTGACATATACCTCACGTGAGCTGAGAACATCTCGCCCCGTGGCCGCAAGGAACGCTGGACAAGACCCTGAACAGGAAGAAGCGGAACACAAGATGTGCCTGCTGCTTCCTGCAATTGTTAGTACATGCCGCTCCCTCCCCAGTCTGTATCTTGCAAGAGGAGACGGGTTGGGAGAGGGGTAGCAGTGAAGAGCAATCACCAGTAATAAGAAATGATATGTGGCCACAAATTGCCAAATGGGAGCGTCGAAGGATCGGCAACCTATCCGCCCGTAGTTTTACAATCGTCTAGGATATATCCTACACCTTGCAGAAGTCCCGAATGTTCGATGGATGCCAGAAGTGTTTTTTGTTCGAAGGAGCACGACGGTTTGTCCCTTCTTCTCGAAGGGGATACGTTCTCAGTGGCGAGATCCCGTGAAATCAATATGATCACCGTCACCCCCCCCACCCCCACCCCGCCACCACGGAGCCCCCCGACGTTTGTCAAAACTAACACCGCTGGCGCCCTCATGCTCCATGGGCCAACGCAACATTTTCGCAGGGAGATCTACTTCGGAGAACTCCTGCAGAGCCTGGGAGGGTCACCGCAGATAGCAAGGTACGTGGAACACCTGTACCTCTTCGGCGACCACGAGCGGGGCCGCTTCGGGAGGGCCGGGGAGGAGGCGGCAGGGGCGGGGTGGGGGGTGGGGGGGCCATGGGACGCGGGAGAAGCCGTACCGGTGAGATCAATATATACGTACGCACGGTAGTCTTCGCTTAGCGGCACCGTAACGTTGGGTTACTGTTTTTCCTGCGCTTTGTTTTTCGCAAGAACTTAGCCAGTGTCGAACTTTTGTGTGCACGACAACCTTGCATCTGGACGGAGAGGTCTGGGGCGATCGGTAGTGAACACAGTGATTTTCTAACCAACTGGCGGCGCTTCGTTTGCGATCCGCATGTTGATACAAGCCCCTTTCCGCCCGCCTTCGGCAAAGTAGGAAGGAACGATTGGCCATCGGCGATCGGTCCTTTGGAGACCATGCTCCGTCCTCTCGAGGACGCGTGGGTCAATGGTCTACATAGGAGCTAAGGCGCACAGCATAAGAGTACGTCCCCCTTGCGCTGCTCGGTTTCTTGGTTTCGCGCACCACTGCCGACTGCTGCCGCGCCCCCGCCCCGGCGTGCCGTGTTTCACCCCCCGCAGACGGAGATGTGGCTGGTCTTCCGGGACGAAGGCACGTCCCTGCGGCACTACCTCTACACCGAGCGAGAGGCGGAGGGGTTCGTGCTCCACGGGCAGAGTTATTTCTGGAGGGACATGCGGCTTGACCCCGAGGGGCCCGAGGTACCCAAGAAGCCTTGTCTGTCGCGAGGCGATGGAAGTGTACGTGTTTGTTCGTCTCATGAGAGGTTTCGATTTTGGGTGCCGGCCAAAATAAGGTTTACCGTGCGGATGGGCGCCGGACCAAAGAAGGTGTGTGATAAAATCTGGTTTACCCGGCCAACAGAGGGTATACCGTGCCGATGGACGCCGGAAAAAAGACGGTGTGTGGCGCCTGGTTTGCTCAGCCACGGCAGGGCATAGCGTCGGATTTTCTGGTAGTGCGACGGTCGAAAGGAGAAATATTATTGCTAGACCATCTGGCGTTGTGGTGGGTTCTGAGACTCAACAGCAAGTCGACATGGCACGAATCAGTGGCGCGCTAACCTGGGTTCGTTGCATGATACGTGTTGACGGTCCCTTGGAACGACCGAGTTAGCTGACTGCTTGAGCAATTCCGACCACGTTGTTTTTCAACAGCCGACCAAGGTTCCTTGCCCGCTTCGCTCGCAGGTCTGTCTTCCTCCGCATGACACACGCACAAAAACGTCACAGCCATCATGCATTTTCATGTTCTTCATGCAGCTTGCTCTGGTGATGAAAGAAATCCATCCTGCGCACAATACGTCACAGCTCTCACGCGTATGTAACAATTGTTGCATACGCATACGCGCAGGTTCATGGAAGTCTATCCTGCGCATAGTACGTTACAACTCTCACGCATATTTATAATTTTGCATGTTCATACGCGCAGGTGATGAAGTCTATCCTGCGGCAGACCTTGGAGGGCACCCGCTTCCTCCACGAGACGGGCGTCGTTCACAGGGACCTCAAGCCGTCCAACCTTATTGTCTCCCTTCCACCGGTGGCGGCGGCGGCGGCGACGACGACAACGACGCGTCACGCGCCCCCCCCCGGCCCTAGGCCGGGATCCGGCGACCCGACAGGGGACGGGTACGAATCGTCCCCGGGGGGGGACAGATACCAGTCGTCCCCGGCCGCGACCACGCCTGTGAGGGACTGGGGTAGCGGCAGCAGCAGTAGCAGCAGCAGCAGCAGCAGCAGCAGTGACAAGCCCGAGAAGAAGAGGAGGCGGACCGGCGGTAGTTTCGAGTCGGCAGACGTGGGTGGCGAGCACGAACAACGGTCCTCCTCCTCTACGTCGTCGTCTGCTAGGAGGACGCGGTTGTTGCTGAGGGTGGCGGACTTCTCGAGCGCGGTCGACGAGGGCGCCATGCCGGCCGGGCTGTACGGGACCGAGGGCCCCGGTCAGTCGGAGGAGACGCTACAGTACGCTCCGCCGGAGGTGCTCTTTGACCCCGAGGTACCAACGGACGGGAACCCTAGAGGCATCGTTCCTGCCCCCCTCTCTGCTCTCGACCAAGCGTTTTACGCCCCACTACCGTACATGACACAAGACAACACACACCCCGGACCAATTTTCAAAGCTCGATTACGCCACGACGAAGAGGATGCATAATAAATACTGGTAAAACAATGCATTTTTGGAAAAAGCTGTCTCGATCGACACAGCTTCAACGCCACCGTTTTCGGCGCTGTGACTCTCTCTGCTGTTGAGAAATTGAGATTTGAAGATCGGTCCAAGGGGTGTGTTATCTTGTGTCATTTACAGTAGTTGCTTGGTGTGCGCGGGTCCGGCACGCTCTCTCTTGGTTCTCATCGTGGTGCATTGCCATGTGCTCATCGCATCTATTCTTGCGGCGATGGTTCTGATGCAGTTGACGCGATGCCGTTTTGTCGTGTATCGTCGCGCTAACGTTTTCTTTCGATGACGCTTCTGATGCTGTTGAGGAGTTGCGTATCGTCGTGCTTACCACGACCATGCTCCTTCTTCCAGTGACGCTCCTGATACCAGTGACGAGTCGTGTGTCGTCGTGCTTCCCGCGATGATGCTTCTTCTTCCAGTGACGCTCCCGATGCCTGACCGCGATTTTTCTCGTTAACTTTCCTGGCGATTTGGACAACACTTGCATGTTTTTTCCGTCCATCCTCCGCAGACGGCGTACTCTGCTCAGCGGCCGGAATCGTACGACATGTGGTCGATCGGGGTGATCCTCCTCGAGCTCATCCTTGGCACACCAGAGGTACGCCAATAATGGTACCTTTTTTCAGACACTTGAAGCATGTGGCGTCCACATCAGCTGGAATCAGCATGGGTGTCAGAAGGCACACTGAACAGAGAGAGCTAGGAACGGTTTCTCCTGTGGATACAACAACAACAACAACAACCACAGCAACAACAACAACAGCAACAACAACACCAGCAACAACAACATAAGACACAAACGTTGTCTCGGCACTCCTACCGCCGTGCGTGTTGGCACGTGTTCCGTCCGATATTTACGATACAAGGTGTTCACGGTGGACCAGCGCACCCGAGCGATCCTGGACCGAGACCTGGCCTTCGAGGATGACGAGGTCAGGGCCAAGGCTCTTTTTCTTGCGGTTAGGGGGGACATGTAAGCCCCCCCCCCCCCCCCTCCCATCCCCGACGGTGGACACGGGAGGGAACCCCCCCCCATCCCTGACGGTGGACAGGCGAAGGAAACCCCGTCGCCCCCTCTCGATTTCTCTCGAGAACCCCGACCCCGTGGCGGTAAGCGTTGGTGTGGGAACGGCTACGACAGCCACCACAGCAGTAGTACCGTGGATGCTGCTGTTATTGTTCAATGGAACAATTGCGATGGTAAGCTCCCACTGTAGTACAGCAGTATTGCCTGGATGGAACAAGGCGATTTCTGCTTCAACGTGGCACACAATCATGCCTCACTGTTGTTGTCGTATACAGCGGTAGTGGTGGTCCTTCAACCACGCACCAATGCCTGCTGTGCTTGTGCAGGCGCGTCTAATCCAGATCCGGCAATTTAGCCAAGTGATGATACTCCAACCACACACCAATGGCGCATCTACTCCGGATTCGGTGGCCAAGTGATACCTCAACCACACACCAATGGCCGCTGTGCTTGTGCAGGCGTATCTAATCCAGATCCGGCAAGTTAGCCAAATGATAATACTCCAACCACACACCAATGGCCGCTGTGCTTGTGCAGGTGCATCTACTCCGGACCCGGCAGCCACGACGGCGAAGGCAGCAGCTCACCCCTGGGGGACACAGCGGTAGTCAACGAGAGGTGTACGCTGGCCGACCTAGGGGGTGCGGTGCACACGCGAGATGCGCTGGACATTGGGTTTCCGGACCAGGTGATTGGCGTTTTGTGGTTCATGGGACGGTGACTGGGGGGGAGGGGGGGGGGTGCCGTGGTTGTTTTCAGTATCTCTTGGTTCATGTATTTTTTGTGTTTGGGTGAAGGCATACCGACACCCCTTTCCGCCCATCTTTCCTTCCAGCTACCGGTGTTTCCAACCGCAACACACGCAAGTGCGCCCATATCCCTTTTTTCTCATCGCTCATTCATTTCTGCTACATACAGTGGGGGCTGGATCTCCTGTGGCGTCTGCTGCGGTGGGACCCGATGAGCCGCATCTCTGCGTCCGACGCCCTGGAGCACGCCTACTTTGTCGGCCCTTACCGAAGCCGTCGGGACGGCACGTTGCACGCCACCCAGAGGTAAGTCACAACAGCCCAGTAGTTGTCCCGGTATAATTACGGTACGGTATACGGTAGGTGCCAGTGGTGGGGACGGCACGTTGCACGCCACCCAGAGGTAAGTCACAACAGTCCAGTAGTGGTGCCGGAATAATGCCGGTACGGTATACGGTATGGGTGCCAGCCCCTTGAACCAGCAATATAGCGGGTAGCCGGCATTATTCAGAGTGTGAAACAAGTTGAAATGTTAATGTTCCATCTGTGCCAAACGATTTCACCGGCATTGTCCAGGGCATTTTCGGCATTATTGCGGGACCTCTACTGTACTGCTGTACCGTAGTACGGCGGCAAGAATCCGCACGCAAGACCATGACAGCTAAGGAGATGCGGGTTCGAGGCTTGTCGAAGCCTTAGAGCTTGAACTGACCCGGACCCATGCTAAAACCTATGTATGCTGTGGTCAGATAGCCCACGGTTGCAATAAACAAAGCCCAGGGTTGTGCAAGAGTACTTGTGATATGTTTGTCAAGTGCGAGCGCTTGGTGAATCGCGAAACAGTTTACTTTTGTTGATGAGCTGAAGCTACTTCTTCGGCTGGATGTTCCTGAGCTTTGGCTTGATTATTTTAGGCTCTCGCCTCCCGCCTGTAGCAGCGGGGACCGCTCTACTCTCTTCTCCCACCGGTCTGTCGGGCGGCAACAAAAAACAAGGGCCGTGCGTAGATGAATCGGAGGGGAAAAAATTGCACCCTGTCGCCGTAACGTCAAAGCACGTTCACGAAAGGGCCAACAACCAATCCAGTAGACTTCGAAGGTTTTTCGATCAAGTCGTTAGGTCGGATAAAGCATAAAATCGAGGAAGTTGGGTTAGGGTTAGGGATAGGGAATACGGTCTGCGTACCCCCTCCCTGTTCTATTTCCGCGTAATCTTAATATTCTCGGGAAGGCGGTTCCAACAATCCCGAAGTTCTTTTGGCTTTCCTCGTTTGTTATATCGACCATGTTCCGACGCATCACTAATCGTACGCCGGGGTGACACAGGAATGCGATGGAGTACGACGGGTGGTTCACGGGGTCCAAACGAATCAACCCCACAGCATTAGCCCCCCGGTCGCCGCCTTCCCCGTACGCCGCGGTCTGGGGAGCGGCGACACCGCCCGGCGGTGACGGTTTCGACGACAAGCGGCGGGGGGGGCTCGTCCCCTCTGCGGAGCCCCCACGAGCGGCGACGAGGGGGGAGGCGAACGGGTCGTTCACGTTGGACCATCAGCACACGCTGAACCTGAGGTACACTTGTCCCAAGGTGGGTGGGTCCTGTAGGGGGGCACGTCGGTAGGGAATGATGGGGGGGGCGTACTCTTATGTTTTGCATGCCTTAGCGGTTAGACCATTGACCACGCGTCCTCGAGAGGACGGAGCATTGTTCCCACAGGACCGATCACCGATGGCCAATCGTTCCTTCCTACTTTGCCAAAGGTGGCTCAAAAATGTCTTCCCTAGTTTGTCTATCCTAACGATATCCCTTCCCGCCTTTTCAAACCACTTCCTACTCCCCAGTACAGCTACCGTCCTCTCCTCTCTATTCCATGCCTCAAACATCTCCCTGTACCTCCCTTCTATTTTTCCCAGCTCAGTCATGTACACTTCCCTCTCCTCTTTGTACCACGGACATGCCGTGACTACATGAACACGGTCTTCGCATTCGAAGCCGCAATCACATTTGAACCTGTCGTCTTCGTCGTGTACCGTCTTATTGTCTTCGTCGACGTTCTCGAAGGCCCATGTCCCCGGTCCTGAATTTGACCTTAAGCTTTGTCCCTGCATCCATTGGTCCTTCCATGTAGGTAGTCCTGGAACCCTATTCCTTCTTTCAACATTGGGGGTAGGGGGCTCATGCCGTAGTTGTTGAGACCATTGACATCGCATCCCTACAAAAGCCTGGACGGAGCACGCCGAATTGTCACCGGACCAGGCTCTCACATCACCAAGCGCGAAGCACCGTGAGGCATTATTCGGCGAGTCGCATGGAGGGTGCGCTGCATCTTGCTGAGGCGGTTCGGGGGGGGGGGCTAGTGGCGCCGTTATGTACCAACAATGTCCACCACTTCTATACCGGACACTGTGTTCAGATCTTGCAACACCGTGATAGTTCCATCCGTGTCACGCGATTTTACCGTCAAAAACCCGGGCGGTACAATAGTGGCACTGTAGCGAGCCCCCTGTTACTGACTGCTGTGCACCGCCCCTGTTCACTGGCACGATATCGAGTAGTGACTGGCACTATTAAGCCGGCACTAATACTACTCTGCACCCCTTTTTTATTTTATTTTGTCGGGCGACGGGTGGACGTGACGCGGCTTGCCCAGTGTAACCGCTCGTTCGAGCTGTGGAAGAGCTGCCACAACCACGTGATCGGGAGGGGCCACTCGTCTTTCTGCCAGTACGACACGTCTTCGTTGCCGCCGTGTGTCAGCAGTCACTCAATGTGAGCGGCCCAACGTGCACCCCCAACAATTCTCCTCTTGTTTATACAACCATGCACGAGTATTGCCTTACTTTTAGCGGATAGATTGGGAAATTGTCATGTAGTTTTTTTTGTTCGATATTTTCGGGTTTGGTCAAGTGTTTGGCCACGAACGAGCTCGCGACAGCAGCAGCCTATTTGGCTGTTGTCCAACTTTTCGAGAAAAAAATGGTTTCTTTTGCATGCGTGAGCGTTCGTGATTAAGGCTTTCCGAAGCCGGAGCACTTGGTTAACCCTGTGCTTGGTACCCTGATGCATCCCATGAGCCGCGCCCACTCCTTGTCCTGTTTCAACCTCGTGCTGCACTACCCACCTCCGACACTGGCTCTAATTTTAACTCGTTTTCTTTGCCGGTCTGTACCTCTGTTTCTCCCCCCCCCCCCCCCCCCGGGAAAAAAATTTCCCCGGGTTTTCCCTCCGGGGTGGGGTTTTCTCCCCTGGGCACCACCTTTTAAAAAAAGCCCATTTCCTTTGTGGAATCCGGAAACCGGGTAACTTTTTTTTTTTACCCCCCTTTTTTTTTTGGGGGGAACCCAAAAGGGGGGCCAAAAAAAAAAGGTGGGGGGGGGGCAAAAAACCCCCCCCCCGCCACGGGGGAAGAACCCCCCCCGTTTTGTTTAAAAGGGCAAGCTTC
>FN649727.1:383714-410692 GCA_000310025.1 Ectocarpus siliculosus | reverse complement strand
CAACCTCGTGCTGCACTACCCACCTCCGACACTGGCTCTAATTTTAACTCGTTTTCTTTGCCGGTCTGTACTCTCTGTTTCTCCCCCCCCCCCCCCCCCCGGCACAGCACTTCCCCTGTGTTTGCCATCGGGGTTGGGTTTTCGTCGCTTGGCAACGACGTTGTAAAACAAGCCAATTCACTTCGTGAACTCGGCAACCAGGTTACGTTTTTTTTTTTACCTCGTTTTTTTTTTTTGGCGGTAACCATAATGGTGGTCGAGTAGATCATGTTGTGCGGGGTCGAGAAACCTCACTCCGCGCAACGGGGGATGATCGCACCACGTTGTGTTAAAACGGTCAAGCTTCCTCGAGGCAGTTACACAGTGCTTACAACTGTCTCTGGAAGTGAAAGCACCAGAAAATAAATTAAGTCATACGTAGCTGTCATCCGTACGCAAGGAAGTAGGCACAAGATGCCGAACACCCTTAGCAGGATGCAGCTCACCCTTCATGCGACTCGCCAAATACCTCACGGCGCTTCGCGCTTGGTGATGTGAGAGCCTGGTCCGGTGAGAACCCGGCGTGCTCCGTCCCGGCTTTGTAGGGATGCGAGGTCAATGGTCAAACGACTAGGGCATGCACGACTATGAGTACACCCCCCCCCCCCCCCCCCATTTTACATTTTTAAGCTTCCGTTCCACCCTCACTCCGGGTGGTGTGACGTGCAGGGGCGACGGTCAAGGATAAAGGACTACCATTCCATCCTGTTCCAGGTAACCAACGCCGTACTGTTGTAGGTTGCATGAAACCCTCACCCCCCGACCCGACCTGACAACTTGCTCCGCGTCGAAAAGGCTGCTGAAATTAAGTGATTGGTACGTTTTTGGAACAATCTCGAACGAGACTACTGTCCCAACGCTGCCGCTTCCGGCACCGCCACCGCCACCGGCTGCACTGCAAAGTAACCGAGCTTTGAATGTATATCGGTGTAAGCGGGTGTGGTATATTACGTGTGCAAATTTCGGTATTCTGCAAGCAAGGTCTGGCATGAATGGGTCGTGGAATCGTAGCATTTTCGTGTGATGTCTGGTACAGCAGTGTCATGATCCTTGTTCGATCGCTGAGTCGCCAAGCACGGCGGACGTGCAATAACTTTTGGCCTCGGTGGAGTTGTTTGTCTCGTGCCTGTACACCCGAGTTCTGGTCACGTCGACCGGCCGCTCGTCCCCCCCATCTATCCCTTCCACTCCCCAATATTGTAGCCCGATCCGCTTTGTGTTGCATGTCTCTCCTTCTTTCTCTCTCTCTCCCTCTCCGTCCGTCTCTTTCACTCACTCTGATCCTCTTCCCCTACAACCCTGGCGTTTTTCACTCCACGCCCCTCTCAGGAAGACTACAAGTTCTACGGCGTGTTCGACGGCCACTGCGGGACCCGCGCGGCAAAGTTCGCCTCCCGAGCCCTACACCTGAACCTCGAAGTCTTCCTCAACGCCCAAGAGGCAGCACAGCCGTCGTTACCACCGCAGCCACCGTCTCCCGACGACGACGCCCCCCCCGAAAATAACGCCTCCATAGAGCGCGCCGTTCGTAGGGCATTCCGCAAGACTCAGGAGGATTTTCTGGGCTTGGTTCACCCCGGCGGCGGGAGCGGGGCAACTCCTCGTCCCCCCCCCCCCTCCGAGGGGGCCCGCGAAACGGAAACGGGGGTACCTGCTGCGGCCGAGGGTGTGGCGGCGGCGGCGGCCGCGGCCGCGGTGTCGGAGGATGACAGCGGTACGACGGCTACCGTTGCCCTTGTTTATCCTGACGTCACTGTGGTCGCCCATGTCGGGGATTCGAGGGCGGTGCTGTGTTGCGACGACGCTGGCCGCGCCGTGGAGATCACAGAAGGTGGGGGGGGGGGGCGTGGGAGGGTGTGTGTGTATATATTCATAGCCGTGCGTGCCGTAGTCGCTACGTAGGCCATTGACCTTGCATCCCTACAAAGCCGGGGCGGAGCACACCGGGTTTTCACCGAAGCAGGCTCTCACATCACCAAGCGCGAAGCCTGGGGGTAGAATGGACGGGGGTTGGCATGACACTCACAGCGGTCCCATAGTAGAACTTGTCTGCCCTCCATTCGTACCCATCTCCTCCGCCTCCGCGCGATGCCTTGTTTTCCGCAAGAAACGTTGGCCGTAAGTTCAACGTGTACCAAGCACGACGGCAGCATGCCCATTCGCCACACTGTCGTTCTGCCCTGTCCCCTCTCGTCGTCGCTGCGTGCGGACTGCTGAACAGACCACACGCCCTACAGCGCCAGCGAGCGCGCGCGCGTGGAGGCGAACGGGGGCTCCGTGGAGCACCGGGGGGTGCTGCGGGTCAACGGCGAGCTGGCGGTTACGAGGACGCTCGGAAACCGGCGGCTCAGCCGGGACGGCGTCCTCTCCTCCGAGCCCGACGTGGTGTTTGTGTCCCACGGTAACGGTAGCGACAACGACGACGACGCCGGCGGTGGCGGCGGTGGCGGCGGTAGCGGCGGTAGTGGCAGTGGCGGCAGCGGCAGCGGCAGCGGCGGCAAGAACACCGCCTTCTTGGTCCTGGCCTCCGACGGCCTGTGGGACGTGGTCTCGAGCCAGGAGGCAGTGGACATGGTGAAGGAGGTCATCCTCGGCTCCTCTCCGTCGCCGTTCCCCCCGTCCCACGCCCCCCAGGGAGCCTCCGCCGTTGTAGACGCCGCGGCGGGGGTGGGGGGCGGGGGGGCGCGGCCAGGGCCGGACGAAAAGCCGCGACGACGGGACGGCGGCGGGGGGGTGCCCCGCGGGTACGGGTCGTACGTGCCCGGGCAGACGTTCCAGGTGGCGGCTACGGCTCTCACCCACGAGGCTTATGTCAGGGGCAGCACGGACAACATCGGCGTCTGTGTGGTAGACCTTCGGCACCACTAATAGAACGGCGTGTGGTTGGTCTTGGGCGCCACTAGCGTGTGGTTGGTCTTCGCGCCAGTAGTTGTTGACATGGTAGTGAGTGGATCCTTGAGGCGACTTCTCATGCAAACTTCTTTTTGGCTGAAGGGACAGCTGACCAAAGACACGCGTGTCAACGCGTGGATAAGAACAATACTTGGTTTGTTAATCTCACGAGAGAAATCGTGCTGTGCGGTGGTTTAGAAGAAGGTTTTGTAGAGAGAGAATGTCTTGCGTTTCGTTTTTTATCTCGGCCCCGTCCGCGTGGCCGTGACGTGCTTCTTCGGCCCGTGGGTGGCTGTGTCTGTAAATATCTTCACCGGTGATGGTTGCTGTTTTGGTGCTTGCGTGATGGTGGGAAAGCCTAGTATTTGTGTGTTGCGGCCATGTTGTTGATGTTGTTGTTGTTTCATCTTCTTTGAGGGGGATTATTTCACCGCGTTAAGTCGTATCTCTGACCCCGTTTTCGTGCGGCTTCGCCCTGCGTGCGAAGACCCTCAATTTGTACATTTTGGTTCGCATGGCGTGAGGGTTACACCACGTTTCGCTCGCGATGAAAACCCGCGGAAATTCCGCGCGAAATGCATACAAGTATGACGTTTCAATCTCCACCGCGCAGTGTGTTTGGTAGGGGATGAGATGGGAGCAAAAAGATATGTTCGGTGCAATAGCCACTCGTCTGTCTGCGCTGTGAATCCTGAGGAGGGCGGTTGGAAGCGTGGATTCATGATGTGTTTTGTGTCTGTTTTTGTAAGACAGCAACCCGAAACCACCTCCTGTCGCCACGCTCCGACCCTTGAAGAAAGGTCTCCAGTGTCCTAGACTATATCATACAGTGTATTGTTTTGTTTTGTGCCAGGATGTTTGTGCACGCCAAGGTGTAGTCTAACCACGTGCGATTTTTTTACTCTCTCTGCGGAAGTGCAAACGCGTGTAGTATGCGTAATATGTGTCTGTGTCACACCGTTGTAGCTAGCTGTGCTCAATACTACGTGGTAAGATAGAGTCGTCCTAGCCTGCAACGGGACTGCATTATTGTCGCAGTTGCAACTTATTTGTCTTTGTGCCTGGGTTGTGTTTTTATTGCATTGTTTTTACCGTACCTGCAGGGCACACACACGGATACAGGATAGGTTCATGTTTCATTTAAACGCTCGCCAGGCGAATTACACCGTCAGAAAAACATTAGCCTTAGGACTGACTTAGACCACTACTGGTTTGATTTCGGCTGATGATTTCGATTGCTAAATGCTCAAGACTGCGATTCTAAGAGTCTGAATGCTCGTGAGGAATAGGCGTTGTAGACTGCTGGTGTACGTGTTGCGTAGGGATTAGGGTCCGTTTCTCCATGATAGAAACAAGAGTCGAAAATTCAATGTACGGTGGAACAACGGGGTTGCAACTTCGAAACGAAAAAATACACGGCTCGCGCGCAGCACAACAACAGAGAAGGCAACGAAAAAAATAACAAAACGCGGGACATTCATTCGCGTAAATGGTCCGGCGTGTGGCTAGCGAGGTTGTACGTGTGATGAGCCGCTATTATTTTGGGGGGGCGTGTGTGTGCCTGTCGCTGTCAAAGCAAGATAAGTAGTCTAATGCATGTGTTACCAGTGCGTTAGGAAAAAAAAAAAAAACGGAGAGAGCAACAAGATGACTGACAAGAAGACTCGTTTCTTGGAGCGAGCCTAGAGGGGGGAGGGAGGCATCGCGACCAAACCGCGGCTGGAAGTCCCCGTTCGCCTTCTATTTATCTCGAGGAAAGCACACAGATATGCGGAGAAGGCTTAACGATGGCAGGCAGCGGGTGTTCTTTTGTTTGTGCGTGCCTTTAGGTACATGGAAGCCCCCGTTGGATGGTCCCCTGTCCCGTGTCAGACTCGAATTGAATGTCCTTGACGTACGCAAGGCACTCCTCTGACTACATGTGTGTGTCTAATCCAATACAACGGTACGGCCTAAATATGGAAAAATATTAGGGACGCTTGACGTGTACGGTGTTCCCAGCTTGGCAACAATGAAGAAAGTAGGCGTGTTTCAGATTCATCTGTTTCATTTCGAAACCCTAAGCGGCTCGTCACTAGGCTGCGCTTCCAACCGTCACTCAACACACATGCAATGAACGCCCCACATCAATATCCTATGTCGCGTCACAGAAAGGACAACAATAAAATTCAAAGCATCACCACCCAACAGCGCACTAATGACGTCATCGGCGAACCAACGTACGGCAAGAACCAATGACAAACGTGTAGTGCGTAGGAGACCTCTCCTTACTAGTAACTAGATGCTCGAAGGAGATAAAATGTGGAAGAAAGATGAGGTTCGATCTCCTAGCCTCACTCTCACCGACGACAGCCATAACAATCACACATTTTGGAGGCGTCTGAGAGTGTCAAAGGGGAGGGGAGGGGGGTACCCGTTGTCCCCAAGTCTTAGACTAATAGCTCAGCTGTTTCCGTAAACCCATCATGCAAATGAACCCGCCCCCCGATGGAAAAACAATAAAAAACACCAGCCGCACCGACAAGCGCAATCATCGCGGTGATACAGCATTCTTTCAAACACTCCCAACAAAAAGCTGCGACGTCATAATCGCACCCGTCACACCCCCAAAAGCACACCGCTCGATACCCCCCACCGCATGCGGCACACAGAAAACGAAGCAATCCAGCCAGCAGTCCCTCCACCCTTTTCTGTGGAACATTCCATGGCGTTTCCACGGAAATTTCTACCCTCCCGCCACCGCCACCCCCCACACAGGCAAGGAGTTACCACGACTTCAATCACTAAAGAGGAGAGTCGCCCAGATGGGCATCTTGCCCTCTCCCGTAAGACCATCACCAGCGCTCATGCGGAAACAGACTCTTCTCCACACATCGGGACCACAATCACCTTGACCCGAAGATACCAATGTCAGGATAATCGAAAAACAATCGACAACACTTCGGAAGCACGGCCATCACGGAGATGGACGTGGTGTCTATTCTGCGCTCGTGTCCTCCGCGAACTTGCTGTTCCCGAGTCGCCCTATCGCAAGAGACGACTCCGAACAAGTCCCCACTCAACTCACAACAGCAGCTCGATCTCGAAAGCTTGACCCTCGCACTCTTATCCCATGCCCCGTTTACTCCCGGGAAAACCTACTGTAGGGCTAGACAAACAAGAGGAAGAACCCACAACGACCCTCGCACGACCCTAATGCCCCTTGTCACAGATCCCGGGGGACAAACACCACCACCACAACAGAGAAGCAGCTAGCTACTAGAAGGTCAACACGCGGAGGCTGAAGAGCTCGCGGGAGGACGACGACGGCCTTCTCCGCGAAGCCGCCGCCGCCGCCGCCGCCGCGTGTCGCCTTCCGACCTCGTCCACAAGAGACCGCACCTGGGACAAGAGCTCGCAGCACCCCGCCTCCACCCTGGCGGCCCTCTTCAGGGCCTTCAGGGTCCCCACGAGATCCCCATCCGCGGCACCCCCTATCGCGAGCCGGGTGAAGTGGGAGTCTAGCACCGCGCATGCCCACGTCAAGACTGACTCCGTACGGGCCGGGGGTAGCCCGCGGGCCACCAACGCGGCGTTTTGTCCTCGAGGCTTGGCGCCGGTTTCCAGGGTCTTTCCTTCAACCAGGAGGCGGGTGAGGATCTGTGAAGGGGGGGGGGGGGGTCCGGTTCGATGCCGCGGTCAGGGAAGTAAGGTAGGCAGCGATGAACGAGAGAAGAGATTATCCGGTGAAGAGCATCGAGAGAATGAGCATTACGTTGGGAGACGATTGGCGGGCCTGCGTGAAATCCGCCGTTAGAATTTATCGCCGGCCGCAAGAACAGAACTACCAGGGTGTATTTGTTCAGAGAGATACCAAAACCACCCTGGTTCTCAGTGCATGTGTGGTAATAATCGCCCACCTATCCAAGGGATCCTGCCCTCTTGAAGCTCCGGCCTTCTATACCTTCCAGAAATAGGCCTTTCGCCCATCCCACGGCAATCTACAGCTACATATTTCCAAAATCACGTGCAAAAAACGCCTCACCTTGCTCACCAGAAAAACAGAAATAGTATGGCCCGCCCGCGCGTACAAACAAAACGCCATGGTAGAATACACACCTACGACGAGGAGGTCGCCAAAACTAACCTTCAACACGACCACCACCTCGCCGTGACTGAGCTCCGCCAGCGCCGACCTCAAGAACGCCTCGTTGTGCGGCAGGGTCAGCGCTACTCGCACCCCTCTCTCCGCCCGCGAGGCTGCCGCCGCCGCCGCCGCCCGTGGGCCTCCCGCCTTCTTCTTGCTGCCCGTTTCTTTCTGGCCCTTCGTGGCAGCAGCTCCAGTGCCCTTCTCCCCTCCCCCCGCGACCACCACCATCTGCGTACCCCCCGCGTCGGAACCGCCGCCGCTGTCGCTGGAAGTCCCCCCGTCGTCGTGAGCGGCGGCGTGGCCGTTGGAGAGATGGCCACTGTTGGTCGTAATCGTCTTGCCGTCGCCGTTAGCGTTAGCGTTAGCGTTCTCGTGGATGACGGCGCCGTTGCCGTCCTCGCCTGCCGCCGCCACTTTGACACCCCCCACCTTCTTCATCTTCTTCCCCGCCTTGACGACAACATCGCCACCGGCACCCTTTACCTTCACGCCGCGTTTCTCCGACGGGCTTAGCACCGAAACCACTACCCCCCCCCCGCCGTTCGCGACGTCCGGCGAACCCCCCGCGCTCGCGGTTCCGCCGCCGTTGCCGCCTCTAGCTCTTTTGGCCGGAGGAGCCCCCCCGCTCTCCTCGTTGGGAACCACGGGCACCACCGCCGCCGCTACTTCCGCCGCTGCGGGATCGCTGGAAGCCTCAGCCAGCGTCGCAGCTTGTGAGAGGAAGTGCCGGAGAATTCGCACCGCATCTACCTCCGGGAGATCGGGGACGTGGAGCATGACCTTGGAAAGCCAAGAGGGGACGAGAGACACAGGGGGAGTAAGACGCTGCCGTCTGGGTGTTGTCTACTCTGGCGGTTCACGATAACCGCCACGGCCGCCTGGTAACAAGTGAGAGTTAACACGAGGTCTGTTACCGCCGTGTTTTTCAAGCATACTTCCACAACGTTCACGTCCCAGGGGTGCACACGTCGAGCGGAAAACAGCCCTTCCCTTCACAGGGGAAGACACAAAGCCCAAACCTAGCGCACATCCACCACCACAGAAGAGCACGAACAACACCATGTTTACACCCAAACGTTTCCCAGCGCATCAGCAAACCCCAGGGCGAGCACCCACCGATGCCCCCTTAAACCAGCACAATCTCAAACAAAACTCTAACTCTCACCTCCTCCAGCAGCTCGGGCGAGGCATGCTCGACGATCTCCGCCACCAGTCCCCGGTGATGCCGCGCGGACACCCCGCCCGACCTCACCAACACCCCAAGGCCTCCCCAGAGCTTCGCGTCCGGGTTCGCGAGGCACAGCTCAACCGCAGACGCGACGACCGCCGAGGAGAACCCCCCCCCGTCCCCCCGCTGCCTCTTCTTGCGCCCGTCCTCCCCCCTGCCGTCACTACTGCGAGAACCCGCCCCCAGGTGTTCCCGAAGCACATGCTCGAACGCTCCGATGTCTTTTCGGCGGGCGGCCTCCCGGAGCGACCGGATCACGCCCGCCTCGGCCTCCCGAAACGGCACCACTACCGCCGCCTCCCACTTCCCCGCCTCCACGGCGCCGGTCTTTCCGAGGAGCGTCGACGCCGGGACGCTGCGGGAGAGGTCGATCGACGGGAAACTCGACCCACGCCCGGCGGGGATGACGGTGCTCCCTCCGATAGCGCTGGGGGAGGGACGCTTTCGCCTCAACAGAGAAGCCAGTGTCCCCGCCGCCTGCGCCGGGAGCGGACACACCAGCACTTTGCCCGCTGCCGCGATGGCGAGGTGGGCGCCGTCCCCGGACACCTTCAGGCCGACGGCTCTCCCCGACGACCGTGACGCCGACCCCCCCCCGCCGCCGTCGCTCGAAAACTCCGGCGCGACCCCGTCCTCGAGGAGCACGCCGTACGAGGAGTCCCACACGGCGAGCCGAGGGCTCGCGTCCCCGCCGGAGCCACTGTGGATCAGGAGACGTCCGCCGTCCGCCGCGGCAATCGCAGGGACGCAGGCCCAGGCAGCGCCGCTACCTTCGCCGACAGAGGATTGATTTCCCGCCGGCTTCTTCGACTTGGCCTTGGGGGTGCCGTGGCCGTTGCTCGAAGAGACGGACACGACCCCGTTGCCGTTGTGCTCGGTCGCGCGGCGGCTGCCGGCAACCACCTCCCCTCCCGCGTGCCGCGCGAACTCCTCCGTCACCCCGCCGGCGCCGACCACCGCCTTCGTCCAGACCGGCCCGCTCGACGTGCGCCACGCCACCGATATCACGCTGCGCCCTTCCCCGCTCCCGCCGCTATCGCGCCCAAGAAACGCCGCCGAGGTCGCCGCCGCCCTTCCTCCGTCCTGGCTCCCGCCTCCGCTCGACGGTTTCGTCAGAATGTGCGAAGACACTAGGGTGACGGAAGCCGGGACATCTGCCGCCGCGGCGCAGGCGTCGTCTCGACGCACCGACGATGACCCCACACCTCCCGCGGACAAGGAGAAGGTGGTGACGCGGTCGGTGGCGGCGCCGGTGTTCTCGAGGACCAGCACCCTGTCGCCGAGGACGCCCGACCACACCGCCTTTGCCCTGGCATCGCCGGCGGAGCCCCCGCTGTCGTCGCCTCCGCCGCCGCCGCCACCGGCGGCGGCGTCGCAGTGCGCCGCGCGCTGCAGCCCGCCCTGGTAGAGGACGACGCCTCCTGAGGCCAGAACGGCCACGAAGTAGTCGCCCAGGCGGGGGCAGGCGTGGACCGCTTGTATTGGGCCGGCGGCCTGGCGCGCGAGCGTAGAAAGCGGAGGGGGGGGGGGGGGCGGGGAGTAAGAAGGAGCACCCGAGGTATGCATAGTTGCTGATAATCTGCACAGAAATACAGCAGTAACTCGTGGAAAAAGGCGTTTTTGGTAGAGATGTATCCACATCAACGTGCTTTGTTTGTTGCGCCTACAGCAGAGCAGGGTGTTTGCAAACGATCGGCAAGATTCGACTTTGATTTCCTCCTGTTCCCAAGCGGTCGCCACGAACCACGGGGTGGGCGCCAATGGTAGGTAGCATATGGCAGCACGCGCCACCCCACGAAAGACACTCTTCTTTGCCCGTAGGCTCCCTCCTGACATCCACTGTGGGGAAACCAACGTTATACTGAAGTTTTAATATATACAAAAATATATTTTTTTAAGTGACATACCGAATCCATCGCTACCCATAGAAAAGAGTCCAAGAGAGTTTTTTTTTGTTACGAAGAACGTTTGAACCCTCGTTTGAACCCTCTTATTATCAATTACTCTGCATACTCTGCACCAAGGTCGCAAGTGTGTTGAGGGCGCGTACTCTAATGATGATGTAGATAGGCAGAGCAGTTCGTCAGTAGGGGATGTTTCGCGGCTTGTCCCCGACTTATGTAGACTTGACTGCGAATTCTTTCACTGCGGGGTGTCCACCAACGAAAAGCCCCCTGCAATCGCCGAAAAGCATGGAAGACCAGGATGAGCCAGAGACAGACAGAGATAATATACCACGGTATATCAGTCTAGAGGCGCTTACGGCCATTCTACCACCACCTCTCTCGCAAACACGGCACGGTCGGTAGTTGGAGGATACAGCAGTACGTTGTAGTGCCGTAGATTATCACATGCCACAGCAGCAGCAGTGGACTGGCTACTATTTTAGGCCGATTCGGTATTAATGTATTCGCGACAGAGTACTGTAGCAGGAGCAAAGACACCGGGAGTACCATCATACATGATACCCACCATGCGGGGGGAGCACTGGCCTTCAAACGCGTTTCTAATTTTTGTGGCATGATGGCGCCTCTCACTGCCGCCGTGCAAAGCAAGCAGAATGATTTCACCTGGATGGTCTCTCATCAATGGCAGTCAGGCCTTTTGTACTTTGTACATGTTTCGTTCGTTACAATACCTGCGAAGAGAGTGGGTGCTTGACATCCTGCTCGCTCTCCCGCCAGCTAACCAGGGTGGAGCCCTGCTGCACGCCGACGTATCGCGAGCGCGACGGCAGGAACACCGCCGGGTGCGAGAGCACGGTCGCCGCCGAGGGCTTGAAGGACCACTGGTGTGTTCTTCGCTCCTCGCCCGGCTGGAACAGCAGCAACAAGAGGGAGGGCACGTCCGGTGTGCGTGGTTCAGGTTCGCACAGAGAGCAAGGCCCAAACTTGAATTTTCAAAATAAGAGATCAGCAGGGGCGACCCGCAGGCGGGCGTGAGCCGGTGTTGTGCACACTTGTTGCCTGCCGATTCGCCATCTGTTGCTTCGCTCGGGAGGGGTGTCTGTGAGAGACGGGCTTCAAAAAACATGTCTTCCTCTGGGAGACATACCCCTCTCCCGTCTCTCTCAAACCACTGAAAACAAGACGGCAGGACGAGATAGCAAGCAACCGGAGGTGTGTGTGAGTGGCCACTTTTGGACCTTAGTGGGCACCGTTCCGGATGGCACGTCGTCGCGACGACCGACTGCGAAGCTAAAGCCAAGGCGGGGCTTACCTTGTAGACCACGACTTGGTGTGCGCAAGTCACCACCAGCGAAGGGCTGGGGTGAGACCTGGTGGGTGCCTTCCAGTTGATCCCGACCACATCGTTAGGTTGCCCTCTCGGCCCAGTGCGGCTCTGGTGAAGCACCGTGCTCTCCAGCATCTAAAACTAGAGGGCGCCAATTCCTGTTAGCTGTCCCTGCTGGGAGGTGGTGGCGCCTGCTGCCCGGCGTCCGTCCCAAAATTGAACTTGTCAGAGAGTGCCAAGCAAAGTGACAAGTCCACGACAACACGATCAATTGCTGTGCTGCGCTATACCTACAGGGGCGGGGGGGGGGGGTGTCTCCGTCAGAGGAAACCTGCGCTCGCCCGCACTGAAAAAACGCCTATTCTTGGGTTTCCACTCTATGTCGGCATTTCACACGCAGCCTTGTAGCCTTGTGTGCCCAAGACAAACAACCGCCACGGAGAGGCTGCCGTTAGCCGCATCGTGAGCGAGCTCTATCTAGACCCCGGTCGAGGGCGAGGCTGCAAAGGTTCTTGAATCGACCTGCGGGAGTCGTGCACTGGGTTGGGGAAGGGGATCGCCTGGGAAGTCGACCAAGCACTGCTCCTCTTTGCGGCACTCTCTCTCTCTCTTCCGTTTGCTGCTCCAAATTTCCTACTCCGTATTCTGTTTGTCCTCTCTTTTACTGCCGCACCTGGTCCCCAGCGAGCCGCACGCGGGGGGTATTCGGCATTCGAAAAACAAGGCGGAGGGGAGATAGCTGAGGGGTTTTTGCTGGACCGGGCGTCTCAAGGGCGGAAGGGCAATCAAATCGCGGCGGTGGGGGTGTGGGAGATAGCTGCCTACTGCCCCGGACGGACTGCCGCTGTATCATGGGCGGCAGCAGCGATGCCAGCGAAGACGACACCGCCGTATCGCATTCTTGGGCGGACACAATCCCCCCTGACTCTCCACCACTACAGAGGCGGAAGACGTTTTCGCACTACACACAGGTGAGCCCCCCCTCGCCTGACCCGTCAGCTCCTTTTTTGGCTTGTGCGTGCGCGCGGTTGTAGGGAGATAGGGGTAGTCAAACCAGGTCTCCAAAAGCGCACCGCAACGTCAAGCGGCCCGCGCGTGAAAAGCCGAGAACAACATGCGCGCAAACAACAAGCAATACAAACGGCTGTTGTGTCTGTATTCCACTAACTGCCATTTTTGGATGGCAGCCGTAGACCACCAAGGTAAAAAAGGCCAGGGAGGCCATGATAATGACGTCGGGTTGCCAATCCATTTCACTCGGCGACTATGTATTTCCGGTCCTGATGATGGATTTGTACCGGTTAGAGCTGCTGCTGTGTAGGCAAGCTCGGTGTCTCCCGTGTGCATCTTCTTTCCTCTAACGGCGTCTCTTTCCAATACATACGACTCAGTCAAACGGCTCGTTTACATGTCAACTAAACCGGCAGCAGCCCTGTCAACAATTTATTCGATGCACAGCAGCACTACCCCTCGGCACAGACTGAACACCCAGAGAGCAGAGGGTGTTAACATCCTCCTCTTGATTCCAACGTCCCCGCCTATGTCTCTGTTCCTTTCTGGTATATTTTTCTGCTTGTGGCGCAAGTTCCGCACCCTCTTTACTTGTAGTCTCTTGTCTTCTGTCGGAGTTTCTGTTGCAATGGAAGGTTTTCACATTCTGGCTTGAGATAGTGTTGGCCCCGGCAGTGGGGATTCCGAGAGGCTCCTGCGGCGTTTTGTACATGTTAGCCGCGCTTCATCGTGAATGAGGAGTGCAGCAGGCGGCAGAAACAACTCTCGTTCACCGCTAGACCGATGGAAGGAGTCTTGCCGCAATTCAAGAGGAAAAGAGACGTCGGAAGCGTTTTTGCCGTCTGGTCAACTTTGGCTGTTTCCCCCCAGCCGAAGCGCAAATAGAAGAAACCAAGCAAGAGGCCCTCCCGTACACTGCTGTATACGCGCAAGACGGGGCAGGGAGTTGACTATCGGCACTCAAGGCACCACAGCAAAACCGCAGGCACCAATTTTATTTCTCAACGTTTGGAAAACACAGGGAACAATGGAACGCAAGTGCACCCGCTGCTTTCCAAGAGAGGCATATCTGCTGTCGCATGTAAATGCCGCACTGTCGTACCATGCACATACCGCACACAGATAGGAGATGTAGCCGTGCCATCTGCCCCTTTCATGGTGGGTAGTTCTTCGGAGGGACGATGGGCCCAAACGACTATTCTGCTGTCAGACTGCTTGACTATTAAGTATTTACATGTCGTCCTCGTTGCAGCCATCACAGCAGTACAGCAGTACTGGTTGCGTTCGGAGAGTGGTGGGTGGTATCCTACGTGCCAGAGCGGCGAGCGGTAGCGTCCGTATCATTTCAAACTCTTGGCGCCACCTACCTACATGCCAGAGCGGTGGGCGGTAGCATCCGTATCGTTTCAAACTCTTGGCACCGTCTATCCTACGTGCCTGGCCTACGTGCCTGGGCGACGAACGGTAGCATCCGTACGTTTCAAACTCTTTGGCGCCGCCATCTACACGTGCGTACCAGCGGCCCCAGCGCAGCCATACATACGTACTCGGCGAAGACGTTCGCTGTAGAAAGCTGGAGGCATAGATGTGGATTCCGCTTTTGATTTTGTGCCGTCAGCTTTGATTTTAGTGCCGCCGCTCTGCGCCATGATCGTCA
Source organism: Ectocarpus siliculosus (assembly GCA_000310025.1). Taxonomy (NCBI): domain Eukaryota; class Phaeophyceae; order Ectocarpales; family Ectocarpaceae; genus Ectocarpus; species Ectocarpus siliculosus. The sequence goes on along the minus strand of FN649727.1, from coordinate 396,502 downwards.
CAAGGTCGCACAACGACGCGCGTCTATCTAGTAAAGGTGGTTTCTTGGTCGACCTTAACCCTCTTTGGGAACACAGCACTCAAGTGCCTATTTACCGTACCATGGTCATCACTGTGCTCCGCTGCGTGAAACGTGCATGGGAAACCTTGATCTACCATGCTTGCTTGCGTGAGGGCCTGCTTGCCTCTCCTGGGCCTCTGACTTGCTGCACACAATCTCCCGTGCCGCGGGTCCCCTTGTTGGTAAAACTGTACATAGCTTAATACTTGAAAAAATTGCTGACTTCATTTGGGGACACTTTCCATACTGAAGCCAAGTCAGCCTTCGACCCTCGGGACTGCTGTACAGCCTCTCCCAGTGAGCGGACGCGATCTTTTCTGGACCCTAACCTGTAACTAACTGGGTACCAGGAGGATTAGCGCAACTCACAGAAAAAAAGTCACGAAGTGCGTGTCATTGGAAATCGAACGTCTCAGCGGACAGTTTAGCTATTTGCACATTCGTCCCATATTGGCAACCTGCACACGCCGACGGCGTCGAAATCAACTGGGGACTTTCGTATGTAATGCTGCTGCCACTGGAGAGCAGGACAATTCTGATTTTTTCGTTTTCCGGCGTGCATAGGATGTATCTTTAACACATTCGCCCGATCATGCTCTACCGATGGCGTACCGGTAGCCCGTTGGCAAGTGTCTCGCTTCTCGGTCCTTGTACCGTGGGAAACACGGTACAGTGTCCCGGCAGGCAACACGGGAACGCGAGCTTATTAGTTGTCGAGGCGTTCTGGTTCTCCCTTCTGTTGGGAGTTGGTAGACCGACATATGCAACAACCCGCAGCAGTAGCGCTACAGGTGTACCAAGCAAAGTCGAGTGTATAGCGAGCAACGCAGGTGCTCGTGAACCTCTCATCCAATCCGACCACAGCTGTCAATGTATACACACCAAGGCATGCATAGCTAAAAGTTCGTCTTGCTATGTACTGCCGTCTCGTGTTTTTCTGTACACGAATACCCATATATTGATGCATAGGTGCGGCATAATGGGTACCTGACGAAGCGTTTCAAGCTGGTCGGGGCGGCGACGTCATCTTGGTCTCGACAGTTCTGCACGGTGCACGGCAACATCCTCCGGTGTTTCGCCGGCAAGAGGCAGTATGCGGACCACGAGGATCCCGTGGTGAGCATTGTTTTTTTTTCTTCTTATTTTGTCAGTTGTTGTTGTTGTTGTTGTTGTCTTCACATTAAACCGTATGCCAATTGCTAAATGCCAAAATCTAGCAAAGACTCTCAGCCCGTGGTCACGAGAGTGCTAGAGCCATCTGAGGATGTAAAGAAGTCAGTATGACTTAACGAATCCATCTCTATCGAAGAAGCGTTTTTTTGTAGTTTTTTTGTCGTCTCCATTCTTTTTTTGTTTCCTTGCAGACACGATACGGATAGGTTTACATGCAATTGCTGTTGTACTCGAAAGGTGTACCCCTTTTAATAGTTGGCTTGTGACCACGGAAGGTGTCCGCGTCAGTTGGACCAGTACGGACATTAGAAGGTACTGAGCGGAGACCGGAACTGTTTTCAATGTGAAGACAACAACAACAACAACAAGTCGAGGTATGCATACTCGTGTGTCTTGTTTTTTGCGGTCTTGTAATCGATAGCTGCTTTTTTGTGGTGGGCTCGCATGCATCTAGACTATCTGACCCCCGAAAGGTTACGTTTGTCGTTAGCTTAGAAACCTACATTTGTTGCTAGCTTTGTAACCGTTGCTGGTGCTGGGATAACTGTTCCTTCTAGGAGTGGTTTTCAAGGCGACCCCAACGAAACGGCTCTCCGAGAAATGTCTCGAACTTCCAGAAATGTCTCGAACGGGCCCGACACCCTTCGCTGTGATGTCATCTGTACACCCCTCTCGTAAAAACACGACCACGTTGTCTCAGGAAACCAACATCATCCGAGCGGTTCGCCCGTGGGAGGCAGAGTTCAGCAAGCCCTACAACCGCGGCCTGCTGATCGATTGCGAGGGTGGCGAGACGATAATAGCCAGGACTGACACCGCGGCCGAACAGGAAGAGTGGACGGAGGCCCTGATGACGGTGACAGACCTCCTGGGCAGTAACCCGGGCGAGGGAGGCGGGGCGGGCGGGGCGGGCTACGACTCCGACGATGACGATGACGACGGGAACGGGGGAGGGGGGATGCAGACGACCTACCTTGCCCAGAAGGACGAGCTTCTCTCGCGGTCGGAGGCTACAGGGCCTTGCGTCGTTGTGTTTCAGGTGTGGAGGTCGGTTCTCAAGGGTACTGCTGCTGCCCTTGTGCGAGATCCCTTTCTCTTGTTTCGCGTCCGAAGGCTGTGGGACCCTCTTTGGGGGGGGTTCCGTAGTTTTCTTCATGCGTCGCCGTGTGCTCTGTGCCGCCCCGTCCGTGAAACTTCTCTCTCTGTCTCTCGAGCTTTGCCTGGAGATTTGTTGCTTCCAGTGCTTCACATGGCGCCTCCCTTGGAGAAAAACATGAACGACCACGGAGCCTGACTGCTAGAACAGTGCCATGCGGGGTTTAGCAGTGTCGGCCACATGGCTTGGCTCGGTTTTGATCACCGCGATGCTTCAAGAGTTTTGCATATATTATCACGTATCCACAATGGTATCGGTGTGCTGGTCGTGCGTATGACGGCGCACGTCCTTGGCTGTAGACGCCAGACGATCTCGGAACCCAGCTGTACGTCCTCCCCCCCCCCCTGCTACCTTTTCCCGAAAAATCACGTTGCAACGACCGCCCTCTGGCTCGTCGCAGGTAACCAAGACCACCCTGAGGAGAGTGGACGAGGTCGACATGGGTCACTTCAACAACGGCGACGTGTACCTGGTGATGCACGCCGTCCACGAGATCTCCGGAGACGTCGGGGGCGCCGCGACCGGGATCACCCGCACCCTGTTCTACTGGGTGGGTTCCAAGGCGTCCATGGACAAGGGCACGGTGGCCTGCATCAAGGCCGTGGAGCTGAGGAGAGCCCTGCCGGGACCCTGTTCGATACGGAGAGAGGACGAGGGACAGGAGAGCCCGGAGTTCCTGGTGTTGTTCGATGAGGTTACGGTGGCAGAGGAAGAGTCCGGAGCCCGGGTGTTGAGCAAGGTGCGGCGCTGGGAGGGGCGGGGGCGGGGGCGGGGTGAGATTAGTAAGGAGAGGAAGTCCGCTGGGTGAGGGGGGACGGGGTTGTACTCATACTCATAGTCGTGCATGCCGTAGTCGTTGGACCATTGACCTCGCATCCCTACAAAGCCGGGACGGAGCACGCCGGGTTCTCACCGGACCAGGCTCTCACATCACCAAGAGGGGGGACAGGGGCGGGGAATGGGGTGGACAGGTTTGACTCTCTTTCCGAAGCACGAGTTACCTGGTACTAGTTGAGGCAATCCGCTCGTCTCTCTCACACTCGTTCTTCAAGCTTGTACATGCGTGTTTTTCGTCACGGGTCGAAAACATGTTTTCTCCGTGCACACATGACATATTTTCATCATCCTGGGTGGCATCTCGATCCCATCCCCCCACCACCGCTCTCCCTTGTGTACTTGACGCACTTTGCCCCACCCTTCTTCTCACTTTCTGTTCCGTCTCCAGGTGAAGAAGTGGAACGAACAGCCCCCGATCATGTACTCGGTACGTATGCGTACCTCGGGGAGCGACGGCAGCGACGGAACCTCCCAGCCGGAGCGGTGTAACCGGCCGCCGTTACACTCGTCCTTTACCGTGGGGAGAATCGACCTAGACGAGGACCAGCTGGGCAACGAGCGCGTGCTCCTTGTGGACGACCGGAATGGTCACGTCTACCTGTGGTTCGGGACCATGTCGACGTTCAAGCACCGTGGTTTCGGGCTCGAGGCGGCCACCAGGCTTAAGGCGGACTGCCCCAAGGGCGGCCAGGTGTGTGGGTGTTTTGAATTGGCATCGACGGCCCTAACCGGCTGACCAATGAAGGTAAGACGTCAGTCGTGTATAGCGGGACGTAAGACGGGAAAGTGTGTGTGCATGCATGTTTTTTGTTGGCATCGACGGCGCTTAACCGGTTCTCACCAAGGAAACGACATCAATCTCAAGAGCGACCGTCTAAAACGGAGAGCGCTTCTAAAGGCCCCATGTATCTGGGGGCCCGTGAGGGGAGGGTGCACTGCTGTGGTAGCATGATGCGTATCGGTGGTGCTGGGGTTATAGGCCTAGGGGCGTCGTTATATTCTGTTGCATTAGGAAGTGTTGGTGTTTGACGGCCGTGTTGACCTCCACGTTCGCCTTACAGTCAGTCCCAGAAAAAGGCACAGACAGAAGGTACAGGATGTCGCTCAACCTTCTCTCGCTTTTTAGCCTCTCCTGTCTGGTCTTTTGCCTTTTGGACCCGATTGCTTTTCCTTCCGCGCTGCTGATTTTTTACTGCTGTTGCGCCTCCCACCCACCGTACCGTTGTCGCAGCTGTTTGAATCAAAATCAACCCCTTTTTTTGCCACTCTCACGCTTGTTTTCTTTCGTGCGGTGTCCGTCCACCTCTATCGAACCGGATCAACCGAAAACGATATCCCTGGAACAGGTGGTGCAAGTGGACGAAGACGACGAGCCTCCGGAACTGCGGCGCATCCTCGACCGCGCCCGGAAGCAGCGACTGCTGGAGCTGCAGGTGCGCGCGGCGGAGGGAGACGAGCATGGGGCGGAGGAGGAAGGGGCGGAGCAGAGGCGGATGTCGCTCATGGGGGCGAGCGCGGAGGGGGCGGGACCTGCCGTGTCGCTGTTCCGGGTGACCCAGGCGGAGGGCGGGCTCCAGCTGTCGCTGGTGGCGTGCACGAGCAGGGAGTACATCCAGGAGGTCGGCGGGGATGAGCTTGAGCCGGAACAGGTGTGTGTGGGAGTGATGGTGCTGGGGGGACGGGAGGTAGAAAGGACGTGCACAGAAGAGAAAGAGAGGGAGAGACCGATTAGCGCGATCGATCCTAACAAGAAAGACACACACAGAGACAAGAGGCATGGAGAGAGACGGAGCAGGAGGCACAGCGAGTCTCGACTCAGGTATGTCATCGTTGATGACCACCTTGACAGGTATCGCAGCCCAGACTTGCGTCACCACGCCGACCCTTATTTTTCGACCCTGAACCCCCCCCACAGGACGGGGCACCCATGCTGTCGATGCTGGAGGGAGACGCCGCATTCATCCTGGACGTATTCACCGAGGTATTCGTCTGGATCGGGGACAAGGCTGACCGCATGGCCCGCATCGGCGCCGGCAAGGTTGCCCACCAGCTCGTCCACGCGGTGGCGCGCCCGCGGTGGGCGGAGGAGATCACCCACGTGCGGGACGACCGTGAACCTTTCCTGTTCCGGGTCAAGTTTTTCGACTGGGGCGCCGCGAGGCAGAGGAGGGGGAAGGGGGGAGGTGGGCCGAAGAACGACATGACGCTGTTCCACAAGTCCATCCGGACGATCGCCGAGGTGAAGCACGACCCGGAGTCGGAAGTGCAGGTTAAGTCTACCGCTGTTCTCCTGGAGGGGCTGGAGGTGGACCTCCCGCACCCCGCTGACTCCGCCGTGGAAGACGCTGGTGCCGGGGAGGACGATGGCTTCGGAGAGCTGCTCATGTGGCGGGTGCACCCGAGGGGCCTTGTGTCCGTGCCTGAGGAGGAGTTTGGGCACGTGCAGAGCTCTCACAGGTGATGTGTGTGCGTGTGGCATATGTCTCTTTTTGTTGTGACGAGAGGTGCTGTCTGCAGCTGACGGAAGGGCACCCAGGAAAGGGGCGTGTTTTTTGCGAAGAGGAAGAAGGCGTCTGTTAGCTCTGCGGGTGGCCTGCCTTGGCATAGCTGCGTTCCACGCGGTACAAACACACAGCAGCCGTTGGCGTCCATCGGTACACGCCAGCATGACAAGGATGGGCTTTTTTGAAGGGGAGCATTGCAAGAAACACGCAGGGTGGTCCAAAACAAGCATTTTAGTTGTAAGTTTACCCCAACCACTACCGACGTTCGGGGATGGTATGTGCAATAGTTAATGGAAATGGAAATGTTTTTTTTTTTTTTTTTTGGTGTCGGGGGTGTACATTTATAAGGGAAGGGACACTTGACCCCCCCCCCCCCATTCCCATTTCCCGGGGACCCTGTTCCGCTGGCAGCTACGTGTTCCTGTACGGCCACGATGCGTCGGGCGGCAGATACGACGACAGCGAAGAGGAGTCGGACGAAGACGACCAAGACGGCGACAGCTTGTCGGACAACGATTCGCTGCTGTCCGGCCTGGACGGCCGCGAAGACTTGAGCGATGACGACCGTGATGGCTCCGCGAGCGGGAGACCGCGGCCAACGAAAGGGAAGGGCAAGTCGGGGGGGCACCACGCTAACGGAGGAGGCGGGGTGGCGCCATCGGAGGGAGGGAAGAAGGGAGGGGGGTGGGTTGTTGAACCCCCCAGCAGCAGCAAGCGGAAGACGATGTTTGCGGAGATGAGGCGCGAGAGCATGGCGGGGTCTCTGCAGCCGGCCGCGAAGAATGACGGCCGTCGACCCAGGAGGGACTCCTCCGGCGACAGCGATGACGAGGACTTGGAGAGGATGGAAGTCCCGCGGGAAGAGGACGAAGACTACGATACCGCGGAGGAGGAAGACATCGCGGGCGGAAGGAAGAGAAGGAGCAACGGCAAGAGGCCTTCGCGCGTTGTCGCGAGCGATGGGGAATCGGACGAGGTTGGCTCGGGCGGGATGTCCGTCACCCTCACGAGTGACGAAGATGAGTCGGGCGGAGAGAGCAGCGACGACGGTAGCGGCAGCGAGGAGGGCGGGGGCGCGCAGCCGCGGTTCTTGATCTATTTCTGGGCGGGGGCTAGGTCAAAGAAGAGCGACTGGGTGCTCTGGAAGCTCGAGCTCGCCAAGAGCATGTTGCCGGAATGGCAGAAGGTGCGTGGTCACGTTGATGGTGTGTGTGTGTGCCGGCCGGTCGGGTACGTCTGCTCTTGTTCCCAGCTCGCAAGGCAAGCTGTAGCGTTTTGTGCTTACAGTTTTGCTTTTCAGTTTACCACGGTTTGGGTTGGAAGCTTATCGACAGAGAACGCACGTACCTGCTGGCTGGCAAGTAAAACGGGGGGGGCATGGAGAGGCGACGCTTGCGCTGGTTGCTCGTCGTCCCCGTGGAAACAACTAGCACCCTCATCTTGCTCAGATATTTCGGTCAACGAGGGGGCGCGTTGTCCTCGAAGGGGGGGGGGGGGCTTACAAAGCGCGATGCCCAGGGGTTCCTACGAGATGCTATCCAGGCAGATGAGAATCACTTGTCCCGAAGACCTGGGAGGACTGCCTGTCACAATTCCCAAGGTTTACTTACACACGGCTTGCCCGTATGCACGCATGCACCGGGGACCGCTGGGGGTAGCTTGTGAAGCGGGTGGCGGTTGACTTGACGTTTTGTACCCGTCTCTGACCTCTTCGCAACACCTTCTCTTCCCAACTTCCACGTGCTTCGTGTTGCTCAAGCTAACGGGGGCGTCCTGCGACAGGCCTACATTGTAATTGGTTGATGTTCCTGCATCGGTGAGGGGGGGGGGGGAGGTGTTACAAGGTTTCCACATGGAGGGCCCTATGCCGGAAGCCCACTTGTCCGCGTTCCACCTACCCACCAACCCTTGTCCGTGTCACCGCCGTGGCCTCATTTTCTTGTCCCCCCGCCCCCGCCCCCGAACCGTCCCCCGAAAGCAATGCAACACAACACGTTCAGTAAACGTTGACGCGATTCCGACGTTTCGATTCCGACCTTTCGAGAGAGGTCGGCCGATCCCCCCGTTATGATTCTTGTCATATCAACCCCTCGCGACCCGTGTTTATCAAACACTCCCCCCCCCCCCCCCCCTTCCCCAGGGGAATAACGCGGAAAACCCCCCAGGGCGAATTGCCCAGGGCCAGGAACCGCTCCACTTCCGGAGGCTCTTCGGGCAGGGGAGGGATCACGGGCGTCTGATCGTGGACGACCGAGTGTGGCGGAAGCGAGATAACCCCGAGAAGAGGGTGTCGCTGTTCAAGGTCCAGAGAGTGCCGGAGGGGGAGTTCCAGACCTTTCAGGCGAGATGAGGGGAGGGGGGGGGGGGTTGTTCATGTAAACGCATGCCGCAGTCGTTGGACCATTGACCTCTCGCATGCCTACAAGCGATATATAACTGGTTTTCGCCGGTCCCGGCTACGTTTCGCAAGGGTGATCCAGGAGCTGGTAGTGTCATCATCATCCTCTTTGTGTTTGCTGTGCCAAACCAGACGTGGGGGGAGGGGTTCATCCGTCGTGTTGGGTGATGGATGAGGAAGGTGTTTGCGACTTCTTGGCGACTTTTGCTGTTGATTTTTGCCTTCGTTTCCGGGACCCGGAGCACCTAATTTTGTTATTCTGGCTTTTAAGGGCGGGAAGGCGTTGATTTGTTTTTTGTTGTGTGGGAATTGAGAGGTATACCCTACACACGATTTATATTCAACTTTCTTTGCCTTCACATTTCGAATCCTTTTTTCTTTTTTTGGCCTTGGCCTGAAAGTCAAGGACTAGAAGCGGAGTGGTAGACGTGAAACCATTGCCATCATCAACGTGCGGAATAATAGATGTTGAGCCATTGACGCTACCAACAGCAGCAGTAACAGCTGATGCGTCAAACGTCACATCTAACTTTCCACGAATGAGAATCCCGCAGCTGGAGAGGCAAGAGCCGGTAGCGAATGTATAGGTAGGTCGACACCGCGGGGCCGCCGACGGTGTTCATCAGATTGGATGACCCTCATAACATGACAACCTCTGCGACAGGTTCCTCCGACTGTGGGGTCGTTCAACTCCATGGACGTGTTCGTGTGCATCTGCACGGTCGTGACGGACGATTGGGTGGGCAACAACGACGAGGCCGTGTTCTTCTGGGTGGGGAGGCACGCCACGCTCGCGCTGCAGGAGCACGGGGCCAAGGTGGGTGTTTCGCATGCATGCGGTCACGGCCCCCCCTCACAAGAAGAAATCGAGCCACTGTATGGTTGTTTATGAGAAGGCGTTGTAGAAAAATGGGGTCAGTCAGCATGTGGAGGCGTAAGAAATTGGGCTAAGCCACCGGCACCACGCCAAAATGCTGCTCAGAAGCAACCTGAGCTCAATCGTTTAGACATTCTTGTGAGGCTGCGCAAGCCTTGCTCTTGGAGTAGGTGTTGATTGTACACGCTGTGGTCTTGAAGGCTTCTTTCGACTGTGCCGTGCAGCCTATATGTGCTCTCCTCTAGTGCGGTATCGAATAACGGTGTTCTGTAAATTCGTTTCGTCGTTGTTGTTTTTTCCCAGGTTGGGTTGGGGTGCCCTGCGGTTGTTTGGGTGTGCTGTTCGGGAGCATTTATTTTCATTTCCGCGTCCATGCGCTTTGCAGTGTGGCCTGTCGTTAATTTCCATCGATCCACAACCGGTCCGCCGCGTTTCCTCATCCCGCAGGTTTTGATGGCCTTGATGGAGTACTACTGCATGCCGGCGGACTTTAACGTCTCTATCCTGGAGGAAGATGAGCTTTACGACGACCACGCACAACTCTGGGACGACTTGTCGGAGATGCTGGGGGGAGAGGTGACGTTAGAAACCACTATGTGAACCGATAGCAAATGGCCCGCACGCACGCGTTCTTTGGAAACCGCTTCACACACACACACACACTTTTCATTGGTCAGCCGGTTAGCGCGGTCGATGCTAACAAACGCACAAAACACAGACAGTCCCCAATGTTGGACTGAATCGACAAGACCTTAACTATTGTACAGCCGCAGCAGTAGGTCCCCCATCCACCTCACAACGCCGCCAAAAATCTACGATCACCGCCACTACGCCAACAGCAATATCACCCCGCCACCCACCATCGCAACAACACCCCGCAACCCACAACAGGTGGCGTGGGCGAACTGGAACGGCGTGTTCGACGAGGACGAGTTCGATGCCGACGAAGACCTTGGGGTTGTGCCCAAGCTTTACGTGGCGGACACGGGAACCGGCAACGTGGTGCTGACCCATGTGGGGCACTTGCAGCGGGAATGCCTGTTGTCGGAGGTTAGTGAAGGTAGTTGCTAGCTCAACAGGTGGACCAACATGGAACCCAGCGGGGGAGGAATTGACAAGCCCTTTCGTCGTGTGGACAAGGGGAAGAGATGCGCCGCGGAGACAACAGTGGCGGTAGTCTTGTTTGGACAGGATGTGTAAGCTTTTTCACCGCACTTGGAACAATAACACTGACTTGAGGCGGTGATGCTACAGCGGTGATATTGTCTGGCGCACTTACTCTGCTGCGAGCGTGCGAAACCCATGTAACCGTCGAGGCGTCTTGGCGCTTATTCCAGGGGGGAGGATTAATACTCCATACCTCGCGTGATTTAAATAGACATGAGGAGTGTATCAAGCACCCAACACTCTCTCACCCCTACCTCGTCGTGTTCGTCTCAACGTCGCCGGCTGTTTCCTCCTTCTCCACCACCCCCCCCCCCCTACTCCCAAACGAAAGACGGTGGCGGTGTTGGATACCGTGGAAGGCGTGTACGTGTGGCGAGGCCTCCACGCGGACTCGTCTCAGTTCGCCCTCATCTGTAGAGCCTGCGGGGAGTACTGCCGGAACAAGCCCCTCCCCGTGGGGAGGAAGGTTATCAAGGTTCGGGAGGGCCGGGAGCCCCTTGTCTTCCGAGCCAGGTTCCAGTCGTGGGACGATGGGGGGCCCGGCGAAGCGAAGAAGTTTCAGGACGTGTACGAGCAGCGCGTGGTGCAGATGTCGGTGAGATTTTTTTTTTTCCTTTGAATATTTTGATGGATTGGATTACTTGTAGCCACCAACGGGAAGGGGGCGGTCAGTCCCTTCGAAGGTTTCTGCGCGACCCCGGCAAATAGCCGCTATACCGCCGTGAAAAGCCTCGGCATTCCCTCTATAGGGGTCGCTACACTGGTACTAGTACGGGTCGCTAAGCCTGACCCACCCCTCTGTGTTTGTTCTCTCTTGTGGTACCAGAAAGAGGGCACTCTGGGCGACATGTCCGCGCTCCGCGGCCGTGTGCTGGGCGACGAGGAAGCGGCTCAATACTGGGAAGAGCGAGGGGCGGCACCCGGGGGGCAAGGGGTCCGGAGCGGCGTGTTTAGGGATGACCCTGCGTCTCGCTCCACGCAGCGCCGCGGGGCGCCGGGGCGAAAGGCGTGGGTCAAGCCGCCGCCCAAGCCGGTGGTGGTGGACAAGACCAAGGAGCTGGACGCGAAGCGAAACTTCTTGGCGCTCAAGGTATGGCTGCTGCTGCTGCTGCTGCTGCTGCTGTTGTTGCTAATGTTCCTCATACTATGTAGCTCTTGACCAATTTTGGCCTTTTAGGTGCAACAAACAAGGTATACGGCTAATACGGCTACCTTAGGTTGCATAAGATATCACACCCCCTGGCCCGATTTTCGAAGCTCGATTACTTGACAGGAAAAAAGTAGTGACGGTGCCGAAAACACCGGCGTTAGAACCGTCTTGTCGAGAGCTTTCCGACAACGTATCCTTAGGTTTCAGCATCCTCTTCGTCGTGGAGTAATGAAGCTAAAGCTTTGAAATCATTCCATTGGGTATGGTATATTACGTCATGTCATGTGCGGTAACGGGTGCCAGGAGGCGAGAAACGGAGAAGGAGTTTCGCGCACACGGGGTGGGGTGGGGGAAGCGTGAGCGCAGTCGTGCCGAGGTCAGGGACCGTCCTCTCTGTGGGACTATGCATGTGTACGGTTGACTGCTGTTTCTCACGAAGGCGGACGCCCTGTTGTCGACTACGATAGTCGGTTAGCACAGTCGACGCCGCCACCTGAAGAACCTCACGAGTCCGCGGGCACTACCACAGACACAGACGTTGTTTGTTCTCTTGTCCCGCCACATACATGGGAGAGACGGCTCTGTAACCCTTGCGCTGTTCAGCCGGCTAGCGACGGTCCTATGGTCCCTTCAGAGAAACGCACATTATTTTCCGCCCACGCACGTTTTCTTGTTTTTTACGTACACAAAGTAAAATAGAGGTGTGTATATACCCTATTTGGGTAGTTAGACTGTGACCCCGTTGAAGGTGCGGATGGTCGAAGGTGGTACTGAGCAGAGACCGGAAGGCTTTTAAAGTGACCACAACACCCATAGCAATTGCATGACCTACCAACTTCGAAGTACAAAAACAACTACACACGTACACAACCAGCAACTACCAACCAACTACATGTACACCCAGCTACATGTAACTCGCAACGACCAGCTACACCAAACTTTGTACGCCTACTACAACTAACAACGCACGCAGGACCGGTTCGAAGGCACCGGCGGCAGCAGCGCGGAGGCCTTCAACAAGCCCACCACACGGACCTTCAGCCGGCGCAGCCTCCTGGAGGCCCGGCAGGAGTCGATCAAGCAGGGCACCTCCACCAAATTCAAGGAAGCCGACCAGCAACAGAACAACAGGGGGCTGGCGGCGACTGGCCGGAGGCAGAGCTGGCAGTCGCAGCCGGGCCAGCAGGAGGGTGAAGACGACGACCCTTGGGCGAATCAGGTCGAACCGGCGGAGGTTGACCCGCACGTTTTCTTGAGCAGGCATTCGTGGGGCTCGGCTTCTTCGGCAAGGCGGAGGCACAACGCTGTGGTAAGAAGGGGGGAGGGGGGGCGTACTCTTATGTTTTGCATGCCTTAGCGGTTAGACCATTGACCACGCGTCTTCGAGAGGACGGAGCATTGTTCCCACAGGACCCATCACCGATGGCCGATCGTTCCTTCCTACTTTGCCAAGGGGGGGGGGAGGG
>FN649727.1:335507-355563 GCA_000310025.1 Ectocarpus siliculosus | reverse complement strand
AGCGACCCGTCCGGCGACACTGTCACCGTGTTCAAGTACCTGGTATCACGACATGCATATGGCAGTAAGGTCTTCGTTAAAACCGCATCTCGCGTGCGCGTGGTGATCCACAGAACAGTGCGGAGGAACAAGTGGGAGTGTACTTCTCAGGACACCGGGAATTCACATTAGTGAGCAGAGACTACTCGTCACCGTGTCCAAGTATCTACTGTACTACGATACAATTGTGGCCGAAAGAATAAGAATGCAAAGACAAGAGGGGAGAGACGATCACCGTAGTCACGCACCCGATACACCAAGGGAAGCCAACATTCCCACCACCACTACAATAGCACAACCGAAAAAACAGCCAAAACGTAATAAACACAAGCAACACAACTCGGCACGAATCTAAGCCGTGGAGGGAGAGCAAGGTCAACATTCGCTTGTTGTCTCACCCGGTGTGGCCGATGAGGTTGGTGTGCAGCTTGCAGTTCGACAGGGCCCAGACCTTGACGAGTTTGTCCCATCCCGCCGACACGATCACGGGGGCGGACGGCGACGGGGAGAACCGTACGCATGACACCCACTCCGTGTGACCCTGTTCATGGTCAGGGCCGAAACAACCGGTAAAAAACGCCGCGCAACAGGGCAACCAAAGCAGGAGGGAAATTCAAGAATCGTTTTGTTCAATACTGTATCTTAGATCAGATGGAACAGCCTGAGCCAGCCCTTTCTTCCAGGCACAAGTCGAGCTCATGTACGACGTGGGAAGCAGTTGGTCCAATAGCTGATTTGGGCCGGTGCATCCATACTTGGAAAGCATCTCCATCCGACACCTGTTGTGTTGATTTATGGGCTGCAGCTGACACATTACACTCTCGTGGCAGCGTACATGGCCTATAAGGCTGTTCCTCATTTCGGAGGCAAAAAAGGGTAAACATGTCAACTTCCCACTGCAAATAAATATTGTACCTGACATCGCTCACGAAGGCCACAAGCGATCACCCCAAATTCGGATACCTCGTGTGGATACCATAACAAGCAGAAAGCACTAGAAAACACGTCTTGTGTGAGAAAACTGACGGGATTGATACCCCGACACAACACATTACACTCTGGTGGACCTTACCAGCGGTTAGAAGACACCCTTGTAGACAAAACGATGAAATCACCAATGCCACGCCGCCGTCGTATTAATTAACAACATCAACAAACACATGTACCAGTCGACAGGTCTTACCACGCACGGAACAACCTCATGCCCATGCACAATTTTTTGTGCACGGGCAAGAAGTAGGCGGGGCAGGCTTTTAAAACTGGTTGCCTCATGGGCAATCTTTCTTCGGGTTCATGACACCCCTCGCCAACCGCGCGCTCCGCCCATTTTGGGCAGTGCGCGTAAACGCTCGAGGGGCAACGCCTGCTGAGACCCGGCATATAACAACCGCTTTTGTACGGAACATCTTACTCTCGAAATTCCTTGTTCACGCCTCCCTTGCGTGTCAAACCCCTCAACACGGCGGAGTCGAATGGACTCCCTTGTCACTGAACGGCAAGTATCATGTCACGACCGCTGCCGAATACGCCGCAGCACACCAGGTATTTTACAAATATCAAATATCCTACCATCCGAGCTCAAGCCATCTTGGAGGATATGAAATACATATATATGCAATCACATTTCGGAACGTTCCGACGAAAGGTGTATGCGCAAACTCTGAGAAGTCACCCCCCAACAAGACAGTGCCAACAACAATCACAACCAACAGCAGCAGCAACAGCAGCAGTACTCACGTCCTCCTGGATGGTGTACTTGCACTCCCCGAGGGTGTTCCACAGCTTGATGGTCTTGTCGCGGGACCCAGACACGATCTGCCTGTTGTCAGCCGAGAAGGCCACCGAAAGAACGTCCTTCGCGTGGCCGACGAACCGGCGGGTGGTGCGGCCGGACTGGATCTCCCACAACCGCAGGGTTCCGTCCCACGACCCGGACCTGATCCGGTTCATTTCGTTCGTCGGGGAACGGGAGGGAGCACCGGGTGTGCATGTGTAAAGGTGGGCACGCCGCTTAGTTGACAAAAGCGGACCTACTCAAGGAACCCAATGCAGACACAAACAACAGCAAGGACATCGACGGCAGCTCACGGCCGAGACTGTTGAAAGTGACAAAGAAACCCCGATGGAAGGGTGGTATGCGGGATATTGGGCAACTGGAGAGTGCGATTCAAGCGCAGAGACGGTGTTTCTGAGATTCATCCTCCCCTGTGTAGGGCTTGCGACATGTCGATAGGTTTCGCGCCCGGCACCTTCTGCACGTTGTCAGCAGCACCCTTTTCCGGGGGCTATTGTACCATCTACCGTGACCCTCTGGTTTCAAGCTAACGCACACATCAGAACATACGGTTGAATACCACGGCTTGTGTTAATCCTCGTGTCTATTTCTCGGTCTTCATGTTGCTAACAAGGGCGCGGCAGATCGATCCGATGCAGGCTAGCACGGGAGGAACTAGCAGTAGCATGGGCGTATTCAGCATTTAGGCCCTGTTCCGTGTCGTCGATTCTGCTGTAGCGCGTCTCGATTCTGCGCTGAGCCACTCAGAGAGTATCCTGGTTGCTGTCAGTCTCGTCGGCCCAGTTGCAACGTGCTGCCTGATTGTTCTGTCCTGTAGTAAACAGCACATATGTGGCAACTGGGCCAGACACACTGACAGCACAGCGACCAGGACACTTTCTCAGTGGCTCGGCGCAGGATCGACCAGCGCTATAGAGTACCGACAACACTGAACAGGGCTTAAATGCTGGATACGTCCATGCTGCTGCTAGTTCTTCCCGTGCTAGTGGTGCAACTGGGACTTACTATAAGTACGGCACCGAGTACGCACAGCTCTGGACAGGGAACGATCAAGCGCTAGCGTGTATCAAGGAACCATTGCGTCAAAAAGCACCATCTCGCGGCATAGCGGACATCACACCCGCCCAAGCAGCAGCAGTCATGTCTAGACGGACTTCGATAAATCTGAACAACTCACAGCGCGAACTGTCCATCGGAGGAGATAACGACCTCAGACACGAAGTGGGAGTGGCCGGTGAGCGAGCGGTGGGGGTAACCGTACTGGTCCTCCCCGCGCTGGAGCTTCCAGACGATGATGCTCTTGTCGCGGGACGAGGACACGATCATGTCCGGGTTCTGTTTGAAAACCATGAGCAAAGAGAAAAATGAAAACAAACACAAAAACAGCGTGTGTAGTAAAACACTGCAGTCTATGGTAACGGCGGAACAGAGTCTTCATGTATGGTTTATGTTGCTCGACAAACGGCAATCAGTCACCCAACAGCTACATCCAGCAGTACCTTTAAGGGAGTTGCGTGTTGCGCGTCATTTCCACTCAGCAGGGCTTCCCTAATCGGCTCTTCGCTGCCGGAAGCAATGGGTCTTTGCCAGCTGCAAACCATATCAAAATAGTTGAACTGATGGCACCCCCACCTCGGAGACTAGAACGACCCTCCATCTATCTAGCTGCTGTGCTACGCGCGGTCCCGTCCGCACGTCCACATACACCCAATATGGGGAGGCAGGATACACACGCACGGTTCGCTCGTTTTTCAAATGATATTTGCCATTGTCCTTGGGTGGGCTGACTTCTCTCTCACCTCCGAGGTGGCCGCGATGGACGTGACCCAGTCCTCGTGAGCCACCAGCTGGCCGCGGAACTTGAGTTGCTCTCCCATATTTGCAGAGTGGAGTAGACACGGGGGGGAGTTGGGCGTGCAGAGGAGGGTGCGTGAGGCTTGTGTGGCCACCCTTTGCTTTGCCAGCCTGGGCCACCGGGGCGAAATTGAGGGGGGGTGTTTAGAGGCCATATCACGGGGCCTCTAGTAATTCCGCCGCACTGGCGCACTGGCCACACCCACCCAAATCAAGGGAGCACTGCTCGCTCTCTCCCCGTCCGACCCCCTACCCTCTACTCCCGGCCTCGACACTAACCCAGAGCCCTGCTAGTGTAGCGTATAGTGTCGTTTTCGCTGTTCGATAGAAGCAGAAGGATTCGGCAAAAAAGGGGCGGGAAATCAACCAAATATATCCGTCATGGAGGTTGTTGCACCTCCCACCGATGGGCTCGCCGCCCCGCCTCCGCCGGAGCCGGAGAAGCAAATGCCCACAATCCTGTGCTGCATGTGCTCTCTTCCCATCCCGCCTAACCCGACGTCGATGTGTGTCCTGTGCATCAGGACACAGGTTGATATCACGGAGGGCATTGCCACCAACCTCACCATGCACCAGTGCCGCGGGTGCCAGCGCTACCTGAGGCCTGGGTGGGTGGAATGCAAGCTCGAGTCTCGGGAGCTCATGGCCGTGTGCTTGCGAAAGGTGAGACATGGCAACGTGTGCGTTCTGGTAGTTATAGCGCTTCTCTGTGTCGGTACATGGCGGGACCATTGCTTAACTTTGCTAATCCCTATTCTCAAAGCGTTTGGGGTCGGGGACCAAGTTGCTCCTGCTGTTGGTCCCACAGACTGTGGTCGTCTACGCTTACGTGTACAGACCAAATACTTCACCCTGCTCGTTCACCTTGAGCTTTTCGCTTTGGGTAAAAGCCGTAACAGGGGGCGCCTTGACTAAACCCCCTTTTCCCCCCACACGCCCCCGCTCGCAATGGTCCAGATCAGTGGCTTGAAGAAGGTCAAGCTGGTCGACGCCTCCTGGATCTGGACAGAGCCTCACAGCCGACGGCTCAAGGTCAAGCTCACGGTGCAGAAGGAAGTCGGCAACGGTGCGGTGCTGCAGCAGGCGATGGTGGTGACGTTCGTGGTGCGGAACCAGCAGTGCGATACCTGTGCGGCCGCGTTCACGGACAACACCTGGACGGCGGTGGTACAGGTCCGGCAGAGGGTGGACCACAAGAGGACCTTCTTCTACCTGGAGCAGCTCATCCTCAAGCACAACGCGCACAGCCAGTGCACCAACATTCAGGTGCGGATGTTGTAGGTGGCATGTTTGCAGTACTGCTGTGATCGGTCTGGTCCATCACCAAGCAGCACTATTATAGTTACACCGCTTGGAAGGTTGCATCTGCACTCCACCGGGTCGCATTGCGCCGACGCATGTGTGTTTCGTTAGCCTTTGGGCCTGACCGTAACTCTTGGCTCGCAGCATCGACAGCGCTTCTCCACAACATAGCCATACTTCCACTTTGTGTATTGCTGCTGTGTTGGTCGTGTTCATCGGCGCGCTATATGGACAGCATTACTGTCTACATCGCGAGTGGAACTGCGTTGCCAGCCAAGATTGATTGCCGTCTCCCCCACGCCTCTCACCGCCGCCTTTTATCCACTGTTGTAGCTTGACCACACGTTCCTTTTCATTTCCCGTTGCGCTCTCTGGTGAATGCAGACGTTCAAAGACGGCATGGACTTCTACTTTACTGAGAAGAGCCACTCTGCGCGCTTCGTTGATTTTTTGGAAGGGGTGGTCCCGACAAAGGCGAGTCGATCGCGTGGAAAGTTCTGTTTCGTTTGCACTCCCAAGGCAGCCCGCGGCATGGTGTCAACTTGTCTGCTGTCTGTTGGTGGTTTCACACGTAGCCTGTAGCGTACCATGTTCGTGTGATGGCGTCCAGAGAGCCATTTTGTGCAGACACGGCGTTGTTGGTAGCTACGCGACCTGCCGTACCTCCACGATGGGGCTTTCATCCTTCGATGTTTTGGCCCTAGGTGAGTGTTTGATACCGCGGGCTAGCCTCTTATCGAGCCCAGGGGACCTTGACGATGGGGGCATCAACGCCAAGGAGCCCGTGTTGCCCCGCCAACCCACCTATATGCGTGTCCACAAGTAATCGGCACGACATTAACACACTCACACCTGCCTGTGGATCTCTCGCCAACACCACACCAACAGGTGAAGCACAGTAAGAAGCTGGTATCGGCGGACAACCACTCCAACATCTTCAACTTCCACTACACCTACCTTGTGACCTTGGTGCCAGTGTGCAAGGACGACCTGGTTCTGCTGCCGAAGCGCTTGGCAGAATCCCTCGGCAACATCTCGCGGCTGGCGGTCGCGCAGAGGATAACGAGCGCGGTGCAATTCGTCGATCCCTTGACCGCGCAAACGGCCGACGTTACGGAAGAGAAGGTGACACGTTAGTGACCCAACGGTGTCTTGAGGGGTTCCGTTTATGTTCTCGCCACCTTCTGGCGTTGGAACCGTGGGTGCTGGCATGGTGGGCAGTCACGCGACCTGGTTGTTTTCTTTGGCAATGTTCCCAAGTATTGTGGAAAGTGATTTGTTCGTGCGTACGCAACTCACATTCGACTTCACGGCCGGCGAGGGAAAGGTATGACTAAATCCTTCTCGATATAGGCACGCACCGCAGGAACAAGGTGGAGAAAGAGTAGGAAAAATACCGAAAACTCCTGCTGATTCGATCACAACATATACGTCCTCAACGTGTAAACTCTGACGTGCAGAATAAACTACACGACACTCCTAGCAGCAGCAGCAGCAATCGATACTGGGTTTTGTTTTTCTCGTTTGTAGATGGCCACAAGTGCTGCTCCTGCTGCTGCTGTTGATGAACACGCTTGGGGTCGCGAGGTACATGCCCACGCGATAGGGAAATTGACGGGGATCGGGGCGACGCCGTTATTATGTTGGTAGTGGTAGTGATTCACGTTATCACAACAGCTAGTGAATAGCTTCCTGCCGGTGCGCAAAGAGCTATTGGCCGTCTACTGTGACTCTTCGTTGCTACTGCTGCCTTGCTGCACAGATTAGTCATATCAGCTTTATTAACACGGTCCCCTGTGCATTCGCCAAGCGAAACATGGCGTTGTATTGTTGTAGCAGTCTATGTAGCAGGTTCAGCGTTGGCGGATGGTTTGCAAACAATAGATGGAAGGCTCTTGCTGGTACACCCTATCACAAGTGCCTGACTGCTATGCCAACAACTCCGTCGGCTACGCTGACACCGAGCACTGAACACCTACTCCGCCCCTCTCGGACCCATTCCGTTTTAACTTCCTTGTTCAGTACTGGCGGTACGAGTTCCCGTCGCTACTGAGCAGCACCCGCTTGGTCCCGTACGTGGTTCTCGGCACGGAGCCCCTTCCGGAGAAAGCGCGGCCCTCGGCACCCCGCCGGGGACACCGTATCCGCAAGGCCCGCGTGGCAGAGGTGGAGTTGGCCCGAGAGTGCGACCTCGGGCGAAATGACGACCGCGTCACCGCCGTCTCGCACCTGGGGCACATCTTGAGGGCGGGCGACACGGTGCTAGCGTACGACGTTTCTTCCGCCAACCTCCCGGAGGGGGAGGCAACGGGGGACCTTAAGGGACGCCTGCCGGACGTCGTTCTCGTGCGAAAGGTGTACCCTCGGCATGACAGGGAGGGGGGTGGGAAGGCGGACCGGCATTGGAAGCTCGGGGAGTTGGAGAAGGACGGAGGCGACGGCGGGGGAGGGGGCGGGGTCAGCGAGAAGAGGGACGAGGCGGCCGCGGAGAAGGACTACGAGCGCTTCCTGCAGCAGCTCGAGAGCGACAAGGACATGCGGCGGCAGGTCAACCTTTACAAGCAAGGCCTCGCTGCCAAGCCGGCGGCAGCTGATGGGGACGGGGCGATGGAGGACGTCGAAGAGATGGATGAGGAGGAGGTGCGGTTGGATGAGCTGCTGGACGCGATGACGCTTGACAACGCAAACGCCGGGCCGGACGGCGAGGAGGACCTGGGTGCCGCTAGCGCTAGCATCTTCGAGGCGGGGGCGGCTCCGGCACCGAATGCGGAATTGTTGTTGGACGACGACCCGGAACTGTAATGCGCTGTGGGGAAAATGTGTTGGATGTTTGTTGTCGGTGGCGTAATTTTCGGGTGGTGTGGACGACGGAATGTTATCGTTTGCCTAGTGCATGGCCCACTCATACCCGGTAACGTTTTGATGGCTTACCGTGGTGCCGACAAGCCGCGGCATACGAGAATGCTTTGATGAACATTTAGCCTTCTCAGGTCATCGTGTTTCTGTTGACGTTTTGGGGGGCGGTTCTTCACCATTCTGTGAACACATTGAGTGAGTTGTTGGTGAACCTCTAGATAAGCATGACCTTGTTCCTATCCCCCCCCATTTGTATAGCCCAAGTCGAGTGCATGCTACGTTTCGCGAGCCGAGCATATATGGATTCAATGCTCGATGTCGAGTTACCATTTTTTCAGGATCGATGCGCCACCTGTCGCGATGGCGTGCGACTACAGCGCGTCTCGGATTATCAAAACCAATTCAATGCAAGCGAGAGATCGTGTCTGATGTGTTCGGGTATGCTTGGGGCAACTTTGAGGCTCTGTCGACCATCGTCGCAACGTTCTAGAACGTTCGGTGCTTGGAACTCCTACATTCTGGGGAAGCATGTTGAAGATCTTGTCCGGCGTGTTAATCGGTCGACGGGGTTGTGTGCTTCTTTGGGTTACGGCTGTAAATGAAGTTCTGCATCGCCAGCGCGGTACCGAGCTTCAAGTGCGACTGAGCGCATGATTGCTTGCCAGTCATGACGGGCAGGACACTGTTGTAGTACCAGTACGAGAAGTCGGCGCGGTGCAGCACTGCTGTGCCCGTTATCATGGCGTGCTTGACACCTATAATTAGAAATCGAACACCAACCAACACACGTGCCGAATCATTTGTTTATCCCTCTAAGAACCAAGTTAGTTGCAGGTTAGAGGTCCAGACAAAAATGGCATCCGTTCATTGGGAGGGCATTATACTTTATCAGAGTCCCGACGTAAGGCAACTTGGTAGGATATGCATGCGGACACTCAATACTGAAGCCAAGTCAGTATTTTTTTCCAGTTCAAGGCTATACACAGACGTTTACCAACAAGGGGACACGCGGCTTGGGAGGCACAGCAATCAGACGCCGACGAGAGGCATCTCGTACCACCTCCCATAAGCATGGTGAACCACAAGGGGCCACACGCAGCGCAGGCTATATTGTAGTAGAAGACCGATGACTTTTGCACTGAGTGCTGTGTCTCATCCCCTATTGAGCGTCCAGGACTAAAGGGTTGCATACTCAAGATATGTCGTGGTATTGTGGTGACACGCAGGCCCATCAAGATTCCAGCTGCTGAGCGCGCGCGCACAAGCGCACAAGGGCAAACCCGACAGCAATGGCGGTGAGAGTAAGAAGAACGGAGGGCCCGACCCACCGACCAAATTCAAAATTTAAACTGCGCCGACAATGTAGTCTATAATCCAAAGTGAAATTACGCGACAACTCCTCAACTCTTTGGTGCCAAGAGTTCTTCTTATACATGGGATGTACCAGGTTAACAGCCGCGCAACCAAGTCAGGGCAGGAGTCGCCTGATTCGACAGTGCTTGTGCTTGCCCTTTCGCAGCTGGCCTCGGGGTCTCAATGATCGGCCGTTACTCTTTTTTTTTTTTCAGGTTTTCGATTTTGGTTCAGAAGGCGGTATCTCACGTCGTCAAGAATGACCAACGGCAGCAAACCCGCCGCTAGCTGGGGGCTCGTGCTCTTTGCTTGCCTCTTGCATTGCACTAGCTTGCACACGCCGAAGTCATGCCAGGGGCACGAGACGCAGGAAGCGGAGGAGGACTGTTCTCGCCAGGCGTTCTCCAACAGCTGGACAAGGAAAATGTCGTCAACACGCCAGCTCGAACGCCGGACAGGAGACGCAAGCTTGGCTCGGCAATACGAGGTACCTCATCAGCAGCAGCAGCAGGTGTTGGCTTCAAAGTCTTCCAGCAACAAGGGGAAGCGAGCACTCGCACGTCGGTGGCCGGGCAGGAAGCTTCGCAACTCGCCACCGACCTCTCGCGTGCAGAGTCGGAATTGGCCAGGTTGAAGGAAGAGGCCCGTCAAGCCCGACGAGCACTGGACGAGCGGAACGAGATGGTTGAGCAACTCAAGGCCAGCAAGGCCAACACCAAGCAGCGATATACAGCGCTGCTCCAGAGCCATGAGGAGGCCAACAAGGAGCTAGAGCTGCTACGCACCCAGAAGCTCGACAGCAGCGGCGATAGCGGCAGCGGCATCGTGGAGCAGCTCAGAGCCACGGTCGAGAACCTCGAGACCAACAACGAGCTCCTGCGAGAGGAGCGGGGCTCGCTCCAGACGCGCCTGGCCAAGCGCGACGCGGCCGTCTCCGCCATGAAGGCCGACCTCGCAGCCGCCACGCAACGGGACGACGCGCTGCGCCAGAAGGCCGACCGCTTGCGGGAAGAGCTCGACGCAGCAGCAGCAGCGTCGAAGGCTGGAGCGCAGGCCCAGTGGGACCTCGACAAAGAAGCCCTCGAGGCCCGCATCGGCGAGCTCGAGACGCAAGCGGCTTCCTCGGGGAGACGGTGCGTGGAGCTGGTGGCGGAGCGCGATCTGCTGGCGGAGGAGTCGGCGCGGCGGGAGAAGGAGCACGCGTCTACGGTGGCTTCCCTCCGGAGCGAGATGCAGGGGTTGCATAGGAGGACGACGGCAGACCTGGGGGACTGGAGGCAGCGGTACCGGCAGGAGGTGGGCGCGAAGAGGGCGCTGGAGGGTCAGCTCGAGCGGCTCGTCGCCGCCAGCGAGAGCGTCACCCGCGTCATCGAGAAGCACGCCGTCCTCGAGGCCTCCCTGCAGGAGGCGTACGGGCTGCTGTCCCAGGCGGTGCTCGCGGAAGAAAGGGGAGGAGGGGGGCAGGAAGAGGAGGCGGCGAGGGTGGTTGAAGGGGTGCTCGAGCACCTGCTGGGACGTGTATTTCAAGCTACCGCAACGAGCGGTGATGAGGAGGAAGAAGGGGAGGACGAAGAGGGGAGAAAGGAGCGGGAGGCTGATCGACGGCTGAGCAAGGAGGCCTCGGACAACCTGGGAGAGGAGCTAGAGAAGCTCACGGCCGACATGGTACGCACGTGACTGCTATATTCACCAAGTGTTCGATAGGCTCGAGCCATGAAGTGGCGTGTGCTGTACCCGTGCGACGCATTGGGATAGATCAGTTTAGGGTTGAGTACCGCATCTCGACTCTCGCTACGTTGAGCGTGATGTTTTTTGCCAAACCCAGCCGTGGTCATTTAACGAAGCAGGGTTAGAAGTCTGAACCTTCTTCTCCCCTTCCCCCGTGGATCGTTGTTGCGATGATGGCTACTCTGCTGTGACGGATCTGGAACTTGCACTGCAGGAAGCCCTTCGGAGTTTCGGTTTGGACGAGGCTCACACGTTTCTGGAGCAGGCCAAATCGCTTGAGGTGAGTTAAGAGATTGGCAAACTTAAAGCTTGTGCATCCAGCAGGAATGCAGGAACTCCTTGCAGTATCTCAAAAGCCTACACAACCACGCGTTCGAGTAGGAAATTCTGCATTCAGTCGTGCCATTTTCTGCAGAAAGGGGTGCCTCCCGCCGAAAAGAAAACCAAGTCAGAGTCCAGCTCCCCCCCGCACCCTTTCCGCCTGGTCGTCCAAAATCTGGCGTGTCCCGGACAATATCGTGTCGGGGTGCGAACGTCCATGACTGTGTATATAAGGCGGCAATCCCAGCATCAGGTTGTGTTGAAGAATCCTCATTCCGTGAGGGTATGACCTGGATACTGTAGCACCGATAGAATCCCCGTGTGGTAACAATGCCCCGCCCTCTCGAGAACGCGTGGTCGGCGTTCCAACCGCTAACGCAAGGCATGCAAAACACTACTACGCCCTATAGAAGCCGAACTCCAGCCACTAGACAAAAAGTCAGCGCTGACTAGGTAGTCTAATGGTTTGAAGAAGTTAGTCGTGGGTTTGACAACAACCCCCGCCCGTCCCCGGTTCGCTTTCACTTTCACTTTCCCGCGACAACATCCCACAACACCAGACCGAGCTCGAGGCTGTTCGCGAGAAGCACGCGGCGTCGGTGTCCGACCTGGAAGCCGCCCGCGCACACTCGGAGCGGGAGGTGGAGCGCCTGGCCGGCATGCTTGAGAGGGGACAGGGGGAGCGCGAGGAGCTCAAGCTGCGCCTGGAGACCGCCGCCAACGAGCTCGTCATCAACGTGGAGCTGTCGGAGCAGGCGATCGCCGCCAGCGTGACCGCCGGGGAGCAGGAGGTTAAGGAGGCTGAGGCGAGGAGGGCGGCGGAGGAAGAGCGGCGGATGCAAGAGCTGGTGGGGGTCTCGATTGTGGAGCAAAATGTTGTTCGTTCTTGTTGATGGTGTTTTGCTGTGGCTGTTGCTGTTGCTGCTGCTTTGGGGGTGTTATTGCTGTTGCCGTTTTGGGTGTAGCAGTTGTTGTTGGTGTTGTGGATGCTGCTGCCGCTGCCGCTGCTGCTGTTGTTGCCGTTGTTGGTGCAGTTGGTGTAGTTGTTGTTGGTGGTGCTGTTTGTGCTGTTTGTGCTGTTGTTGTTGTTGTTGTTGTTGGTGTGGCGGTTGTGTAAGGTGATGATGATGAAAGGAGGAGCGAGAGCCCAGTCTCAGTTGTCTGTGGGTATTTGGACGGCTTACCTCCCGTGTTGTTTCTGTTCGGATGTTGCTGGCGAGGCCGATGCTGTTAGATCATCGTCGTTTAGCTGGTTACTTCACCATCAATGAAGATCCCGACCGTCGTATTCTCGAAAGCCTCGGCTCGATTGCCAAAACCAATAAACCTTGTTACAAACCTCCTTATTTTGTTTGTTTGTTGGGGTGCCGTGTGCCGTGATGCAGGAAGCCGACAACAAGAAGCGGAGAGAGGAGCTAGAGGCGGAGCGGCGGGCCTACGCTCAGAAGGCAGAGGCCATGGAGGTGCGAAAATATTTCTTTAACAGAGACTGAGGTGCCTCGTTTTTTGTAGGAGAGCACTAAGGACACGCCTGACGAGCCCATCAAGGGTGCACAATGGATGGTGTGTCGTCGGGGGGCGGGATGATGGATGAGGCATTGCACGAACAGAGCGGCAGTGGTAGGTGTCCTTAGATCGCCGGGTGTACACCTCAAACGCAGCCCTCATTAGCTCGGGGCCTTGTCTGCATTCTTCTGTTTTGCGAACCAACGGCACGCCCTGGCGTTGCTCCGGATGGAACAGGGTGAGAACCGGGCGCTGCACGAGAAGCTCGAGGGCTTGGCTACGCAGGCGTCGGCGCTCAAGGCTAAGGCGGCGGCAAGGTGAGCTTAAAGTCATGGTGTCGTTGCTGAGATCGCTTTAAAAGTCATGGTGTTGTTGCCGCAATAGCTCCAAACCCGTGTCCAGGTGGATAGCTGACGCTGTTGTGTACCACGTACTCTGCGGAAATTGCCTGTCGCTCTGAAATCGTACTATTATTACCTGTAGTTTTTTCTACACTTTTATCGTTGTGACAGGATGACCAATTCTTGTGTGGTTACAAGTATGGATATATCACCATGCCGTTGTAATGGGACCTGGTTGACCGCAATTCGTCGGTAGATTGTTTTGTTTTTTTCAACGAGATGTCCCTTCCTTCGATTCTGTTTTGCTGCGAGGATAGGGAGGCGACTTCTCCACCGTCGGTTTCAGTTACAGATTGGGAGGCAAAGCAGCAAGAGCTGGAGGAGATGGAAGCACGGCTGTCTACAGTGGTATCGAAGAACGTGAGATTGATGGAGGGAGTGCCGTCTTTGTTAGTCCCTGCATGACCCATAGCAAGTCCAAGTATCCACAGATCAGTTGTTGCTGTTGCTGCTGCTGCTGCTGTTGGTGTGTGCTGTTGCTGTTTCTGTCAAGAGGTTGGGTTCGAAGAAGGCCAACCCTCGTCCTGCAGAGTTATTCTGGTTCGGGCCTCCATACTGCGTACAAGCACAATAATCGACTCGCTTGTAATCCCTTCCCTTTTGAAGCATCTTCTTTTGTACGAGTAGCGTATCCCTGAACACAGCCTCGGCTGTGCAATAATTGTAGCTGATGCAAGTCGTTTTGTACCACACACATGTGTTTTCCTTTCTTTCTTTCCCTTTCTCTTTCTCTCCCTCTCCCTCTCTCTCTCTCTCTTCTGTCTGTCGGCTTCTCCCTGCGGGCCTGTCTCACTTCTCCCACTCCATCTCCCTCTCTCTCCGGCCCCCTTCTCTCCTTCTTTTTCCCCCTTCCCAAAATTCGCACCTTGTTTATACGCCGCCATGATGCCATGATGACAGCAAGAACTGGAGAGGAAGGTCGAAACCGTCAAAGCCGAGGGACAAGAAGCGAGCCTTGGAAGCGAAGAACGACAGGCACAGGTTGCAGCGCTAGAGGCAGAGGTCAGAAGCGAGCGGTGCCCTCGTGTTGCTAGCGCGTTGACAGCTCACGCGGCTAGTTGTTGTGGCACGCGGTCCGTCCTTAATTGGTTGTTCTGTGGGTCGTTTCGCAAAGGTGGAAGATTATCGAGTATCGTAGTCGTGATTGCTCGGGTAAATGCCTGTCTGCCTGCCTTCACCTAGTATCCGCGATTGCTTTATGGGGCATTCCTCCCTCTCTCAAGCTACTGTGTGAATGAATGCATGCGGTTGTATGGTATCCTCGATGCCACAATAGCATTTGTTCTTCAGTGTTGAGCGTCGACTTCAAAATATTTGGGTGTTGTCAATCGGGTATTGTATCTAGGGCAGAGCGATGATGACAAGCTTGCGGCGATAAAGGTGGTACGATGGTCTTGATTTGACGTGACGATGTTCTTCTTGTGTATCACGTTCGCGACTTTCCTGTTATTCTGTGTGGTATGTGGCGCGTGTGGCTCAGCTGTGATGTAGACCAGGGCTGCTATGTTTACCACTATGTTATCATGACGGTGCATCGTGGGTGTCTGTGGCTTGGCCTTAGGTGTCGCGGCTGAGGGAGAGCGTGGCGTCGGAGAGAGAGAGCGTGCTGAGAGCCAGGGAGGCCGAGTGGCTCATGAAGAAGTATGCCCTTCGCAACAGCACGCTCTGCGAGAAGAAGGTGGGACATGGGGACCTGTTGCTGTAGGTATAAAGTAGGCTTTGGCGAAATGATAGGCGAATGAAGAACTTATTGGCATGGGTGCGATAGATCTTTCGGGGTCGTTGCGCTCGTCACATTGTTGTGTGTAGATATTTTCCCCTTACAAAACAAGCCTCTTGCAGCACTAGTCCATTTTCGGCAAGTACTGCTACTCCTACTAATTGGCGCTTTTTTCTCTGAACTGGCTGGCCCTTGCCGGTGCATCTGTGCCTGCTCTGGCCCGCTGCTGTCTTTTACTGTTTTGTCCATGGCGCGGGCGGCGTTGATTCAGGTGAAGGACTTGCAGAGACGGCTGGCGAAGGCAACTGGTAAGGCTGCCACCGGGGACACGTGACATCATTTTCTTGTCTCTTGTTCGTGCATCGTACAGTATACTTCGAAGTTTATATTTTTCGTGCACAGCAGAAGGGGGGGGAGGGGCGGTGGTCATGAATCAGCCCCGGCAAGGTTTTCCACAAACACTGAGCGTGCTTCTGCGCTCGCCGGCAATAAATCGGTTGGTGTTGGTGTCTGGGCCAAACGTTTTTAGGTATTAGGCAGTGGGAACGCGTACGTTAGGGGGCTAATTTTGTTCGTCGAAGGCTGACCACCAAGCTTGCGTACATGCATGCATACATGGATTGAGTCAGGCCTGTACTGTATGTGGAACCCTGCCGTTGCTCCTCGGCTTCGTATCTCGTGGTCTCGTGGTTTTTCGTGCTTGGTTCTCTCGTTGTTGTTGTTCTTGTTTCGTTGTCGTCGAATAAAAAAGATGTTCCGATCACTGCTCGTACAGCAGTAGTAGTACATGAAACATCCGTCTGGTCCAACTGACGCGGGCGCCTTGGGGTATGAAGAACAAGGGGGGGATAGGGACGAGCAGGATGATATCATATTATAGTGTTCGATTATCGACGACAGGTGCGACGGCATGGCTTGGAACGCTGCTTTTGTTTCCGGAGGGGGTAGTGACGACAACAAGCTTTGGGACTTGACCCTCTTTCTTTGCAGTTTTGTACCAGAGGAAAGCGATCCCGTGTCGTGAAAGGAGGCGTTCTACCTTAAATTGTGTCCGGGGGCGGGGGGGGAGGCGACTTCGCATTTTCTCACCTTCGGTGATCGACGTTCTTTCCACAACAATAGAACTGACGGAACAGATGTACGTACAAGGCCTTGGTGCTCAAACAGTTACATTCCACGCTGTCAATTTTGTGCAAACGACGAAACGCAGAAAAAAGATCGGACTAGCTCGACACGCTCGAATCTTAATCTTGCACGTACATCTGCTTGACTTGTTGTGCCGATGACCTCGGTGTTAGAGAAGATAAAACCTTAAAGTCTTGGCGTGTAGGTTCGTACATCTGCTTGACTCGTTGTGCAGATGACTCCGGTGTTTGAGTGGATAAAACCTTAAAAGTCTTGGCGTGTGGGTTCGTACACCTTTTGACTCGTTGTGCAGATGACTCCCGTGTTTTAGTGGATAAAACCTCAAAAGTCTTGGCGTGTGGGTTGCTGTAATGAGCGTAAAGCACGTTACTTTTCTGCGATAACAAGAGCCACCCCATTCACGAGAGAAGCACGGAGAACATCTGTTTGTTCCTGCTGTGCACCAAGCTCTCTTCCCGACAGCCATATGTATGTGTTGGCGTGTGCTCAAATATAGCTTCCTCGGAACGGGTTTTTGTTTGCCCTCACACCATCACGCGCTTGTTCGCGGCAAACCACTAACGGCCAGCAAGCAAGCTGCCCCCGCGGTATCTGTGGCACGGGCACCTCATGGCACTGCACCAAACTCTCATCCACATGAGCACATGTGAGCAGAGAGAAAGGAGCGCTACCGTAGCCGTGTTACGAGCCGCTCTGAGGACGGCATTCGAGCCCCCAACATGCACGACAAGGCCATGCCGAAAACAATGAAATGATGAAGAAATAATTGCAATTGAATTTCATCTTGTCCTGGTAAACCAAAACAACCCCCGGACACCGCATGAAAAAAAGCGGGACAACTAGGGTTTCTGGGTAACAAGTGAAACCGACGGTAGACCACAAAAACAAACAATACGAAAGAAAAACACAACATGCACACCGAACAATAATCTATTTACTACCAACGTTGTTGTTGTGGACTGATCGACTGCTGCTGCTGCCCGGCAAAAATGAATTGATGAAACCTGAACCTCCTTGCTCGTCTACAACAAATACTCCGCTTTTGGCACTGGCGGGCGGGTGGGCGGGGTAATGGCGTGAGTATGACGACTGAAGGGGTAAGATCCGCCGGTTCGTAAGCATGTTAGAGTGCTGCTACCCTTCGCGTGTAGCAGCAACGTCTGCCATGTCGCCGACACGCGCACGCGGCGCTGACGTCTGCACGTCAACAGACACCTCAAAAATGGTGAAATGACCCCCCCCCCCAACCTAGAAAAAAAATCGCCAAAACAAAGAAGAAGCAGCATCAAGGAGCGACTCAAGAGCCGCGGGAATGCCATGCTGTAGCGACCCCTGCCCAACTAATCAGATTGGAGCACGGAGAGAAGACTCCCACTATTGAGAGAGGGACAGAGACACACAAATGCCGCTTAGAGTGCCGCTGGCCCTACATGTACCGATCATGTTCTGGTCCGCCCAAGCAGTTCTCTCCACGTGATACTACTCGGCGACATCGCCTACCGTCAACAGCCAAACAAACTACTCTCGGACGTGCTCCAAGCACTCCACCGTAGCATTCACATCAACCCCCCTCCCCCCGATAAAAACGCGCATCAATACCCGAAGGAAACCCTCACACAAACAAACACAATCTCTCAAAAATCAAGCACCTCACCTCACTCATGTCTCAAGTTCAGCAGGCCGCGAAAAGCACCAGCAGCAGATGTTCTCTCATCTCATGATCGATTGCGGGAGCAACGACCACCATTAACGTTACACAAGGCCAACAAGCCGGGAAGATTTACATACACACAGCAAAGAATGGGTCACGCGCGTCGCAAAGTATTTAATGTACAACCAACCCGTGCCGTCACTGAGCGCCAAGACGACCATAAAGATGAGCAACAACCCGACCCCTCGACACGATTGAAGCCAATAACCCCATCCTCTTGGGACGACCCCCCCCCCCCCCCCGAGGTACCCTACCGCAAAAAAGCACCGAGCGTCATGTTACCCCTCGCGGCTCCAACCCCATCCACCATCCACGGGGCGGGGTGTATGAGTTCGCTCGCTGTGTGCTCCCCACCATGGCAACAAACACACCCCCTTTCCCCGCACAGACCAGCAAACCCCGGTGACAGCTGGACCCTCGTGTTCCATTTGAAACAGAAAGCCAAGTCTGTTCCGATCCGACCCCCCCCCCTCAGGCTACGTCCCGAGCCCCCCGTCCCTGCCACATCAACAAGGAGACGGGCCGAAGCCTTATCCTAGCGGTGGCTGTCACCTCCCCCCCCTCTCGTCCGAACGCCCGCCGCCGTTCTCCAACTCGACACTACGTCGAGAAGGAAGCAGAGGATTCTGCGGTCCCCCGGCAGCAGCAGCAGCAGCAGCAGCAGCAGCCGATACAGCTACCGCCTCCTTATCCTGGGAAGACCGCCGGGTCGAAAACGGCTGCCTGCTGGTGCTAGGGTTCGAGGAGGCCGGGATCGCCGGTGGCGCCGGCGCCGCCTCCGGCTGTCTCCGCTTCCGCTCCGACTCGGTGTAGCTGTAGGGGAGGCGGTTGAACACCGAGTTGTCCCCGGCCCCCGCCGCACCGCCGATGGCGGCGTTGTTGCCGCCGCCGCCGCTGCCGCTTGCTCCGGTGTAGCTTCCGCGCTGCCCGGCGGCGTGCGCAGTGGCGCCGCTGTCTCTGTGTACGTTGGTGTCGTTGAAGGGGACAGGGTGTGAGGGCTGGGGTCACAAGAGGCGTTGTAATGTATGTACAATTTAATCAATACTGTAGGGTGTGAATGCTCTCAAGTGAGGCGCACGGGGGTGTCGGCAGCATTTTTCATTTTTCAAGCATCCTTCCTTCTGCAAGAGGTGTCTGCCGCAACATGCTACATATTGCTCATAAATAAAAAAGGTTCCAAGCATGTTAGCGCTGTTGAAAAAAAAATTAAAATCGAACCCGGGTTTCTTGCGAGTGTTGTTCCTACGACTGGTCCCCGGAACTACCACCGAAAAACAGGAATCAACCTCTTACCTAGTGCCGAGCTGCTTCTTTTCTCTGTCTCTCCTCCCCCCCAACCCCAGCGCCTCCTCGTCCACAACTCCCAGGGCTTCGTCGCTGTTGACCGATCGATCCTTCTCGTCCGATCCGGCCTGGCTACCGGAAGTAGCCGACATCGCCCGGGGAGGGGACCCACTATTGCTGGATGCCCGCGACGTCTCGACAGCGGCAGCGGCAGCAGCAGCCTGCTTCGGTGGCAGGACCGATCACGAAAGGGGTGTTTTGCTTTTATTAGATGGAGAGAGGCACGCGCACAGGAAACTGAATTCTTGTTATCCACGGGCAGCAGCAGTGGGGTTTCTGCGAATAATGGCCCGCCTCTCGAGGCTTGAGATGAAGTTAGGTCGGGCCCTGTTGTGTCGGGGTATCGGCTTGGTGGGAGGGCGTGATGATGTGGTAATTCGATGGTGCGAAAGAAAAAGAACCATGAACAGAGAGAAAAGCCATCGCATCATGACAGGAAGGAAGCTCGTTCGTTCGTTGTCGGTTGGAACAGCAGGCGACACGGAGCAAAGTGATCAACTTCGAGATGACAACTACACTATACATGTACCAAAAACAACGGCAACAACAAAAAAAAAAACAGCAACAAGGACAACTAGAAAAACGACGGTGCCACCAACGACGATGGCGACAACAACAACCACCACAACAGCGACAACAACGACGGCGACTAAGACGACAACGACGACTAAGACAACAACAACGACTAAGACGACAACGACGACTAAGACGACAACGACGGCCAAGACGACAACGACGGCGACTAAGACGACAACGACGACTAAGACAACAACAACGACTAAGACGACAACGACGACAACAGCAGCATACCTCGGCGTGCTGCTGCATGAACGACCTCGACGCAACCGTCGTTGGCCCACCCACTTTCACGTACTTCTTGTGCGTGCCACCGCTGAGCTTGGCGTGGTTAGCCGGAGCCTGAAAACGGCCAGGGGTGGAGGGGGCGGCGAGAAAAAAAAAGACAACTTTCAGACAAAGGA
>FN649727.1:324385-334399 GCA_000310025.1 Ectocarpus siliculosus | reverse complement strand
TGGGGGATGGGGGGGGGGCCAGGGGGGGGGGGGGACAAGACAATAAAAAGAGTTTGGAAAACGGCACCGTGTGGCTGGACATACGCCTCGGCTGCCAATACCACACTTCGATCGGAGTTCGCCCCAGCATTCGTTGACCATGAGCCTCCTTGGTATCGTGAAGTAAATTAGCACATAACCGACTACTTGTGTGCACGGGGCGCTGTGTTGAATGACACCACACCACACTGTTTTGAAGCATACGGACCGTCCGGATCCAGGGGCAAACAACACCAGCACCGTGGTCACAAGCGCAAGCCTTTTCGCTCAGACGTACGACTCTTGAATAGTACCGACAGAAAAACAAAACAAAAAAAAACAAGGAGCACTCTCTCTGCTGTCCGTGCCCGACATGTACAGTACCCCCAAAAAAATCGGTGATCTCACGGAACCCCCGTAGGCATTCAAGAAAACGAAACGACCACCGGCGCACCTGAAGCCTCTCGAAGACGGACAGCTCCTTCGGCCCTGTTGCCGCACTCCCACTGCTGCCGTCGATCCCGCCCCTGCTGCTGCTCCCCCCGCCACCGCCGCTGTTGCTATGAGAAGCTACGCCGCTGCCCCCCTGCCCCCCACCTCCCCCACCTCCTTCCTCGATGCTCCAGCGCCCCGTGGTCGGCGCCGCATTGCCGGTGCCGTCGCGGAGGTAGTTGGACAGTAAACGGCTCGATTCAGACGACGCTGTGTTTGGGGGAGGGGGGGGGGGGGGGGAGTAGAGGTTTGGTGGGAAAGGTGATTGGCGGCGTGTAAGGTGTAAATATACACGCTTGGAGTGTCGCAACACGTAGGCTGGAGGAGCCGTGCTTGATCAGTTTCGTGCGACGTGTACGTCACCAACCAACTACTACATCATTGACACACAGGACGACAACAAAAACGGCGCCAGCAGCAGCAGGCAGCAGCAGCAGCAGCAGCAGCATTCAACACAACGACCGCCCAACCACAGCACCAGCCTACAGGCCCAGGTTAGACCTGTTGGTCACGTCCAAACTTAGAGACCCTGGACACTCCAACCCCTTCTTCTACCCTACTCCTCAGCATTCGAGCACCCCAAAGGGCGTATGCAATAAATCCCAGCCGCCGCCCCAACGGACAACAACAACAAAAAAGCGCGACACAAACATACGTACCGGGATATGTGGCGCTTCTGCCTCCCTCCAGAGACGCGATCGCATCCGCGACAGACACGTGTCCCGACGAGCTTCCTCCGCCTCCCGGGCCCCCCGTGGTGCCCGTGGGTAGCCCATTCGCCCCCGGCAGGTGGCCGGGAACAACCTTGAAGTCTTTCTTCTTGCGGAAAGCGTCTTGCTTCGCCTTTCGCCTGCAGCAGCGGCGGAGAAGAAACACGCACACACAAAAAAAAACGACAACAAAAAAACAAGAAAAACGGCCCGAGATATCAAACAGGGATGGGGGCGGCCGAGTGGTTCTTCTACCGTCCGGGGTTGGTTTGTATCAGGTTTTGGTAGCGTGTCGTGTGAAGGGAAAAGGTCCACAGGGCAACAGCAGTTTTCGTGTTCGTGTTGTTGGAGGTCTAGTGTGGAGAGGTTTTGAAGCCAGGGGTATACTGCTGTACAGAGACAACAAGGGCACGGTGCCAAGGAAACACAGGCATTTTTTTTTCGTGGGGTCTTCCTTCGGCACAGCGTTAAACGGTTCAACCTAAACAACATCCGTTAATTTTCCGTCGTTTGCTGCTGAACCCCGCTCGGTATGTACCTCTTCTTGTCCGGACCCCTTTCGCTTCACCTCGTTGTATCCGTAGGCCTTTTCATGTGCTACAGAAGACAATTCAGTCGACTTTCCAGCCTGCACTGCAGTCTGTGGCAATGAAAAACTCAGATAAAAGCATGTCAATATCTCTCGCAACGCGCTCTGGCGAAGCTGCTGTACCTCCATTTATCGAGGGCGACCGGGTAGGCCTTCCGTTGCGATAAGAAGGAGAAGTTGATACACAACAAGGCGACCGAGGTATACGGGTGAGCGATGTTGCCTGCCGTCCGCGAGCTACTGTTAGGCAAAGGTTGATGCAACTTGCCATACAATACACTCCTGTTGTTGGGCAGCTGTAGCTGCTGGTACCTCCACATGTGAAACAGATGACACTTCAATTGACATTCAGCCCGAACTACCGCAGGCTGCTTGTGGTATAAGTTATTTTTCGGTGCATATTTTCTCTCGCAACTACCTCCCCACAACCGACTGCCCGAACTTGACCAAGAACTGCCTGCGGCAATAACAGCGCTTGTCGCCCCTCACTTACCGTAGATTCTCGTGCAGCTGATCCCGGTCGTTGACCTTTTGCCTGCGACTCTCCGTTGTGGTTGAGGCCAGACGGTCGAACACGGACACCTTGCCACCCGCTTCGGCGTTAACGCGGGCCACAAGCTGCATCGACTCGGGCATCCTTCCCTCACGGATGGCCTGTTATGTTCGTCGTTGCAGGTTCGTACACAATGGGGCACATGTAAGTGATGCGGGCATCGAATTGCACATCGCGAGATTGCGGGATCAACAGATTAACGGAGGAGGTCTTTAGTCTTTTGTTGCGACAGGGGTGCAGATTTTATCAGCCATGAGAATGAAAATGCGTGCATCAGCCATCCTCTTCCACCGACAACCGCACACCGTCGTCCATACAGTGGCGGCTACGGTTTAAGAGAGACTATTTAAGAGAAAGTACCGATGTAAGACAGTCCAACTGGCTTGTCACGACCATGAGAAATACGTACATTTCACAGCACGGTTTTAAGAGAAAAACGGATTTAACAGAGAAATATTGGCTTGTCACGACCCTCTCTTACACCGTAGCCGCCACTGTAAAATAAAACGCCCTTCCCCCCTCACCTGAAGGTCGCTCGTCACCCCGGCAAAGTTCACGTCCCCGCCCCCCTCCGACTCATGCTCGTCCACCGAGTCCACGTCGTCGTACTCGCTGCCGACGTCGGAGGCGGGATTATCCGGGGACATAACGTCCCTGTCCCCCCCCCCTCCCGAACTCGGGGACATCCTGCCGGCGTGCTGTCCCCTATCCCCGGGCGCCCGCTCCCCGACCGACGTCCTCGCGGAGGCGTCAGGGGACAAGCCTACCCCTCCCGTTGCCGCCGCCGCCGCCGCCTCCTGTTGCCGTCGCGACGGACTTGACCCTCTGCTCCCGCCGCCAATGGACCCGGGCCCGTGGTACGAATCCCTCGTTGGAACTCCTCGCCCGCTGGTTGGTCTCGGAGGGGGGGACGGCGGTTTGGACTGTGTGGGGGACGACGACCCCGTCACAACCGGCGGCGGCGGGGGGGCTAGGCCTGAGCCGGAGTGGCTGCGAAGGAACTGCGCTGCTGAGGGGGGAGGGTGTCGGGCGTGATGGCTACCGCTGTTGGCGTTCAAGCCCGAGCTTGTCGTTGTCGTTGCCGTCGCGGTTGCGGCTGCTGCGTGCCCCCCCGACGATGATACGCCGGTGCCGCTAGCGCTCCGACGGACCCTGTCCAACTCCACCTGGTTCAGGAGTTCGGGGGGTGACGGCGGTAGGCTTGCGGCATAAAAATATAGCGTCAACTTCCACGGGGTCAAATCGCATCATGTTCGTCTACCCTCAGGGACGGAGCACCACCTCACGCAGCCCACGTGCGGACCCCCTTTTCTAGTACTGCCGTAGGAGAAAAGGTTGTAAGAGTCCTCCCTTCCGCCTCGCCGGATGGGTTGTACGATAACGGGTACGCATACAGACAGGGTGCTAAAACTGACAGGGTACACACACAGAAAAAATGCACATTCATGTTTTGGGGGCCACATTCGGTCCTACCTACTGGGAGAAATATACACAGCCCCATAATGCGGGAGCTATGCGGGCCCTCTGTCCGTTATGGTGTAGGACTGAGTAGTAGCAAAACAGTCCTTCCCTTCTGAGCTCACCTTCAAGCGGTCCCGTTCGTCTCTCAGTTGGCTGTAGCGGGCGCGGTAGGCCCTGAGCTCGTAAGACAGCCACTCCTCGTCCTGCTCCTTGTCGGCCAAGGCCTTGCGCTCGTGCTTGCGCACCTGGTGTGCCGTGTCGTATATGCCGCGAAAGCAGAAAAGCAAGGGGGAGAGATTTGTGGTGTCGTGTTTGTGTAACGGCATGAAAAGTAAGGGGGATATCATGTTGTTGGTGCCGTGAAAATAAACAAGGCCAGACCTGATGTGTTTTCGCGATGTGAACCTGGACATAGAATCAACAACGGGCCGTTCATGTGGTATACGTACAGCAGTAGTTCCATGGCTACATGTACCACGACGGATGTCGACGATAGGAAGCATCTCGGGTCGGCTCCGCATATCGAATACGGAGGCGCCGGGTACAGATCAGACAAAACCTTCGACATCATGCCATCGGTCATGTCGCAGTACCAGCAGCAACAGCAGCAGCAACAGCAGCAGCAACAGCAGCAAGATGGCCGGAGCATCAAATCACAAAAATAGCATCAAGCTGCAGCACCAAACGCGGCAAACGAGCCCCTTCCTCTTCCCGACTCACCTCCTCGAGGTCGCCTATCCGAACCTCGGACTCCTTCAGCCTCGACTCGAGCGACCTCGCCTTCTTCCTCTCCGACAGCCACCTCTCATGCAACACCTTCGCCATCGCGTCCTGCGTCGTATCCCCGACCCCTCCACCGTGGCGGCCGCTAGACTCCAGCCCGGAACTCCGCCTCTCCGACACAGCGGACCCCGTGGTTCCGTCCCCTGGGGGGGTATCTGCCGCCGCCGGGCCCCCGTCGCCCCCCTCGCTGCGCTCGATGGCGGCGTGGAGAAGGCCGCTCATGCCGGTGTGGTTGATCAGGCCGTTAATTTTCCTCTCATAGTCGGCCGTGAGGGAGGTTAGCTTGCGGTCGTAACTCCTCAGCTCCGTCTGCCGCAGCTCCTGCGTGTCCTCCAGGGCCCTCTTCTGCTTGTCCAGTTCCTCCTGTCATGTCATGCGCACACGGAAGAGTTTCGCGTCTAGGGTTGTGTTTGTGGTCCCTACGCTACAAGCATACATTGTCAGAGGCAGGCCAGCAGCAGCGAAACCGCCAACAGAGTACTTGGCGATGAAATCTGATGTGTTGCGGGTGCGCTCCTCTCTCATCGAACCCCATGCCCGAAATCCCTGTCGCAAAAAAAAATCTTGCCTAGTCCAGTGTTGACCAGCCTCATCATTTTAAATTTAAATCAACCAACAAGCTAACCGGCATGGATCGGGATCGGTGCTGGATGTCACCTGCACAAAACCACAAAAAAAAGGCCTTCGAAAACACCACGGTACAACTCCAAGGTTATCGGCACAACACCTAGAGCATGCCCGCTATGTATTTTTCCAAATCCTTGACGAGGCGGGGACCACTAAATACTATTTTTCCACCTACATTGTACGCCTTGTAGACCACCCACAACGAGAAACACGCAGAGCATCGCTCGCACCCGTCATTGATCGCTAACCTACGCTGCAAGTCTACCTGGAAACCCTTCGCGGCCCCCGTCTTCTGCTTGAGGCCGCGCCTGGACGCCACCAGGCTGCTGAACAGCACCCTGATGATCCCCTTCGCCCCCTTGAGGTCGCTCACGCCGCTCTCCAGCTCCTCGATCATCTGCGCCTCCCCTACCTCCGGGCCCTTCCCCTGACCACCCTCCTTGCCGGCTGCGCCGCCGCCGCTGGCCGTTGGGTCCCGGCGCCTCATGCGGCGCCTCTCCGCCCAGGCGTTAACCTCCTGCTGTATGGAGTCAATCTTGCGGTCTTTGTATTCGAGCTCCACCTTGTTGCTCTCCAGACGCTCCTCCACCTCTCTCAGCGTGTCCAACTCCTCGTCATCGAGGCCTCCCTCCGCGGGCAGCGCCGCCCTCAGCGTCATCTCCTCGTTCTCCGTAGAAGGGGGGGACACGGAGGACGCGTCCCCTGCCCTACCCGCCTCGTGATGCTGCTGCTGCTGCTGCTGCGGCGGCGGCGGCGGAGGCGGCGGCGGGGCCGGCTGGTGCTTAGCGCTGGTGCCGCCACCAAAGCGCGGCACCGGGGGGCGTGGCGAGAGCCGGTTGTCGGAGCGGCTGGAGGCGAAGGCTGGGACTCGGGCGCGGGTGCGGGCATCGCGATCCCTGAGCTGGCGCTGATCCCTGCAGCAGGTTTTAAGCGTTGATCGGAGATGAGGATGTGGCACCGGGGTGGGGCGGTTTGGTGGCTACAGGGGTTGGGGGGATCATCGGAGGAGGGGGTAATCTCAACGCCGGTGCAAGGGCAAAGGGGGAGAGGAGACGTCCTTGACAAAGTCCATCCACCAAACATGGGTCGACCATAGGTACACAAGGACCCTGAAAATACGTTTTGACAAGATTTCACTACAGGAGAAAAACTCGTAGGAAGTTCGTTCTCTCTCTCTCTCTCTCTCGGCCTGACTTGCACAATGCTGGATCTTGTCCAGAACAATACCCCCCCCTCCCCCCCTGTTTCGTCCCTAGCATATCTGGCATGGCACAGCAAACGGAAGGATGATGGCACGCTTCTGGTTGATTCTTGTGAAACGTATCCTGGGACGGCGAAAAACCGGCGTATCGCTCCGTCCCGGCATTGTACGGATGTTAGGTCTACATGGTCTAATGACTACGCCATGCGTTTACATGAGAACCCCCCCTCTCCCCTCCCTTGCCCTTGCCCTTGCCTGCGGCTGGTGATGGAAACCTTGACGAGCTCCAGGCTCTCTTTCTGCTGCAGCAGCAGAAGCTTCTTCTCGTATTCTGCCGACAGCCGTTCCGCCGCTTCCTCTGCCCTCGTCAGCTCTTTCAACTGGTCCAATCCAATCCAATCCAATCCGATCGGTGGTGTGGGTCGCATGGCAAGTGTGAGGGGGGGGCGCGGATTCAGGGGGAAACACGGGGGACGTGGAGCGAAGGCGGTGGTTGTTAACTCGTTCGGGGCTGCTGGGAGAGGTGTAGCATGGGGTTCCACATAATTTGGGACGGGTGCAACCCGCTGTTTCGTCATGCCTGCCCTGTCTTCCTCTGCTTCGCCCGCACGAAGGCAGAGCCAAACTCAACTGTTCTAACGCGTGAGCCAAAACGTTAACGTTATGTACCATCATCGCCCATGGCGTACCAAAAATATCCTCAGAGGTAACCTACCTAGCTTGGTGGACACGACGCTCTCGCACCAGTAGCGCCGAAAGATACACGAGTTCTTGTGCATTGACTTGACTGCTGTTTGAAAGAGAAGAGAGCCGAACCTCATGACGCCTCTGCCTGAAAGCAAACCCAGCCTACGACACCAAATTAGATTCCTTCCCATTTTCTGGCCTGTTGATGGATCCTATGCGCCGCTTGCACACCTCTGAGGGCTGCACTTACGTCAAGCTCGAGAACCGACCACAATCCTGCTGCTTTGTCAATGATTATGACCCTAACCCGATATTTAGGCCTACGGTTGGCCAACTCTAGGACTAAGTTTATGCCTACAATGGCAGGATTTCAAGCCAAAAGTGGCAGAAAATACTGTAAGCCTAGGGCCCACCTTCTTGTCTAGAAGCCTCTTGGTCTCTCGCTCCTGCGCCGTCAGCTTCTGCTTCCGCCCCACGCCCAGCTTCTGCCTCTGGAGCCTGCGGATGAGGGCCAGCTCGTCCAGGTGTCGCTTCGACACCGCCTCCGCCTTGCTCTTCGCTCGCTCCAGCCGTTTCACCTCCGCTTGATCCCTGATTGGACGATTGGACAACGCCAAGCAAGTAATAGTCAGAGAGAGATAGGAGATCGTGTGTGCGTGAGAGAGAGAGAGGTCGTGGATGCTGGATGCTAGACTTAAACCGTAATCACGGTGAAATTGGGGTGCAGTAGGTTGGGGGGAAGCAAAAGTAGCGGCAGTCGTACAGCGAGTATAAAGGAAGGCGTGGTCCGAAGGCAACAGCGGTAGCACAAGACGCCGACTAAGGGCTTTGACGGAGGGAGATCACGCAGGAACACACCAACGATTGTAAATTATAAACCTAGAACACGTACAATACGACAATAACTAGCAGGGGGTTGGGTGGGTGGACAAATCACGGCTGCCAAGTACTCTGCGGGCACCACCGCAGATACCAATAGTAGGCAGACGAAGCATGTAACGGTCAGACGAGCTGAACCGAAAAACACCCGGTGCTTTGCTGTTGCGATTCTCAAAACCCGTACCCATCAAGACTCACTTCATGGCGCTGCGCTTGAGGGACATGATCTCCTTTGACTTCTGCATCACGATCTCCCGCTGCCGTTTCTTCTCCGAGTCTAGCCGCCGCTGCAGGTCAATCTGAACCAGGACCAATCCAAGCACCGATACAAGAATCCATGCCGCGCCAAACGTCCGTCCGTTACCCAGGACACACCGCAAACAAAAAAGAAAACACGTGGAAAATGGTCGATTGAGGACACGGCGAGGGAAGACAAAGCGAGGTAGTCCTGGATGCAAGACAAGGTTCCCGTCGCGAAAGCACCGATCGCTTCCTTCTTACGGTGAAGCTACACAGGATTCATCGCGTCGCACTCTTTTCTCGACCTTGTGCGGGCGTTCAAGCATCTGACATTGCGGCATCAAAATTTCCCACCAGATCAAAGAGCAAGTGACTACAACCCCTCCCGAAAACGTCGTCTACACCGCGACGAAAAAAAAATAATAATAAATAAGGCAGCGAAAATGAACCATCTTTGGGTGCTACACACATCCGACACAACCGAATCACATCACTGTTTTGTGTTCTTATGGATGCACCGCTGCTGCCTATGCTACCGCTTCCACCAATCACGCATCGTCGTAGTGATGTTGACTTTTCCTTCCTTCACGGATGCATATTTTCGTAGAAACAACAACAACAACGTGGACAGCACAAGTCCTTTCATGCTTTGCGGTATCCAACTTGTTCCTCTCCGCCTCTCGACGTGCTGCTCGGTGAACGAAACGCCGATATTGGAACACCCGATATACATTCACATATCTTTCCAGAAGTACATCGCAGCGATCCTATCTACCATTCCTTCCACTGACATACGTACTAAAATGCCGGATTCACGTTGAAGTTGGCAGCGCATAACAATAACGTTATAAGCCCATGCCATACAGCACTCAGGTTTGGTTTCACGAACCTTGTTCTTCTTCATCTTGAGGATCTCGGTCTCCAGCCCCCGCATGGTGTCCTGCTTGATGCGCCGGTCCCGCGACAGCACGCTCAGCTCGCTCTGCCGCTCCTTGGCCTTGGCCAGCGCCGCCGTCTTATCCTTGAGCTGCTTCTGAAGCTTCTCGCGCTCCGACTGGCATTGGCATTGTGGTAATAGTATTCCAAAACACAAAATAAACACAAAAAGAGCAGTTGGCAGGCAAGAACCAGCGATCGGGTGAAGCGCAACATATGATTCAGAGCTGACAAAAACAGCAGTAGTGCCCACGTGCCCACGCCAGTACCAAAACCTCTCTCAGCACCCCCCCCCCCCCCCCCCTCAACAGCTTTC
Source organism: Ectocarpus siliculosus (assembly GCA_000310025.1). Taxonomy (NCBI): domain Eukaryota; class Phaeophyceae; order Ectocarpales; family Ectocarpaceae; genus Ectocarpus; species Ectocarpus siliculosus. Next base: position 324,907 of record FN649727.1, on the reverse strand, counting down.
TTGGCAACCTCCCCACCTTGGTTTAAACCCATATCCCTTTTGGTCCTCCTACCCCTCCCTGTACCCACCCCCCGCCCCTTTTTTCCCCCCGAACCCTTATCCCCCCCCCAGGGGCCCCAAAACCCCCTTTTTTTTAAAACACAACTAGGGGTTCCCAAAAAGAAACAACCCCAGGGGAATAAACGCCCAGAACAATTTTTCCGGAATTTAAGAAACATAATTTTTTTAAAGAAAGGCCTTAGTGTTCTTTTAAACGGGGAATGGTTGGCAAAGGAAAATTGTTGGGAGGGAAAAAAAATAATCCACCCGGAAGGGAACCTCCCTCTGCTTTTCGAAGTTGGGCAAATCAAAAAGCAACCGCTCGAGGTCCTGGTCCGGCCCGGGGAACCCCCCATCCCTTTTTCCCAATTTGTGCTCACAAGGGTGAAAAAAAAAAAAAAAAAGAAAAAGGGGGGAAGGGGGGGGCAGCCAAACAAAAACAAAAAAGGAATGAAAAAAAGAAGCCCCACGGGGAAAAACCAG
>FN649727.1:294627-324285 GCA_000310025.1 Ectocarpus siliculosus | reverse complement strand
CCGACGGGCATGGGCTTTGGGGTAATATTTTTCCAAAACCAAAAAAAAACAAAAAAAGAGCAGTGGGCGGGCAAAACCCAGGGTTGGGGGAAAGCCCAACTTTTGTTTCAGGGGTGAAAAAAACGCCAGTGGGGCCCAGGGGCCCCCCCCAGTCCCAAAACTTTTTTCAGCCCCCCCCCCCCCCCCCACCTCATCAGCTTCCTTGTCAACCTCCCCACCTTGCTTAATACCAGTATCGCTTTGTGTCCGTCGTACCCATCCTTGTACCCACGCTCCGCCCCTTTTTCCTCCCTGATCCATCATCTCCCCCACAGGGCCCCAAGACGCCACTTTTTTTAGAACCACAGCTAGTGTTCCGCAGAATGAACCAACCACAGGGGAGTACACGCCATGACGATATTTCCCGGATTTAAGGATACATACTTTGTTGAAGGAAGGCCATCAGTGTCCTTTGAAGCGGGGACTGCTTGCCAAGGGAAATCTGTTGGGAGTGAAAAAGATTATCGCACCTGTACGGCAACCTCCGTCTGCTTCTCGAGCTTGGCCAAGTCAGACAGCAGCCGCTCGTGCTCCTGCTCGTGCCTGTGGACCTCCACGTCCATCTCTCGCAATTTGTGCTCGTAGTGCTGACGATGAAAAAAAAATGGAAAAGGGGGGGAGGGGCGTGCCAGCGACACAGACACAAAGAGGACATGAATAAAGGACGCCCAACGGGCAGACGCGAGGCACGTAGAGGTAGCGAAGGCGCCACACACTTTCCCCTAACCCACGCCTTGGCTATGACACAGAAGGAAGCCCCTATTCTACAAAAATTTCTGATTTAACACGGGGATATTGCACGTAACTCTACACGAGCTCTCTGCAGAGTGCACCCTGCGATGCGGAACGTGGTACAGGAGTGGTCGAGCTACCGCACACTACACCAGCAGTCCCGCTTCACACGAGCGGCAGGAATGCACGGCAGCCTTTCCCCACCCACCAAGAAAACGAGCGAGCTACAGGTATGAAATATTTTGGCGCCACCAAAGTCACCTGCTGCATGGTTTCGTAAGAGGCCTGGCCCTCCTTGATCTGCGCTAGCAAGGCCTCCTTGAGAATGATGCTCTTGTCCAGGTCCGACAGCTCCGCATTGATCTTGGTCTCGCTCTGGCGCAACGCTCGCTCCTGCAACAATACAACGGGCACCACACGACCAGAAGCAGCAGCAGCAGCATAAACGACACGAGCCTGATGTATTCGGCCAAGTGCGGCGGCGTCTCTCCAACAACAGACGGCGTCGACATCATGTTGAATGTTTATAGATACTCGTCGCTGTTTGTGTGCTGGTATAACAATGGCGGATACGGGTTAACAGACATTTCTTAAAAGGGAAGCGCGGGTTTAGGAGCAACCGCAGCAGTAGTAGCCCCTGCCTCGGCCATGATAACAATATAGTATGCATACAGTTCAAGAGAAGCCGGAGCTACGAGGATGTTTTCTGCTAGTCCCGACCCTCCACGAGCGTAGCCGGACGCACCTCCTCCTCATGCCCCGTTACGACGCTGGACCCTAAGCTCAGGCGCGTCATCCCCGCAGCGCCAACCTCGTCGCCATCCTCCTCTCCTTGCTCCTCCTCCTCCTCCTCGTCCTCCTCCTCCTCATGATCCTCATCATCACCGTCCTCCTCATCGTCGTGGGCCTTGCTGCCGCTGTCCCCGGCAGCCTTCACGCCGCCCGCGCCGTCCTCGCCTCCAGCGCCGAGCCTCTTGATGAGCTGATCTCTACGTCGTTTCTCCTCGGCAAGCCTGGAGCCAAGCACATGATTCATGAATCATCGAGCGGTAGTGAGCGGGAGTGCAAAGCATAGGTATCCAAACACAAAGACTGTTCTATTCCACGATTCGTCCAAGAATGTGGTGGCATGCGCCTCGCGTGCGGGCGAAAGTGATGAAGTGATGAAAGTGATTGAAGTCTTTTCAGCGGTGGAGAGGGCAGGGGTAACGCTGCAAGAGGTAATATACCACGAGAATCGTCCCAAGGAGACTTGCGCGGGTACAGCTACAGTTGGTGCCAGGGAAAAATTCGGGGATATGCTACAAATACGGATATGCAACAATTACGAATCGCTGCCCCTCGTTGGTGGGAAATGCTCACGGCGGGAGGGGTGCGGAGTAGCCGAAAAACTACAGCAGTACTATACCCCTGCCCTTCGCTTGCCCGATAACGTGACTGCGGTACCAACACCTTCTCTCTCGCAGCATGTACACTGCTGCGGTACCATTTGCAAACGCGCCGTAAGCCCGCAATTCCAATCACCAACCACCTACGTCACCCCCCGCACAACCCGATTGACAGGGTGAGGCGGCGACATATGGCTGCAGCGCACAAGCAGCTACAACGAATTGCCGTTACAGTAAAGTAGTTGAAAATACTAAAAGCACCACAAAACAGCCGTCCATAATAGGTTCAGAGCGTCAACGAAAAGGTCGGAGAGACTCTCGCCTCTTGTTGGCCTCAGCAACCGCATCGGTGCCGAGCTCGCCGGTGTCCCCGGCCGCCGCCGCCGCAAGCTTCGCCGACAACCCGACCATCAGGGGCGCCCCGCTCCCCCCAACCCCGCTCCCGGGCCCACCGCCGCTGCTCTGCACCAGTTGCCGCTCTAGGGCCGCTCTCTGCCTCTCCGAGTCGTGGAGCTTGCCCTCCAGCGCTTGGATGCGCTGGTGGAAGTCCTTCACCACCGCAAGAGCTCTCTCACGCGCCGCCGCCTCCGGCTTTGCCCCCCTCGGTGCACCCGCGGCGGAAGAAGGCCCCTGCCCGCTTGCCTCCCCCTCCGGCCTCCTATGGGTACCGCCTCCATCCCCAAGGGCACCGCTGCTGCTACTGCTGCCGGGTGACTTGGAGCGCGTTGTCGACCCGGCGGACCCGGAGAAAAATCCCTTCAGGACTCCACCCAGTCTGGACTTGGGGGAAACGTTCTCCTCCCCCGTGGACTCCTCCTGGGCCTCGGCTTCGACAAGCGAAGCGGCGGTGGCTGCAGCATCGCCGCCGTCCCCGACCGCCTCCTCCGCCGCCTCGGCGATGTCTAGCATGAGCTGGTCGGTTCCCGTTCCCCCTCTCAGGGCCTCGTGGGCGAGGTCCAGCTCGGCACGGACCCCGGCAAGGGCATCGTCCTTGTCGCTCTCTCGCTTCCGCGCGAGCTTCGTCTCTTCCGTCAGGCGTACCACCTCGCCCTCCGCCTCCGCTACCCGCGCCCGCAGCATGGTCAGCTCGCGCTGCACGGGAGCGGACGCGTCCAGCGGCCCCGACCGGCTAAAGCTCGCCCGCGCGAGCGGTCTCGGTGACTGGCGGGCGGGCGTGGAAGCCGCGGCCAGCTCTCGGAGGGTCTCCGCGGACACGTCGCCGCCGCCCCCCCCCTCCCCGCCCCCGCCGCCGCCCGAGCGTATCCGCAGGAGCTCCGCCGCGAGGGCTTGCACCTTCTCCCGCAGCTCGTTGATGACCATCGAGTTTGCGTCGCGGTTTACCACCGGCTTGTTCTGGATGTTGCGGGCGCGGTTCGCGTACTGCATGCATGCGTGTGAACGACGACGGATAGTCAAGGGCACGAACATGAGACTACAACAACGAGTCAAGGCTGACAAAAAAAGCAACAAGAACGGCATTGTGGCGTGTCCTCGTAGCGCGTGACTACCGAGAAAACGGTGAAATACAAGTTACTGACTCAGGTTAAAACACAGGTCGGACAGCCATCCAACCAGAAACTGAAAACAAAGTTGGCTTCCATGCCGCGGGCGAGTTTCAACAGCCTCCTGTCCGAAAGTGGCCACACATGGACGGGTCTCCACCCTAACCCGGACGTCTACAATATCCCGGCGACGCTCACCCGTAGCGCGCTGAGGGTCTCGTGCATGTTGGACTCCGAGGGAGAGACGCAGCAGATCATGAGGGTCTGGCTGTTGCCGCCCAGCGAGTCCTGAAGCATGCGCGTCAGCTTCGAGTCCCGGTAGGGGACGTGGACCTTCCCTCTCTTGGTGTCGTCGCCTAGGGCGCTGATGACGTTACCCAGCGTCAGCAACCCCTTGTTGATGTCCACACCCTGGGAATGTCAGTCAAAAATCGATGGCACGATACCAGAGGAGGAAAACCCTTAGTGTACACCAACTAACAGGAGCGAAATTCTCGGGGCGGGGGGGGGGGGTAGAGAGCAGGTTTTGAGCTTGATTGTACGTTGACTGCCACACCGCTGACTTCAGCGGCGCCTACCCCACCCTAAATCTACTACAGTAATCAAAACACGGCAGCAGTGCTAGTGCCGTGCTGTCACCTTCGCATACAAATGGCGTGCATGGTAGTTGGAGGGACTTCAGTATCATGCCTGCCTGGCCGCCGATGCTGCATCACAAAGGACCCATTACAGGCACATCTCGGTCAAACACAAGAGAAAAGAAAGAGCAAACTACCCACCGCCCCATGTGTGCCATAGCGCACACAGTTACCTCTTTGAAACGCTGACCGGATGCCCCTGTCCTCTTTGCCCTCTCAGACCCCGCCAGGTCAACGAAGTGAAATTTCGAACGACGGATCTCCACGTCATCTGGGTCCACCTGCCGGCAACGTTTAGGCCAGGACGAGGTCCCGACTAAGATGGTAGTGCCAACACAATCACCACCGCCAATAACAGCAGCAAATGGACACAAAAACAATCATAATACCATCACCACCGCCAGCAACAGCAGCATCAGCGAAAATACAACAACCAACATTACCACTCCAACAGAAACAGCAGCAACAGTCCACAACAACAAGCAAACGAAAGAGCGATTACTAGGACTTGTCCTGCAGGATAAGTAGGCGATAGTCCACTTTCCTCAGTCCAAGACGTACGAAAACATCCTCCGAAACACAAAAGGAGTAACAAACGTTTCCGGCAGGCTATCGACAAAAAAGAAGATATGACGCCCTCCTCGGCATGCAATTGCTTTGAGTTCATGTCGTGAAACCGTTCCGAGCGGGGCACCCGGCGACGGGGAAATGAAGGCTAACTAACCCTGACAAGGAAACGCACGAAAACGCATAACCCTCACGTAGAGGCCTGCTCACCCTCTCATCCGCGACAGGCGCCTCCCCTTCCGGCCGGATGCGCTGCTCCAACAGCACCGTGAAGATGGCGTGGGATCGCGAGGAGTGTGCGTTCATCAGCGTCGAACCCGTGGTCCGGCAGAGGGACCCTCTCTCCAGCAGCATCGCCATTTCCTGGACCACAACGCCGACACCAACCCGATCGTATTATTGGTCGCGGACGGCAGGTAACACGATTACTCCGAGGAGAGCAACGAAGCCTGGCTGGCGTACTGCCGTACACGCGCATGGCATGTACGACTACCAAGCTATTACAAGCTGCTGTCTGCTGCACCAAAAACCGCACAGCACCACTGGCGTAGGCCAGCATGCCTCCTACCTTACAAAACCTCGCAGGTTGTATGCCCCATACATACCTCAGCACCGTTGACCAGCATCTCCTTAGCTCCGTGCACGTTGACCTCTCCATTCTGCCCTTCGCGAATGGTCACGGTGGAACCGGCCGGCTCTAGTAGATCGTGTATCTCCTCGCCGTAGATCTCTAGGAACTGACACCGTACAGAGTACGAGACGTTGGGCCTCTCCTCCAGCGCCTCTCTCAAGAGGTCGTACATCCCGGTGATGACGCGAGGGATGATGCCCTGCTCCTCCTCGGCGATCCTGGTGAGGTCGTTGAAAGGTACGACGAAGACACAACTGACGGTGAAACGCAAGCCCCAGCGGAAGTAGTATCTCCTGCACTCAGGATGGTGATAATCGTCCAAACATGCATGGTGGGCAATCTACAAAGCACAGAGCTACTGTACCACCACGCCTCTACGGGTTACATGCCTTTCGCGGTGCTGTGGGAGAAATAATTTCCCACAACGGCACTCCAAACAACCTGGCGGCCCGCAGTTCAGTTGGTTTAGTGTTAAGACTTTCATGCCTAAGCACCCCCACGGACAGGACTCACATACACCAGGGCGCGAGAAAGCTTACCTCAGGCTGCTGGCGCTTCCCATTGTGTAGGTCTTGCCCGAGCCGGTCTGACCGTACGCCAGGATGGTGGCATTGAACCCCTCGAAGAAGGCTGCGCCAGAAGCGACCGAACAGCAAGTCAAGCGACGGGTGTGCGGGTGGTGAGGCATAAGAGACGAAAAAAAACGCCTACAGTACTTTTTGGGAAACCCCGAGTAGCGGCACACCTCTCGTGTTTTGCCAACAAAACAGCGGGGGGGTGTTTCTCGGCCCAAGCTCACGGTGATTGCAATGCACATGTAGAGAGAGACATGAGACCACAATTGAGTTTGGACGGCTGGTTCTAGCGTTCACAGACGTCAGAGCACCGACTGCCTGGTCCCGTCACGGTGTTGCGATGGCGCGACGGCAAAATTGCCGTCCTGCAAGTATTCCCGTGTTGACTGTGCTCGACGGTGGGGCGAAACGCCACCGAGAAGCCACGCCATGAGCAGAAGGGCTGTGGACATCAATAACATCACCACCGTAAATGTCGGAGAGATGGCACCCCCGAATTAACGTTTTTTTTCAGCGTGTTTCTCCACAACCAGGGGGTTAACGCTGCCGAAAAGGGTAGTTTTGGAAACATCTTGTCGAGGGCATTCCTAACAGGTATCGGTTAGTGTTCGCCTAGTTGCGGAGAAATACGCTTTAAAACAACGCTAACACGGGGGTGTCATCTCTTCGACTCTTATTGTAATAATAGACTAGCTCGTCCACACGTGACCTGAAACCTGGAAAACAGGGTTATATTGCAGGTATAGGAAGAGGAGCGACAGCTTCCGCCGCGATAACTACCCGACAATGTCCTGACACCTATCCGAGACGACGGTTCGATGAGTGATGATATGCATAGCGCATGATCATATCTGCTGGTTGGATTCATAAAATTCAAGAGCTAGATTTATTTATTGCCGGAAAAGAGGAACACTTTCTTGCTCGCGGGAAGCGACTTGCTGAAAAACTGCACTCGAGCATGGGGTCCACTGCCAGATGCACGGCCTTTGAAGAATGAGGGATCAAGGATGGCGGAGCTCCTACATACGTATAAATACTACTGTATGCATAGCATATCAACAGCCACGACGGCTACATACATAGGAGGGCAAAGGCCGAACAATCTCCGTCTACTCTTGAATGCGGTATGCATATCATACGATATACGATCTCCGTACCCGTTGGGTATACAGCGGTACAGCATTAGTGGGGAGCCATCAAACCAACTGCACTCAGATGTGTTTCTCATGGTCTCTGCTGGCAAGTAAAACAGATGATGGGACACATGAATGGCGCACAGCATCGTCCCCATTGACAAACCTAGGTTCGAGTTGGAACGCGCTCAGCATGTCCGGTACAACAAAGTGTAGACATTAGCAGCGAGATGCTTGTTCTGCCTGTATCTCGCCCTTACACACAGCGAGCACAGACTCTTACAACCCCGCAATAGCAGTACCTACCCACGGGAACACCTTCGCAAGCTCATGAAAAACACCTACTGTGATGACCCCAGTGGCATAGGGCACGAGACAAACATCACGAGCAAAGGGTCGAAGGCAAGCGCAACGTACAAGCTACCTGCGCACAGAGGCAGCCGAAAACATGACGATAGAGAGGGCGGCTACACCACAGCAGGTGCAACACACAAGAGGAAAAATCGCGGCGGCCGATTTAAAAGGCTGATCCAACACCCAAAGTGCACACGATTTCTGTCCCACCTTCCAACAGGGAAGCGACGCAGTCATCGTAGAGCGACCTCTGTTCGCAGCTCTTGGGGAAGGTGAAGTCGAAGGTGAAGGTATTTCGCCCGTTGTCCCCGCCGTCCCCAACGCACAGCTGCTTGGATTGGGGGATGCAGCTCAGGCACTCTCCTAACCTCTCTGTCTTCTCGAAGCTAAGGAGAGGCCGCACGCGTACAGCCACGCGTACCCTCCCAGTCTCTCCCATCTCTCTCGGGTCTGAGCGCCCGCCGCCGTAGGGAAGGCTACCCGTGGGTTTCTTGTGATTTCCCGAAGAAACACAAACACACAACAGCAGACAGCAAACGGTCACCAGGAACCCGACAGACGAAATTGTTTTCTGTCATGGGGGCAGGGGGGGCGGGGTCATGGGGGCTCCGTAGGGAAGTCGAACAGTCCCTTTTTGTCCCTTTGCTTTTGGATCAAGTTAGCAGAGAGGCAGGGGGCTCACACAATCACCACGCACGGGCGAGATGGCAAGCTCACACACCACCACAGGCGAGACAACACGCTCGCTGAAATTGACGAGAGAGCGCGACCGAAAAATGGGATCCGTACCACCTCTTCCATTGGTAAGAAAGAGCGAGAGTGATCACATGGCACGATGATATTGATATCCCTCCGCCGACGTATCCCCGGCCCCATGTCAGAGACCTGTGCTTTGCTGTACCGACCCAGATCATCTGCTGACAACGCGGCTGCCCCTACTGCTGTTTCCCGTTGCGCTTTGCAGTCGAGGGTGAAAGCTGTAGCGCAGAACGACGAGTCGATCGGCAAGATGTCAGTGCAAGCAACGTGCATGATAGGTGAGAACGAGCGGGTGCCGTTCGCGCTGACTCTCTGTAACCTAGGACCACGCTAGTGATGCTGCTGTTGCTCCATGCCCCATTGGTGTACGGCTGTTCGCATGCCAAGCGTCCTATTTTGGTGATGTTTATTCTTGATGCTGAACATGGTCGTGAGTGGTAGATGTTCCCGATCCGCTCTTCCAACGTCAGCAGTAGACTACATACACATCCGTAGAATAGACACAGCAGTAAATATAGACCACCAGCAGTACCGGCCGGCAAATGTCCGTTTCTTATCAGTAGTAGACTACAGCGGCAGTAGCAGGACCGGCCGGCAAACGTCAGTTTCTTATCATTTCGTCGCCACCACCGTGCATAGACTGCAGACTACCACTGATGTACTGCATGATCCACCGCTGGGCTGCTGCACTTTTTATCGCTTATTGGGAGATTTTGAGCCTGTCGCGCCGGCCGGTACTGCTGCACCTGCTGAACCAGAGTTTTGATGGTACAGTGCGATACACGTATCCTTGCTTGGCAGAGCAGCAGCCTGGCCGGCTTCACCCAGCGCTCCACACTCTGCTATCGCTCTAAACCATCATTATTGAAAGTCCGTTCAACTCTTGACTTTTCTCTTTCGTGCACGCGGCGTACTTGTTGGGTTCCGAGCGGGCAACAGCTAGATGCACCGACGCTTTCCTGGCTGATCTGGTCGAGGCCTCTGTCAGCAGGGCGAGGGTAGCGGGGCACCGCGAGCCCAACAAAAAAGTTAGAAAATGCCCGGATGCGTCGAAATCTGTCCCGCAGCAGGTTCTTCCGGAAGACGTGTGAGTACAACGGTATGATTGAGAGTTCGGACGAACTAAGTTCGTGGTTGTACGGAGCAAGAGCAACTGGCCACGGCATGCCGAGATATGTAGTCAACTCTTGTACTTTTCGCTACCAAATCGGTGGAAGATGGGGTTGGTGTGTTGCACCACGCAAGAGCGGCGCACATCACCACATTCTTCCGTCGCGAAATTCCGACCGCCAGTTGGGTCTCCAACAGCCCAAGATAAACCGAGGAAACCAACCGGAAAATCATGTTCTCCCACATTTTACAGACGGCAGTCCGTAGGTATGTGCCAAATGTTGGTCCACCATACAAGAATGGTGCTACGGGTTTATCTAACGCGAGTCTCGCTTGCGTACTGGGGATCGTTGGTGTTGTTTGTACGCACCGCGGCAAGGTACACCTTGTTAGGACTCTGTGTTTACGGTTGTACCTACCTCTGCGATGTCACGTGGGTACCGTAAGGTTGCGAGTCACCGCACCCTGTGCGATGACTCCGGACCCTGTGCGGAAAATCAAATCATTTAGCCATTTAATTTGCATCGCACCCCTGTGCGATGAGTCCGGACCGGGCGATGATTCCGGACCGGGCGGTGACTCGCAACCTTACCGTACCTGGCATCGTGGCAAGTTCGTTCGAACCCCCCCCCTGCTGCTGGGCGGGAAGTGATATCGACAGAAAAAATTTGAGCCACCTTCCGCAAAGTCCTGCAGGAACGAACGATTTGTCTATCTGTGATTGGTCTTGTGGGGAGAATGCTCTGTCCGCTCGAGGACGCGTGTCCAATGGTCTAACAACGAAGGCAAGTAAAATATGAGTACGCCCGCCCTGCCGCTCTCCCCATATCTGGGCCCGTGGTGTCGATACAGGCGGCAAGCTGTAGCTGAGGAAGAACGATTCGACTTCTTGCGACCGGTGCTTAGCCCAGCACAAGATAGCGGTGGATCTCTCGGTGCCGGTGGGGCAAAACGGACACGGAAAGGCGGCGCCACCTCCGCTCGAGCAGGAGCAAAAGCCGTCGGGGGGGCAAAGAAAGGCAAGGAGCGAAGGGACTTGGAGTCTGCGGATGGGGCAGCGAGTCGGATGGATGGCGAGTCGGATCTTATCGAATCAGGTGGCGCAATTGCCTCGACGGCAGGAGCGGGGAGTAATTTGTTGGCGCTGGCGGGGCTTGACGAGGAGGGCCGACGACAAGCTTTGTTAGGGGGGATGGTGCCCACAGCTACTCCAGCCGCTTGCGCAATATTGGGGGACGATGAGGACGAAGACTTCGACAACTACTAACAAACTAAGTGCCTCAAGGGACGAAGACTTCGACAACTACTAACAAACTAAGTGCCTCAAGGGAGCGACTCCTCCATCTTTGTAGGCGCGGACGGGGTGCGTGAGTAAATAGGAACGAGTTTGATGCTAATTAGAACAACAAAGACTCACCGGGCCCTTCCTTCTACAGTAGAGGTTCCTCAACCATATCTCGCACGAGCTGACAGGATACCGCTCTACGCGATAAGTAGTGCGCAAAATCTTCGCCGCCCACCGATGGGTCAAGATGGATCAACACGAAGCACGCCAATGGCCGGATCCGCAACCAATTGTGATCGCCAACGTTTCGACTCGATGAGCGCCGTGTACGTACACGCGCACACCTGGTACCCGGGAGCTAACGCAACACGCCTGCCGTTGGGCAGTCCGTCTCTTTCTCTATGGGCAGGCCCAACGTCGCAAACAAAACAATAAACCAAAACCGTTTATTTAGGCTCATTGCTTGAACTACTCTCTGCAGCGTGTGGCACTATCTATCTCCAACGGCCTCAAGTCTTGTTCGGGTAAAATCTAGCCCCGAAGATCGTGCTCCCTACGCGTACATTGGTACTGCCCCTTCGGATCGCCTCCTCGTAGTCGCCCGACATGCCCATGCTGAGCTCCAAAGCTTGCGCCTCCATCCCCAACCCACCAGCCACCGCGTCGCGACAGGCGTTCAGCCTATCAAAGCACTCCATGTCCCCCGGCGCCCCGATGGTCATGAGCCCCTTCAGCTCGAGCGCCGGGCAATTGTCCTTGAGGTGTCGCGCCAGGGACAGACACGCATCGAGGTCGGAGTGGTAGATGCCTGCTTTGGAGTCCTCCCCGCTGGTATCGATCTGGAGGTACACGCCGAGCGGTCGCTTCCTTTCCGACGAAACGCATGCCGACTGTGGATTGGTGGGGTGGGTTTGGGGGGAAGAGAAGAGGGTTGGAAAGTTGATTGGTGGGCAGGAAAAGGCTGCGATTCAGACGGCTTCCACAGCGCAACCCATGCTCAAAAGGACAAACCTTTGGACCCCTGCCAAGCTCGAGTTTTCCGGTGCGCTTTTGCGCGAGAGTAACATCGTTCCCGAGGAGGTACCCCAACTCTCGAAGTACTTGAGACTTGAGCAGCAGGAACAGTTTCAAATATCTGGAACCCGTTTTCATGCACAGCAACCCTCTAGTTCGAGTAGGGAACATGAGCGCGATTCGTTCTTTCGCCCCAGTCCGCACATATTCCCGGCAATCCCACACGCAGCCAACCTGTAACTTGTTGGCGAGCTTCACAGTGTCGAGTGTCTCCAGAACAGCGAGGTTAGGCACCCCTGCCACTAGAGCCTTGGCCTTGTTGGACTGCAGGTGTCCGATGAAGTGCCAGACGACGTCGTCCGGCATTTGTGGCGACTTGTCGATCAACTCTTGGGCCTGAAATAAATAGTGTTTCACAGGGGATGCATGGCAGAAGGAGTGGCAACAGTAGTGGTTCGTGGTCGATAAACGCCTGTGTCAACAACTTGCATGGCCCAGTATTGGAGGTACCTATCTCTACGAGTACTGTAGGGAAATCGTTGCTCGTACGTGCCTGCGAGCGTGCGGTGCGTTTCGTTCATATTGTCCGGATTTTCTGCCAACACCGAATGGCAACACACAGGCAACCTCTCAAACCCCTGGGCGCAACTCCTCACGTAGTTTTCTCCGAAAATCCGCTGCCCTGCATCGTAGGCGTCTTGGAGGTTCTCCAAAGGCTTCGTCTTGCTGACGGCGACCAAGCGCGGAACGGGCTTACCTGCCTCTCCCTCCCCTGTAACCTCCTCAACTCGCTTGCGGACGGCTTCCAAGTTGTCAGCGATGGGTGATGCACCGGTCGCCTTTGGCTCTGATTTTAACTCTGCCTCCGACATGGCTCTGCGTGTAGTGCTGATTCGTCTGGAAGGGCCGAGAGGGAGCGAGTAGAGGGCTAGAGGGCGAGGCTGTGCTTGAAACGCGAGCGTGGCCTTGCTGCGAAGGGGTGCGTTGTCGAGTTTCTTGTTGAAGCTGCTGCTGCTGCTGCTGCTGCCGGGTGTTGTTGCGAGCCACGCTGGGTGAGGCGCCCTCGAGAGGGAAGCAAAGGATGCCACCGAGCGTTCAAAGACGGAGCGTGAGTTCATAGGTAGCTCTCCCTATACCTCCTCTGTGATCATGCGATGCTGTGGCCGACACGTACGAAGGTAATCTTAGCTACAGCAGTCCCGACTTTGCCGGACTGTCATTTCCATCCCCCCCCACACGCGTTTTTTTTGCTTGGTCTGCTCTCCTCCTGACTCCTGACCTTCTCGCCCGTGCACTGCACGCAAGCATCCCCTCTGTCCCCTCTCCTGCACTCCTATCTTCCTTGCCTCGCACCTAGAACGCCCGGAAACACGCCGGTTTCTTCTCGCCGTCCCTGCTTCGCGCTCTGCTTTGCATCAGGCGGCTTTGTGTTGACGTGACGAGGGGCTGCCATTTTGCCGTGATCGATCAAGAAGCGGAGGATAACAACCACAATGGCACGACGATGTGAATCCGCCGCCGTGATGGTAGCTTGCCTCATCGCCACATTCCTCGCGGGTGAGTCCAGCAGCTGGTGCTGATTGCCAAGGGTCGGTGCTGAGCTGTTTGTGGCAGTTAGTGGCAGTAACCTTTCAATTTCGAAGACAACGCGGTAGTTCGCAGCAACAGCAGTGTGCTTCAGAGTTTTGCTGCCGCATATCTACTATGCACCTAAAAAGCGTGCTCTGGTGCCATCACTCAAGCCTCGCTCTCTCTCCCTCCATCCCTCCCTCCCTCCCTCCCTCCCTCCCTTTCGTATACGCCAAACGTTCTTGTAGCTAGCGATGCAATTATTTGCTAACACTGGTCGGGGTGCATTGATCCGAAAGCAACACGGCGATCGGTACATAAAGACTCGGTCACCTGCACACCATAATATATACATCCCCGTGTCATCACTTCCCAAACATTTGATCGAAACGCGGTCAGGCTTGCATGGAGTCAATGCATCGACTGGCGGGGAAACTAGCGGTTTCATGGCTTTCGCGGAGGGAATCGCAACTGCGGCTCGTGATAAGATCTTGGAGTGCTCCGGAGCGGAACCCGATTCGCACTTGCCGCTGATCGTACTCGGGGCCATGGGAGCCGCGTTGGTGGCCTTCACGCTTTACCTCACGCGCCTGTTTTTCGACAGAGATCCCTATGTGTTCAACGGGGGCAAGATGGGGAAGCTCGAAGCGCAGTCAGTTTACACCAACAAGAAGCGCTGCTGATGGTGTAGTGCGTGCAAGTTGGGAGCCTGCTTCCGCTCGATTGAAATGTTGGGTCCTGGTAGGTGTTGTGTTACTAGTTATTCTTTGCGTCTTTGGGGTGTTGGTGTTCTTGAGGGACTTGACACTTGGCACCCATCTTGCGCTGAGTGGCCCAACTCTCCGCCGTGGGTAGGATCGTGTCTCTCGTTTGTATTCGGATGTTGTGCAAGGTGTAAGACATGGACATGTATATTGATGCCGTTTGCTGCTATTTCAGCCTCGAAAGAGGCCGCCCAAAAACGTATCCCGCTCAAATGGGGTGCGAGAATATTAGTGTTGACTGACAACCGCGGTATCATGGTAAATTATTATTGCTCTGTTGGTGGCTACTGTAGTGTGGATGGAAAACCGCCGGGTCGATTTTTCAGTGCCGGACTATCCGAGCAAGCGTTGTAGAACTGTCGTATGCTACCTCACTGGTTGGCAGGATCTTTCCGCTTCAGTGAGAAACCTAGCTGACGGCGGCGGCTGAATTAGGCATTGCCCTATTTTCGATGCGACTTGGGATGTTGCTCGCTCGTGAAAGACGAAGGCGGAAAGAAGTTAGGTGGATGTTGTGTTTTTGGTGCGTTTTGGGTGAAGAGCAGGCAAATCGTGCTTGTGCCATGCTCCTGTAGCGGAGCAAGTGTGCTAGTATGTCTTGATGCGGCGTGAAATTGAACGGCTCTTTTCCATCAACATCTCGGCGTGGCCTTCCCCCTGACTCCCCTGGCACAACACATTTTTTTTCGTCTGTAGGGTTCAATGGTGACCGTTTGCTGTGTGTGACCCCTGCTAACGCGTTCCAAAAATATGCCGCTTGGTGTAACTGTCACGTCCAGAATACACGGGACACACGTTGGTCACCGTGGCCATGGGCGGTTTCACATGGCCCCTACTGGTAGCTGGTTGCTTTGAGGGCGGCGGGTACTGTATGCATCCTTAGAACTATGAATCAAAAGAGCATCGCAGCTGTCGTTTTCGTGCACGAGCTCTTCGATTGCGTCGCACGTGCGAGCGTCTTTGCTGCACATGAACTCCTTCGCACGCTCGTATGAGTGACATGGACGCAATGTGAGCGGCGACTAAAAAGACTTCGTTGCGGAGCGACGCAACGACCGTTGGCCCATGTGACATGAAAATCTCCTGACGAATCGAAAGACACTTGACCTCAAGGAAGTATCGAATCGGCAGTATTCCTCTTGAGTGGGACGAAATTGCTCTCACACTAGCACACTCCCTACCGGTGCTCTCTAGTCAGTACTCCTTTGTACGTTTGAAGAATTATTCGCTGCACCGCTACGGACTTCCCAAACACTTAATAGTGAACCCCGTCGTTCCCGTGGTAACGCCCATTGTGTCATGGATGGGCTGAATGTTGAGCGGTTGGATGAGATATGTAAGCCACGTCAAACACCTTCCTTCACAAAAATGGATTCTTGGGATGGTATCACTTCGACCATTATCCACATGTCCAACATCCTCCCTCCGCTTAATTCACGAATGACCAAAAACGTGAGCGTGAAAAATAACACCAACGCCATAGCGCCATGTTGGAGCTTACTCCCGAGTGTACATAATCTTCCCAAACCACCAGCCTCGTTGTATGCATACGCCGCTTACAGTATTGAAGCCGCGGAGAACAAAAGCAGCCTCACAGGTGATTTCTCGCGGTACAGCGGCCAGGCACAATCTCCCGACAGTCACTATGCCGTGTAACTCGTTCATGACCCCCCCCACTCCAAATCGATTTCGCCAAGGGAGTCACTCACGAAACACGCGTACACGTACGACATCTCGGCCCCAAAATTTCAAGTGACGGCAGCAAAAACACAGCCATCCCGCGCCCGACCCTCCAGCGCTTCCAACAGCCGGCCCTGCCCGGCGCTCCACGTCGACGCGCACCGGCGGTCCTCGCATGCCTTCCTCTGCTTGTCCAGCTTCCGCGGCAACTCCGGGTTTACCCCCTGGGAGGCAACGAGCACCATCACCCCGGAGGGGAGTTCGTCCAAAAGGCGGCCTATCCGTTGCTCGTGACCCGCAGCCCGCCCGGCTTCGTCCATGTCAGCGAGGAACGTTTGGACGCCCGCCGACCCCCGCGTCGCCGCGGCGCAGACGTCTTTTACGGTGGGGCAGTTGGGTCCCTCTAGCTCTGCCCACACCTACGTGCCCCAGGGAGTATCGGGGGCGGGGGCGGGGGGGATTCACGAACAATGGCGATCAATGGTAGGCGTCGCTGTGGGCGGACTGGATACGGAGGGCGGCGTGCACAGCAGAGGATTTGGTTGGTCTCTGTCGAACGAACGTATGTAGCTGTCAATGTTGCCTGGGATTAACAGTTCTGCGATCAAGTTTTGCTGGGGGGGGGTTCGCCACAGATAACAAATGACACACAGCCAACGCTTCGTTGCTTCGTCGCGGATGCATCGCTGTCTGCCCCATTTACGATTTAGCCTTCTACTCAGCGTCGAAAAGGTCAGTTCGACGGAACAAATCGGCATCGACACCCCGCGCGCCACACGCGAGTAATTGGTGAGGCCGCTCGACGCTCGATCGGATACACTAAACGGACCTATCAGCGGCAAGCCCACCCGTAGAAATACTCGCCAAAACAACGAAAAATACACCAGTAGAAGACAGCATTGCCGAAAACAAGAAACTCTGTCGGCGACGTACCACCCTCGCCCTCAAAAGCAGGAAAAGCAAGCAGGGGACCGTGCAGGGAAACGCGCGAGCTTTAACCACAAGCACGAACGAGCAGCCTCTCCCCCGCGTGGCCATCACAAGGGCCTACACCCTCCGTAGGTGTGAAATGCTCACCAGGGGCGCCTTTGTTCCCGTCCGTTGGCGCATCACCCCGGCCCTTTTGATCTCCTTCAAGACGCTCTGCACGACCCCGTCATCCGAAAAGGACGAAACCGTGGACGCACTTCCCGAGATATGCCGGCGGCACTGTTCACTCGAGGCCACCATGGTCGCTGGCACGTGATTCCTGGATGGGTTTCAGTGGGAGTTGTCGGAAATAAGCGCTTCAAAGGGAGTTTATGGGACCTGAGAAAAGGCCAAAATTAACGAGGAAAGGAGGTCGAAAAACGAAAAAATGCTTAATAGAGTGTCGGACTTCGATCCAGCGATGCACGTTGCACTGCTCGTCCGAGTGTTTGGCACGATTCCGTGCACGAGTTTCTGCGAGCGCGTATTCCTCATAAAAAGGAAGGAGGTGCACTCCGAGATGTACGAAAATAACAAAAAATAGCGGCGATCTCAAAGCGATACACGGCAATGGTGATACATGCGCTCGGGCAGCTGGCTGCGGTCGTCGCTTTCTTGGAACTCGCTTCCGCAAAGGATGTCGCCATCAATGACTCTACAAATGACAACCCCCCACCTTTGAAGTCTATCGAAAATGCTGTCGGTGCTCCTCTCTGCGCCAAAGTTTGGCCCTCTGGACACCTTGAGCTGGGCAAGCTCCAGAGCGGCGACGGCGTCTTCGGCGCTGTTGTGCCCCTTATCAGAACCTTGGATTGTTCGCTGCAGGTACCTGGCATCACGACGGCCAGAGTAGCGTTAGAAGATGAAATGCGACTTGTTGGGGCGCCGGCACCGCACAAAACGTTTCGTTGGGTTTCCATATACAAGAAGGAGAAGCGGGGACGAGGACTTCCGAAACCAACTACAGATAAAATTCGTGCCTATCTTCCTCTTCCATGGCAAAACCTGTTCCGATTGCTGAAGAAGTAGCGTGACCCGCATGACTCCTCTTTGACCACCTACCATGTGTGCACAAACGTGAATGAGCTGTTTCCCGCTGCTTTGGAGGGTGGACGTTAGAGGGTGGACGTTCTAACGTCCACCCCGAACCCCACATATACCGCGCCGACGAACACAGACTTCGGCAGTTGATATCGGCCAAACTGTGCAAGTATCTCAACCACATCAACGCACATCAAGAACACGCGGTCCACTTTCCGAACCGCACCTGTCCGCAGACACCGTTGACGGCAACTATTCTGCGCACATTCCCAGCCAACGAATGCCAAAACTCGTCGAGCTCACAACCGCGTGTGGCAGGCGCTCGCGAAGCATCGTCCCAAATCACCCTTCAAAATGCAAAACATCGCCAACATCCAAGAACATTGGCTATCATGGAAACCGAGACTCACATGGAAACAAGGTAGCGTAGCGACGAGCGTCGGCCTTTCTTGGGGTGTGGGTACAGCAGGGAGGTGTCGAGGCACCGAAGGTGCACCATCTTGAGGGCCTTGAGGTCGTTCTCCAGGGAGTGCCCCACCAGGACGTCTCTGACTCCAACCACTCGCAGCACCGCCGCCTGTACCTGGCGCAGCCTTGTGTCCACGTTTTCCAGGAGCTGGGGGGTGATACCGCTATATCTGGTGAGCGAAGAAGCGGCCGCCGCACGGGGAAACAATCACGTATCGTCGTCACCATGTGTCGAAAACCGGAAACAGTCGAGGTGGAGCACGCCGCTGCTGCGTACGTGTGGGGGCACACGCAAGACTGGTTTGAAGCGAAATCAGGGTATTTGGGTCAAGGCAAACGCAAACTGCCAACACAGGGTGAAAAAAATAGAGGGGAAACCGTGTTTGCTTCCGACAAAAATGCGTGGCAGAGGAGGGCCGGCCGCATACGTAGTTTACGCGCGCGCTCCAATATACCCACCTTGTAACGTAGTCGACGATGTGGTTTTCCGGCTTGACGAGCTCGTCAAGCACTACCTTGTGCTGGGAATCCACCAGCGTGACCCGCGTTAACTCCTGCCCAGCCCCCGTCACGCACATCTCGCAGTCCAACCCGAACAACCTCGCCCCCGCCGCTGCTTCACCTTCCTCCGCCACCCCGGCGTCCGACAACGGCTGTGTCTGCACGTGCCCCTCCAGGTCTACCAGCTTCGAGGCCCTGCCTACGATACCCTCGGCTTCTTCCTTCGTCGGGAGGACAACATTACCGCTGACCCTGTCAAGGGGAGTGTGGTTGACCTCCTCCTCCTTCTCCGCAGGGTAGGATACCGGGAACCCGTGTTCCCTGAGCTTCTCGACGGATAATATGTAGGTCTCTACAGCTGGGAGTGGGGGATCGTCGCTGCCCTCTTCTACTCGATCGTCCTCCTCGTCGCCACTTGAGGCCACCTCCTCGTTGTCCTCATGGGATTCTTCTTCTCTGTCGCCATCCTCCGCTTCCGCGGCTGTGTCCATTGCTGTCACCGTCGGTTCCTGCACGCCCTCCCTCTTCCCGCCGGAGGGAGCCGCTGCTAAACTATCATCCGCATCACCTCCTTGTGTGCCTTTCTCTTCCACCTCTTCCCGTTGGCTACTATTACCGTCGGCGATGCCCGGCCCGTTCACTTGCGGGGCGATTGCCTCTGCGACGCCGCTTTCCATGCTGCGTTGCTGCCGTACATTCTCGGCTTCCCTCCGCCTTCGCTTGGCATCGCCCTTTGTTTTTTTCTTCCGCCCACCACCGCCCCCGGCGTTCTTTCGCTTCTTGCTGCCGGAGAAAGGACCGGCAGGACACGCCTCTCTATCCTCACCGAGAGGTGCGTAGAGAAACGCATCGGCCAAGGACTTGAGCCAACCGCCGCCGCCGCCGCCGCCGCCGCCGCCGCCGCTGCCGCCGGTGCTGGCCGCGTCGCCGCCATCACTTGGAACAGCAGCACCCCCGTCCGCCGGCCCCACGCTGAAGCCGCCACTGCTTATCCGAAGCCCCGCGCACAGCCGAAACTTTCGCTTGAACTCCTCCGTGAAACCGTCCAGGGGGCTGTTTGGCGCTACGGCGGCTGCTGTTGCTGCTGATGGCGGGACTGTCAGGCTTTCGGCCGCATCGATGGCGCTGTCTTCGCCGTCGGCCTTCCGTTGCGGTGGAGCGGAGGTGGCTGCGCCAGTCAGCGCGACAACCAGCACTGCACGAACAGCAGGGAGGTTGCGCATTTCGGCTACCCTCGGCGCCGGGGATCCGCTGGCGCAGTGGAGAACGAACTGCCTGGCCTCCTTGGCGGAGAGGGTGGGTTGACGACCGTGCCGCTCGAGGTGAGGGGTCAACAACGGCCTCACGTGGACGCCGGCGTCTCTACACTGCTTCAGGAGCGCGGCGGTGTTGATGGAGCCTCCTGTGGCTTTACCCTCCAGCTTCTTGCGCATCCGGCGGACCTTCTTGGTGTCGCCAGCGCCCATTGGCTTTGCCAGGCTGGCCATCGTAGACCGGTCTGCGGTCTGCGGCGTTGCGCAGTCCAGCTGCCGATCACTTCCAGCTTCTCTCTCTCTCTAGGCGAAAGCCGCGGGCTGCGTCGCACGTCGTCGCAACCGACTCAGATTGAATCACGAGAGCTGCTTTCTTTTCTGTGCGGGTATTGTTGAGATGTGTCTCGCATAGAAGATGGTCTCAAGTTTGAATGGGATGCTGCTGGGCACGGATCTGTCTTTCACTCGGCGCACGAGGGTATGCAGGTGTGATACACTCCATGTAGCCCCCCCGTGCGCCGCACTATTGCGCCGCACCGGACATGTCCAGGACAACCTGCTACCTGGGCTCCTGGCTCTCGGTGCTTGGTGCAGCAGCATGTATGCTGGCGAGGATGGAGAAGTCTGTGTAGAGCTGGGGCACGTGGGTAAGGCACTTTCTGTCTCCAAAGCCTCGCAGCCGGACAAGAGCAAAGCCGGAGGTTGGCCGGTGGGTGATGCGGCTGAAAGCAGTGGACCAAGTTGACCTTCAGAAGTCACACGTTGTAATACAGCTAGCAGCAGCAGCGGCTGTGGTATGCCGTGGTTGGCGCATGTGGCTGAGGCTTGAGGGAAAAAACACAGAGTGAATTATTATCCACAGACGCCCAAGATGGTTTCACCTGACAACACCATACCGCATCAAACCCAATGCAGTACATAAATAGAGCCGTTCTTGTTGTTGAGCACTTGCAACATTATTGGCCTCTATTTTTCGCCTAGTGGTTGTGCCGTAATTGTTTGCGGCTCTCGAAGCAATTGATTGGAAGTCTCATACAATAAATATGCCGTGTTTTCCCAGCGCACTTCCCCCCGCGATGTACTGCACGCCTGTCGAACATGTTACAGTCTTGGTTGTTGACGGGTGAAGTGTCACCTCACGCTGGACAGCAATCAATGCTGCCGGTATACCGTACGTAACCGTCGTCCTGCTCTACTTCTTCTACAGGCATGGTTCGGAGAGGCTCCCGTCAAAGTTGGCGACCTCGTGTGCGGCCTCTGTGGTAGATGGTTGTATCTCGTCACACAGGTGAGGGGTTGGTATCATCACCAAGTGCACTCTGTTCAGAGGTGGGCGGGCGGTTTGCGCATACCCATGATTTGATTATTTGCTGCCACCGATTCGATGCCGTGAGTGAGAGCCCGCTGGTTTACTTCGGTAGGTTGTTCGATCAACCCAGCATTTTCCCTGCACCGGAGTACGCACGCCACGTTCGTCCTCGCCCACCCCAACAGATCAGCAATGTCCCTGCGTTCCCACCACAGTAAGTAAGCCCTCCGTGTGAAACAATTAGCGCACACACACATGAACCCCATTCGGTACGGATCCCAACATCACGAAACGCAACAGCAGTGAAATTCAGCTGGCAAAGGTAACACACGAGAACAGCCGTTTGTTGCACCAAAGACCGATCGGCGTTTGGTGATCGCGCGTGCCCTGCCCTGCCTGCCGTGGCCGGACAGATCTATGCCCCGACCCACGTGGAGAGATCACTGTGCCTCTTCGGGTGCAACCGGGCGGCTTGCTCCCTGCGACCCGAAGGGTGGCGGGTGGTACGCACACAAGCTCCACAGCCTGTCGAGCCCGCACAAGACGACAGCGACCCCACTGCCGCATCAGCGGTTAGTGCTGTTGCGGGCACGACGAATGTGGCACCACCAACGCCTCCGACTTCAACGCAGCCAGCAGCGCACGCGACGGATCCATGGGGAGCAAGCGACGTGTCGTGGGACGCCCCCGCTTCCGACGGCGAAGGGTGGGGTGCCGAGACGAGCGATTGGGGGGCGGGAGTTGACACCGAAGGCGTTGGGGGTATTGCAACGGCGGACATCGATGCCTTGCTCGACAAACAAGAGAAGAAGCAGTCGTCGACTTGCCAAGGAGACCGGGCATCAGCAGCAGCAGCAGAGAAAAGGTCTTCAACGGGTGGCGACACATGTAGCTCTTTAGCAGAGTTAGGACCTAACCACAGCAGTAGTGGCAGCGGCAGCCAAAAGAAGAGCGCAGCGGAGAGTTCCAAATCAGACACCGTCGCGGCAGAAGGCGGGGACTGGGGAGGGCGGCCTTGTTTCCCAGCAAAGACTGTCAGCTTTGTCCCCGAGCCGTGGGGAGCAGAAAGTTCCCGAACAGACGACAAGGACATGGAGAATAGACTCCGGCGGTATAGGGAGCAAGAGGAGGACCGTGGGCTTGTCGCGGCGCTTGATCATGCCCTTGGCCTGAAGGATGCTGGGGGGCTCAGCAGTGAACACGGAGGAAAGGAGGGGAAAGCGGTGGCCAGTGTTGGGGAGAAGTATGAGCGTACGCCTGCGAGGTGAGACGCTTGCCGCGTGCCGGAGGTGATACAGGGTGCTTGACTTGTGGTAGGGTTTACGATTATGTGCTTGGTCAAATTGTGCGTTGTACATCGTGCTGTGAATGTCACACACTGCTGTACGTCTGAAAGTTTTTTGCTGAGGGACGTGCTCGGTTGGCGTCGATGTCAAGAGCGGACTGCCTACGCAAATAATGGAAGTTTATTACTTTTTACGAACAATGACCGGGGGGGGGGCACGCAGGCCCTAACCCTAACCTCCGCCCCGACTTAGTCATTTCTATACTGTATCCAGTATATTTGCTTACTAGAATAATCCTGCATAGACTATTGGCAAGAGATCCCTCGGCCATCTCTTTCGCGCATTCCAGAGCTGGATATTTAATTGTGTATGGACTCGACCTAACTATGTACACTACACGTTCTCTTTTTCTTTGCGAACCTTACGTTTCCCAGGGCGAAGGCCGTTATGCGGTTCGCCGATAGGGTCGCCCGTTCCCCCCAGCAAGTAGTACGCTATGCGTACGGAGGAGAACCCCTCTGGTCCGCTTCCGATCCGCCTCGTGAAGAGATACCCCCGTGTGCCTGCGGTGAGTGGCGTTCCAGTTTACAAGCTCTTTGTTGGAAATCAAGCTTGTAAGGTACCAAATGTTTCTGATTTCCGGGTCTGGTGTTCTGCCTTGAATGCCGTTGCACCAGTACGCTCTCGTGGCTAGTCTCACGATGGTGCGAATTGCAAGTTGATCTTGAAACAAGGTAGCGAGTTGTGTGCCGCACGGCCTGCTGATCTTTTGTCGGCCGACACGTGTCTATGTCCGTTGCTCACATGTAGAACGCACAGACCGTCCGTCGCGAGCATGCGCACGCTCTGGGCATGACGTACAGCATCAGTATAATATCTCTTTCGGTGTTTTTTTTGCGGCATTCGAGGTGCAACCGGCATTCCTTTACAATGTCGATTAAAGATTGGAACTCGCGCTGATCACACGCCTACGTATTCGCGGCGTCCTCTGCCACTACCACAATGTAAACGTGACCACCGCACGCCTTCCCAGGTGCTACCCGGGTGTTCGAGATGCAGCTCATGCCGGCCCTGTTGTTGCAGCTGCAAGTGAACGACCTCGCCGAACGAGAAACAGGCAGCCTAGAGGGGGGAAGTCCCGCTACTTTTTCTGGCCTTGAATCAAAGAAGATCTCCACGCTTTCGCAAGTAGCTGACGGCCATGACAACAATAACACTTTGAAGTCAATAACTCCCTCGGCTGTGGCGGTTCAGCCGAAGGGTGCTGCATCAACGCGGTCAACCGACGAGCACGGAGTCGCACAAGGGGATGGAAGCGGGGTATTGGCGGGGATAGGTGTAAGTGGCGAGGAGGACGAAGGAAACGAAACCACGATGATGCCCACCCCCAGCGTCGAAGAGCGCGAGCGGTTGAGAACGCTGGGGATGGATTGGGGGGTGGTTGCGATCTGGTCGTGCCCCAGAAGCTGCAGCATTAGCTGCGAAGAGTGCGTAGTAGTGCAGTTGCCCGTCTGATGAACATCGCTCGATCTTGGTATAGAATGCATCCCGCGCGCGCGTAGTTTGGTTGGTTTGCTGGCTGTGAGGGGGGGTCTAGTTTGTCGTTGAGGCACAACAAACGACGAAGTGCGTTTTGTCGGCTGAAGAGCAAGGAAAGCGGTCTCAATAATAATAGTCTATTGGTCTCTCCTGTGATTCCAGGGGGGGAGTGTGCAACAAGTGTCGCGAGCTGAAAGATTCGTGTACCTGACCTATGCCGCGAAACACCACTTGTACGTACGGCAGATGGCACCTTTGACGTTTCAAATGGTATATGGATATGGCCATCGTGTATTGTCGTTTTGCCAATCAACGGTAATTTCTTGGTGAACTGTTCACAGGTTGAGATGCTATGTAGAGTAGATCTAACTGACGTATTGCTGCATATGGCGTTTCTCTGTGTGATTGTGAGTTTTTCTGGCCCTTGTCTTGTTTTTTGTGACCCTCCGATCGATCAGTTTGTTGGTAGCCACGTGCACCCTGTTTGTAGTTGAAGACTTTTACACCATTTATGTTTGCTCTCAGCGTAGACCTCTCTCTTCAGTTGTTGTGAGCCTCGGAACCATGCGCTCCGACTCTCCTTCTCGTCGAAAGGCAGTCAAGCAAAATTAGTGCACTTACGTGCGCTTTCCTTTATTGTTTGTTTTGGATACGTCCAAATTACTTAGTTAAGTAGAAAGGTACACACCCTTTTGTTCTGCTTGTTTGGAGTCTGCACGAAAACTAACACCACACGCATACTGTCGTTTCCAAGTTTCCCTTTGGAGATCACCTTCATAAAGGGTACAATCCTAAAGAGTACAATCTCCCATCGTCTGTGCAGGACGATTGATTCCCTCCTCATCTTTTCACATCCCGTCATCTTTGTAGCAAGACACCTTCGCTTGGCCACCATCTGTCTGTCCGTAGTCCACCCACCCATCTACACAAGCCGCCGGAAGGGCATGGCTTCATGCCGCATCACCTGCTGTATGCGTACGATGTCGTGTATCATGGTTCACCTTTTTGTAGCCGTTCTTGGCGACATGTTACGAACGAACGCGATCTTGTTACTCAAGTGTTTTGCCGTATTGTTTTCGTCGTTGTTCAACTCGCACCAAAAACCGTTCTGACGTCTCTCAAGCACGATGTTTTCCCTTCACTGAGAGGATAAGATTCTCTCTCAGTGTGTGTCGCGCCGGAGTTTGTTCTGTTTGTGTGTTCTGCTGCAGTCTGGGTCGTGCAATACAGCAGTAGCGTACCACCAAATAAATGTATTATTCAAGGACCAAGTGTATACCCTTTGTAGTGTGGGGTCTAGAATAAGGTACACAAAAATGGCGCCAAAAATAACAGCAACATCACCCGCGCTCACACCGAGAGGTACATACATCCCATCCCACAGCTTCACCACAAAAGAGGCGCGAGCTTGGCACCTGCAGCGTGGAACGGAATCCAGCACAACCATGAACGGGCGGCGTTCTCCGTCTCGAGCTGGTAAGGATGACGACTCCGAGACAAGCTCGGCGGCGGAAGGTATAGGCTTCGTAGGGGTGCCATAACGAATTCGCTCAACTCAGGTCTCGGTGTTGCTTCTTTTCTGGTATGGGCTGCCTCTATCTCATGCTCGAGTCTAGCGACTCTAGCGTGTCGCCCTTGGAGCGAACGTTGTTCGCGTAACCGGTAGCCAGCCGCTGAGCAAGAGGCATGAGGTGTGGATGAACCCCATCCCAAACAAAGGTTGGTTGATTTGATTCCTCCCTCGCGCTTTGTGCCCCTTGGTACGCACTCACTGCTGTTGTACTGCGGGCGTTTGTAAGAGCGAGCTGTCTCGTGCGGTCTACTGGAGTACTGCTGTAGTAGGCTGTGTCGGGGAGAGATGGACCCAAAGAGGAGGTGCTTGCACAAGCGTGTTGGCGGTGTGCTTGTCTGTCTGTTGGCAAGACCTTTCGCAGCTGCTCCGCTGTCGGGACCTGCTTGTTTTTCGATGGTGATAAGGCAGCACCTATGCAGTTTGTACAACTGCTGCTGTTTCTGCTCCGGCTTCGAGATCATCGAGAGAGCGGCGCGACCCCGTCTACAACAGCAGTCATGTACCGACCCACAGGCACACGTACAGAAGATGAGGCTGCTCCATACCCCATGCCCCATGAGTAGATCACCGGGGCAGGGAACAGGGAACGGGACGCGTTGTTGCTGCGTACCTCGCTCTTGTGCTGGTCGTGTGCGCCTGCATGGGCCAAAGTTTCGGTTGGTTAAGGCAAAAAGCTTGTACACATGCACAGCAGCAGTAGCGTACACAGCGATCGATAGATTGCCGGCCGCCCCTTCTCCGTTTGTCTCTCGGGCGAACCCTCCCGTTTGGTTTTTCTGGGAGAGGTGAGGGGGAGGAGATGAGACGGCTAGCTGTGTTGTGTGCATGTGTACGGTGTGTGTGCGTGTTGTGGTCACATCTTCTCTGGGCGGAAGTCTACATGTACAACGGTCACATACTTGCTTACAGCAAGCTTACGAGAGCAAGAGAGGCACCACATTTTTTTTTAGCAGTGGCCAAAATCGGGTACACCCGGTCCAAACACGGCCATAATCGGGTACCCCTACAAGATGCTGCTGGGAGCGACCACATGCCACCATCTGATTGGCCGACGCCTGCCCCTACCCGGCCTTGACCGCCTTTCCACCGGGTGCACCCGATCTTGGCTACTCACCCCCCGGAGGAGTACCCGGTTTTTCTTTCCCCAACCCGAAAATGGCTGGGCTGTTCGACCAAAACCCATGCACACAACCACAGGTCGGACGCACACCACTGGCCCTCAAATTCGGACCTTCTGACGGCCCGGCGGACGGAGGCAGATCCCCCGCCGGCGGTGGAAGTCTCCCTTGGGGGAAACGGCTGGCGATCTGTGCAAATGATCGAGAAGAAGAAAGAGCTGGATGAATGCCCCCCTCACGATATGCGACACACACGGGACTCATCTCAAGAATAGACATATTTCTTTCCCTCCCGCTACTTTCTCATTATTGGCGACAAACGAGGGCGAGTGGTGTGCGTCCGACCCGTGGTTGTGTGGATGGGTTTTGGTCGAACAGCCCAGCCATTTTCGGGTTGGGGACAGAAAAACCGGGTACCCCTCCCGGTGGAAAGGCGGTCAAGGTCGGGTAGGGGCGGGCATCGGCCAATCAGATGGTGGCATGCGGTCGCTCCCAGCAGCATCTTGTAGGGGTACCCGACTATGGCCGTGTTTGGACCGGGTGTACCCGATTTTGGCCACTGCTCTTTTTTCTCTCTCTCTCCGTCTTCCCGTTGCTGCTGCTCATCATGACCATGCGCTTCCACCCTTAGTTCACGATTTTCTCGATCCAGAGCAGAGAGAGAATAGAACCCACAATCAAAAGATCTAAATAGAGAGTCACAAGGTCAAACACCTGCACCATATCACGACCGGGGCGACCATTTTGCTCGTGATAAAGTCGACATGGAAGTGCTGGAAGTCTTGAATATGAGCATCATCTTTTACATTCAATGCAACCTACGTGACTTGCTTCTTCATCGCTGTTCGTCCAACGAAATACCATGTTTCACTTACCACTACAGCAGTGGAAGCAAGTATACGTATGCATAGCGTGGGCATAGTAGATAAATCCAGGACTACGAGAAACCACAAACCTGACCCCCCACTCTTAGTAAAGAATCCTGTAGATCTGCGCCCACGCTCGTTACATTTGGTCATGCGCGAAGTGCTCGCCAGTGCGCCCTGACTATTGCTTACTACTACTACCTCTACTGTACTTGAAGTCTATGTCAGGCCGGTCGTCGTTCTTACCTTGTGCGCGCTTGCCTATTGAAGGCTGTGGACACTGGCTCTTTTGGTGTTTGTGCTATGCATAGGGAGTACAGTGTGCGATGGCGTCTCTATCGTGTTTGTTACCCTTTTCATTCCCCCTGTTCGGTTCTCGTTCGTACGACGATGCGTCGACGAAGCTACACAGGCACCGACCAACTTATTCAGTCGCGCCAGTTCGTCAACATCAGTTTCGTTGTCAGCCCCAGCCTCTCCCCACGCTAACCGACCGGTTCATGATTCGACGTCATGCTTCTGATAGCGGGATTTGACCAAACCCGACTATTGATTTGTTTCTGTGCGTGTGGATGATGCAGCGGGTGGCGGGTCAGAGGGGGGGCGGCTTGTCGGCCGAAAGATCCTGAAGCGGTGGGGGGACACCGTGATCAGCGGCTACGTGAAGGACTACAACCCCCCCGTCGACGGCAAGCAGGAGTCTTGGACCCTGAGGCACGAGAAGAACTTCGACGGTGGCGATGTCGAGGGGGACAACAGCGTGGGGGAGGACGAGGAGGTGGATCGACCCGAGCTCGACAAGAGGCTCAACCTCCAGGCGGTGATGGAGAGGGAGTTCCCCTCGGTAGGTGGCTGTCGGCGATAGGCTGGGGTGGTGGTGGTGGTGGTTTTTGGTTGGTTCGCGAGAGGGTGGTGGCCGTGGGTGTCTGTGCAGCTGGTCGTGGTGGTGGTGGGTGCGGATGGCTGAGTACGGTGTCTAGCTAGATGGGGTTGGTGAAGGTGGATGCTTGGGAGTGGTGTTGGTTAGTTCATGAGGTCGTGTGTGGCTGTGTACGGTGGATGTGGTTGGCCAAGGTGGTTGTCAGTGATGCTGGGGTGGCGTTTTGGTCAGTTGACGAGGTCGTGGCTGTGGCTGGGCGAATGTGGGTGGTGAAGATTAATGTCGGTGATAAAAAGCAGTGATTGTGATGGCTGAGGGAGTGAAATGGTGCCTGTGGCGACAGGGGCGATCGCGATAAAGTTGGGGGTGGTGGGCTCGGGGAAACTACTCTGGTGTGAAAACGATTATGCTTCTCATTTTGGAGCCATCGCTCGTTGCACACTATCACCCGACACCAGCACAATTGTATCAAGAAACGTACCATATGCATTTCCCACGTCCGGGTATTATACCACCCTCGAGCACCAAAAGTGTATGTGAAGAGAGAGCCCTTGGACCCCTTCAGGTCCCATCCTGTCTATGGCGAGGGTCCTCAGCTTGGTTAGCTCTAAAATGTTCTCATGTGGGATATGACTAGTGGTCGCTAGTTAAGTGAGGCATTTGATGATGGGTTGGTTTCTGACCACACCGCACATCTGAATGAAGAAGGCGCCAGCTCGATTCAGTCCCTCCATCTGGACCTACCCAAAGTAGGAAGGGAAGATTGGCCATCGGTGATCGGTCCAACGCTCCGTCTTGTCGAACACGGGTGATCAATGAATGGTTCAACACCAGGCCACGCAAAACATAAGTACCCCCCCCCCCCCCCGAAACTTCAATTCCAGTCCCCGAAAAAAAAAGGGGGGGGCCGGCCCCGTAAAGACACTACCCCAATCTCAACTCCCGCTCAGGAAGGAGGAAAATTTGCTACCATATAGAAGGCGTGCTGACAAGCCACCCGAAAGGATTCTTAGTCCCCCTTCCTTCAATGCCGGGGGCTCCGCTCGAGCTGCAAATGCACAGTTCCCAAATTTTTTACCCGAGACCTGTCGGAGAACCCCTATAGGCTACAGACC
>FN649727.1:265771-278503 GCA_000310025.1 Ectocarpus siliculosus | reverse complement strand
GTTTCCCCCTCTTGCCGCCTCTGCTCTCCGGGCCCTTGTCGGGGCACTCGGCGCACACGAGGGTCGCGTCGCGCTGGGCGCAGACCTGGCACGTGAAAGCCTTGGAGGTTTCCCAGTTGTGCCAGAGGCGTTCTTCTCCCTCGAGGTGCTCTCCCCGGAAGCAGACGAAGCACAGGTCTCGCTCCTCGACCGTGCACCTGGTGGTTGGGGTGATGTTAACCCTACCGCCGTCCTCTATACATTTTTCGTGTTTCGTTCCTCGTATATGGCGCATGATAGTAACGAAAAAGATATGACCACGCCATTTGAAGAAACCAAACATTTTGCATGCTTTTCGAAAACAAAAGCCCCGTTAAGGCCAAAAAATATTACGTATGTAAGCTACGAATTAGCGCATGCTGCATGGCGAAAACGTGTTGCATACAAGTATCACTTGCTGATTCTCGACGGTGTTGAACGCGCATCATCGCTCATCGGCGATGTCATCTCGCGTGTATCAATGTATCACAAAGAGGGTCTAGCCCTTTCAACACCTGTACCAAAGAATTTGCGAGTGGAGGGTGTTTGCTGCTCGCGAACAAGGTCGCCAACACTGGTGGTGCGATATCGAACA
The DNA here is from genome assembly GCA_000310025.1 of Ectocarpus siliculosus. Taxonomy (NCBI): domain Eukaryota; class Phaeophyceae; order Ectocarpales; family Ectocarpaceae; genus Ectocarpus; species Ectocarpus siliculosus. Next base: position 277,890 of record FN649727.1, on the reverse strand, counting down.
CACACACACACGGCGGGTGGAGGTCAGGCGACCTTCTGCTAGGCCGATTACTTCGAGGAGCGGTTTCAAGAGCAACATCTGTAGCATCTACGTAGATCTAGCGGCCAGTTCGACCTTTCCTACGGCTTCTCTGTACACGACAGAGACGCTACAAACACATACGACGAGAACTCATCAAAAGTATTATCGCGATTGATTGATTTTTCACCGGCTTCGGCTTATCAGCGAGGTTATGGGATCAGGTCGTCGTTTGGGTGCGGAGATCTCATGGGACACGTCCTTCATGGTCGGCCGGCCTCGCATCAACCTACAGCTCGATTCGGGAATATTTAGATAGCACAGGACTGGATGCATAGAACACACCACACATCCTATTCCACTGATAACGTATTTTGTAGAAGTGGATACCTGCGGCTGGCGAGCTGCGTTTGGCACGAGGAGCAGCGAAGGTAGCCGGCCGGCTTTTCGTCCTGCCGTAGCCTGCTCCGGGTGTTGTAAAAGTACGACTTCGTTCAGGCAGAGAAACGAAGAGAGGGAGAGGGAGAGGGAGAGGGAGAGGGAAAGAACCAGACAGAGAGACAGAAAGGTGGGTAGAGAGACGATGGCCCATTCAGAGTGGGTTGACTTGGTGGGAGGGCGTGGGAAGTATACAGTCATAACTTGCCCGCTCGCGGGGCTTAGTTTGGCTCCGTCGAAAACGCAGACCCTGTACTTCTGATACGTTGGTCTCAACCTCCCACACTCAGTGCCGGACGTGATTTTTCGTGCGGGTGTAGTCAATGAATATTGCTTTGCCGATTGCGTGATCACGACGTCCCCGCAATTTGGTATCTTATAGTACAGCCCCTCCCAAATAGACCCCTTGCACTGCATGCAGTTCTTGGTACGAACACGCAGAAAGTTGAAGACAGGATAGTCTCCCCCCGCCGAGTATTCCGTACAGTGTACTGGTGCATCGTTCTCTCGCAGCGCAAGCCGCACGTGCATGTACAAACAAGTGCCCCATGTGTGTATTCTCTTGCAAGCCGCCGAACTAATTCTATATCCGAGAGTCGGTTCTACTACTCCGATCGGTTTCGACGCCCCCCCTAAATAGGAACCACACTCTAGGGTTATCCAGGTTGTCGTCCAACGGGCGTCGGAATTAGGCGGCCAGATTTTTCAAGAACACTCGCACCTGGCCGAAGAGCCTCGAGATAAGAACCCATTCCGGAACGCTCGGCATCTTCGCACCCCGCCCGCGCCACCGCCGTAGCATGCTCGGGACTTCCCACGCCGCCTGCTCCAGCCCGTGGTTGAAGTAGTACTGCTGGTTCAAGCCCGGGTCCCAGAGCACCTCTATCGTGATCTGCAGCAGCTGCAGGGCGAGCCATTTCGCCCGCAGGATCCTCCACCAGCACTGTATCCTCGTGGCCATGAGGGTGGTCTCCCTGTTTTTCGCCCGGGCCTTTTCAACGTCCCACTTCCACCGCAGCAAGGCCCGCCTCTTGCGAGCGGCCCAAGCGTGGTACTGCCGCTGCATCGTTGTTGCGGCCCTGAGGTGATGAGTAGTACCGGTTTGGCGGCGGTGGCGGCGGCGGCGGCGGTGTGTGTGTGTGTGTGGGGGTATTTGTGCCTAGGAATTCTGACGTTAAGGACGGGGGCGACATGTTTGTTGCATTCCTTGGAGGTAGTCAATCAGTCTTTAGAGACACCGAGGGCCGTGTATTCTTGCTCTCTTCATATAGATGTAATCCTCGGCAGGCTGGAAATCGACACAGAGGTGGACGGGCCGGACGGGGTTGGCAAGGAGTCGATGTACACCGTGGCGCACATCGTTGATTGTGTACCGTGTCTGTATCTGAGAGGTGCCCGGCTCATCTCTTGAGCCAATCATGTTCTAGTGTTGGACAGCAGAAATAAGCGCTCCCCATCACCTCGGCAAGAGTTTACTCAGAATCGAACATTTTGTTTGTGTTCCCCTGGAGATGAAGATGCAACCACATGAAGGTGAGGCTCCTTTCGAGCAGCCATCCGCAAGGGCTTTCAGAAAGATCCGCCTCGTTGCTCACGACGAGGACATACAACATGATACGGAGGCGGCTGAGGGTTTGACTGTTGTAGAAGTATGCAACAACGATGCCATTGCCACCACTACTCGCAACAACAACAACAACCACAACAAATACTGGAACGATAGCGATGATGGAGACGGCGACAACGACACAAGCCATCAAAATAAGAAGAACGCAAGCAGTCTGCCAACCGGATTGAACCCGACACCCTTCATCTTCGTTCCTTTGGAACGCACCTGTTCCTAAGGAGCTCTTCCCACTCCTTTTCCCGGTCCTCAACAGCCCTCTTCTTGGCCTCGATCCCCTCCAGGCCGACGATATTGTCCTTCACCACTCTCAACAGGTCCTTGTCGGTGGCCTTGTAGTCCCAGAGTATCTCGTTCGTCTCTACGTTGTGGAAAGTCATGATGGCGTGTACCGGCGACACGTACATCTTCCAGACCGACCCGGCCTGCCCGCATACCTGCGGTGCCACCGGTCATTCACGAGATGTTCAGCGTGGAATTGGGGGGGTAGTGTGCCTTTCGTGTCCGCCTGTGGTGCGTGTGTGCTGGTCTTTTCCGAGTATGCTTGGCCGTTGTCGACTGCCTTTGTCTTGAGACCGTTGGCGACGCAGTCATATCGAAGGGTAGTACCGTACGACATTGTTCTTGTTTTTCCATCCTGGTCGTTGTGGTAAGCCTTCCCCTACCCCAGCCCTTTCATGGCCATACGGCGCGTTGGCGTGTCTGTGGCGTATGTTTTGCTTGAGCCTGCTTGACTCCGTACTCGTCTTTGAACTGAAAGAACAGCCTTTGGCGGGCGTTTGATATGGACACCGTCAGCCTCGTCTTCTTGACTGGGCGGCGTCCTTTGCTTGTCGGCGATGCGATACACTATTTCTTCGTTTCTGGAGTAGAGCCTACCGTAAGCAGCCCGAAATAGTGGCAACTTGAATAGTGGAACTAACTGCCGATACTCTTAGCGACGTCACAATGTCACAACCTCATCATGTACATGAACCCGATATATCGAATAGTGGCACTGCCTGAATAGTGCCATGTTCTCCTCTTGCTCCTACGTGCCACTACACCGGGCTGCTTACTGCTGCGCATCTTCACGTGTCTCAGGATGTCCTAAAACAGCAGCCGCCAGCGGCAAGGTGCACTTCCGACTTGTTTGGACGGCTCTACTCACGTCTTCGTGTCTCTTCACCGCAGCCTCGAACTCCGGAAAGTCGATGAAACCGCCGCCGTCCAGGTCGATCGTTCGGATCACGGACCGGATCTGCTCCCTCGACAGCTTGACGTTGAGGCTGGACACCATGCCCTTGAACTCCTCGTGCGTGAGGTAGCCGTCCCCCTTGAGGTACAGCGTGGGTGCCGAGGGAGGGAGGGCGGATTGTGACAGGGATGGAGGGAGGTAGCGAACGGGTTGGCTAGGAGAAAATCAACAGTATGGTGGCCGCGGCTGTGCTTCATTGTGTGGGCTTGAGACGTTTTTCATTCGAGCCATATTTGTTGTGACTCTATGCCTCGCTGTGCGTTTTTGGAGTGAGTATGTCCTGCAGGCTCCTTCTCACGTGCAACAACAATCCATGGCAACAACAAACCGGGCAGCTGCACTAGTTTCAATGAACACAGCATCGCGAAGAACACACGCCAGAGCTGACGCGCATATGAATGGAGGGATCGATCTCCGCATAGCGGTGGATCCCACAAGACGCCCCTTGCCCTTGGTTACCGTCGGCGATGGCTCTCAGAATCCTCTGCTGCCAGTTAGTTCCCCGTAAACATCACATGGAAAACACGCGGCTCAGTTTTTCACCCTGACGTCGTTTAGCCATCAGGCAGTTGGTATCATACCCAACGCAACAACGACAAAGACCTCGGGGTTGACACCCCCCCATCCCGTGTCGGTTACACCGCGAACCAACCTCCTTGTCGAACTGGTTGAAGAACATCTGAAGCGTCTTATTCTCCTTGTAGATCAGGTTGGCCATGTGCGCGAAGATGTAGTTGGCCGGGTCCCTCAGCGCCCTCTCCAGTTCCGCCGTCTCCGGCAGTGGCGCCGCGTAGAACTTCCTCTTGAGGATCTTCATCTCCTTCTGGACCTTGAACGGTGCCTCGGGGTCCGTCGCGAGCCACTCCTTGGCCAACTCCATCTCTCTCTCGACGGTCTCCCTCAGCTTTACCTCCCACGCCGCGTCAAAGTCATTCTTGACCTTGACCCTGTTCTCGTAAACCCTTCGCCTTCTGGCTTCTCTCTGCCGCTGCAGCACCTCGGCGTCTCTGGCCACGGATCCGGCCCGCGCCGCCTCGATCTTCTCGACGTGTTCGGCGGCACGTCTGGCCATAAGCGCCGCTTTCTCCTCTGCCTTTTGGCGCTTCTTCCTCTCTTCCGCGAGCTCAGCCAGAAGCACTCTTTCTCTCTCCGCTTCCTGCCCGGATGGGAAGCAATAGAAAGGCGGCGGGGGAATGTACGCACGCCGAGCATGCCTTTCAAACGATGGACACACGTCTAAAGAGACCAGCGGCCAGTACAACGTGTGTACCTCCCTCGTATGTATGCTGTTGTATGCGTAAGGCGGGTTCGTTGGAAACTCACGAAGCAGTTGTCAGTTCGGCGCATACAAGGAGCTTTTTAGGGGCCAGGACGTCTCCGCTGTTGCGAAATGATAAAGCACCTTGTCTGAATTCCCCTTTTTCATGCCCTCTGTACAGCAACGCCGTACGTAGTGTAGGTGTATTCCAAGGTGTGCGGCATTGCTGAGACGAAGACATTATTCACCGCTCTCTGCGAATCACGGTAGTAGGTTCGCGAGAATTCAACCAGATTTTTCGCAATACTTTGAAGTACTCGACCCATGAACAGACTACACTTCTTGCCGGAACATAGCACACCACCCACCTCAATACTCTCGGCTAAAGCCGCCGCCCGCATCTCGGCTTCATCCTCGGCACGCCTCGCCACCACCGCAGCCCTCACGGTGTCCCTCAGCGCCGCGAACACCCGACGACAGAGCCGTTCCCCGGCGAGGTCCACCGCAAACCCCCATGCGTTCATGAGAGAAGCCGTCTCGCACCACGCCTGCAGGGCCAGCCGCATGGACCGTTTCCGTAGTACCCCGCGCAGCAAGCCCACCCCGGCCATTACCAGCTTGCCCTGCTTGCTAAACTTCCAGGCCACGGCTGCGAGCCTCTTGTTCACCTCCACGTACTTGACGATGCTATAGAAGTAGCGCCGGAGCGTGCAGATTCGCCCATACTGGTCGGCGACCCCGCGGCGCTTGCGGCGAAGGACGTGGATGGCCGCCGAAGCGTGCCAAGCGCGAAGGGTCTGGCGGCGTCGAACGTTCTGTATGCGTTCTCGCTGGGCTCTGATCTGCTTCGCTCGGTTCCTGAAGACTTTCCAGCCGACGATGATTCGACGCGACAGGGTCTTGGTGTACCACCGGACCGCGCGGCGCTCTTTCATCGCCATCGCGCCGGAGCTCGCTTTTTCGAAACCCATTGCTTCCACCGCTTGTAGCACGCCCAATCGCCAAGCTTCGGGAATACGCTGCCAAAGCTGAGTTCGAAACGCGACCAGAATTGAGGGGTTCGCCTCGATTGTGTCCATCAAGAAGGTGATGTCTAAGTCGCGGAAAGTGGGTTTGAGGCCTCGTGGGCGTGCCTCCTCGGCGAGGTACTTGTCCAGGCGGGTGCTTGTCTGCAGGATGTGGCCTCCGTGTAGTGCACCTATCCTCATCACTCTAAGAGCGTCCTGCCTTCGGACGACCTCCCCCTCGTCATCCGAGTACAAGAGGATCAGGTCTCGAAACAACTTGCGTGGGTTGTCACGGATGTCTTTGAATCTCCGAAGCACAATCGTGCAACACAAGATGTCGCGATAGTCCACCGCACCAGCACGGGCCCCTTCATAGCACTCATAGAGCGATCGAAGCCGCGTGTCCATCCTCAACTTGCGATCAAACCGATATGCTGACATCATCCTTGCCACGAACGCGGCTTTGCTGACCGTGCATCCCTGCCCCGGCGTAGCTTCCAACGCACACGCGAGACTGTGATATCGGTATGGCGGTTGGTGCACAAGGTTGTGCAGGAATCGCATCCCCGCCCATTTTTGACGACGGCATCGATCAGTACAGCCATGATCCGGCCCGACGAGATCGTCGGGGAGCATGCCTCAATTGTAGGAGGAGGAAGTTGTGGATATTGGTAGCTTCAACCATCGCACTACTGTATCAGCATACTGCTGTAGTACTACTGCTGTACAGCAGTAGGCCTGCTAAAGCGTTGACTTGTATCTCTCCGGGCGGTGGGGGCACAGCAGTTGCAACATGAAGGCACACACGCACACATGAATCGCGGAGTGATCCCTAGGACCCGCGCCTCGACCACACTTCACCTCGGAAAACGAAACCGTTTTCCATAACGCCTCCGGAACTCTCTTTCGTGCTGATTGCCACCGGCCACACCCCATGCATACATCCACGGAGCGCCCCCTGCGGCTGTTTGTGCTTGTATGCATGCTCTGCTCGCCGCAGGCTTGGCACACGACACTTGACACCTCGCCATCACCATGGTGTACGCAAAGGCATCGATAGCTTACGTGGCCATTCTGCTGGCTCTGGGCGTGTCTCGATCAGAGGCTTTCGTCCCGTCGACGGCTGGTGCGGCAAGCTTGGCCAAGGACAGCAGGCGTGCGACAGCATGGAGCAGCGCTCGAGCAGGAGCAGCAGCGGTAGGCCTAGAGCAGCATTGTAGGCGCAGGAGGGGGGCTGGCTGCGGAAGGTCTCGACCTTGCATGTCGTCGAGCGATGAGCACGACATTCTTCTGCGGGTGGCGAAGGGCGAGAAGGCGGAACGTGCTCCCGTTTGGCTCATGCGGCAGGTGTGTGCGTGCTGTGCGCTTTTTGTATGCAGGTCTGATCTAACGCAAGAGCGGCGTCGAGTCTACTGCTGTACGCATACACCTTGGTTGAGGACACGACGACCGCCGCATGTATGTCCAAAGCAGTAGTAACGCATGAACTCCAGTGCAATCTGCGTGTACGGTGTACAACCTTTTTTTTAAGCGTTTGCTTGTTGGAAACCCCGCACAGTTTTCCCGTTTACTACAAATATCATGTGTTGCACAACATATCATGTCATGCCTACACGTGTTATCCAAACACCCCCCGCCGATCCTAATACTTCTAGTGTAGTAAAGCATCACTGCTGCTGGTCTGGATGAGTTCACCGGCAGTCATCACCATAGCATAGCACAGCAATTGGGGTTGTGTGCTTCAGCCTGAAGGAAACGTGCCTCCGCCGAATAAATGTAGTTGCCGGTCGATACTTCGAAGCACAACATAGGCAAACCCGTCCAGCAGCGCGGGTACCGGCAGCAGTGATGAAAACAAAAGTTTGCACATCAGCGGCGGTTGTAGGGAAAACAACTGGGACAATATAGTACAGCAGTAGTGGACCCTTGTATAGTGCCGGTTGATAGTGCCACAGTCCGGTATAGTGCGGGTCAAATCTGAGGACACGAGTGTCCACTCCTAATACAAAAACCTAGGAGCCCTGTTCTCTTACAGTCCCGGTGGCCCGGTATAGTGCCGGTAAAACCTCTGGACACACATCGGCACTAAACAGGGCCCACTACTGTAGTAACCCTCCCCAACAAACGAAAAACGAGCCACGGCACTGGTGATTGTTATGTTATTATATGTAGTCGGCGCTCGTGCAACAAGTTCGAGTAGAGAGCGGTTCGTATCTCGCAGAGCCGCACACTCACGGGGAGTCTGAACACTGAACATGGACCTCGGCGATTTGAGTCTCCAGTACGCGAGGACCCGAGTAGGTGGATACCTCAAGGTAACGGGGTTTGGGTAAGGCTGTGTGGACTTAGGTCCTTCCCGAGCAAGAGTTACCGGGGGATCCGTGATATCATGTGTTCGGCTGCAGAGGTATGTATCCGCAACTTTTTCTGATCGTCACATCGTTCCAGACCTACGCCATGCAACAGTAGGTGTGAGCTGTGTATCCTACATTTTGCTTTGTCCTCAGTTGCACCGTCTACAGCAGTACCGCTTAAAGCCTAAGGAGAGAGCGAAAGCACAGCCTGAAGAAAATTTACGTTGCTGCAGCTTCATCACTCCTATGGATAACTGGCAGCAGTTTATCACTGGAGGTCTTGACGAGCTCGAGATTGGATGCAAGTTGCTGATGACTGACTGTAGTTTGGCACCAAAGAACGCCCCCGCTCAAGAGTTGGCGATTCGGCGGAGCTCCTTTCAAGCCGCCGCAGGCCACGAAATCGAGTCACACACTACTTTTTGTTTTCAGTGAGGAGGTCGAATGCACCCGAAAGCAACCAAGTGCAGCCAGCACGGCTCCAACAGTACGTTAGAATCGGCAGCTCTGATAAAGCAGTCCCGAAAAGGAGGAGCAACTAGAGACATGTGTGGTTCGGTTTACACGATGCTGCGGTGTAACCTTCGTGGGTAGTCCCAATAACCTAATGGCTTTATGCTTTGATGGGAACCTAGCTGGATTCCTGTGGGCCTTTCGGAGCCTCACCAAGCTTGCGGATTTGAAACGGCTTCCGCGAACAGCTTGTCACCATTTCGTGGAAGCACCACCAACGACAACAATCGTTTGGTGTTCCTGCTTGTTGCCGTGAAGTGTTTTCTGCACCGTAGACGAAAAGCTACTCTAGCTCCAAGTTTGTTTATTGTCTGGAGAAACGCCTTTACGTGAAGCAAATCGTGCTGCCATTTTATCGTAGACTTGGCCCATAATGTTGGGCTGGCGTGCTTGCTTGCCGCTGATCATGGTGTTGAGGGTTGGTGGTTTGTTTGAGGACAGCAGTCGGTGAGAGCATGCACAAAGCCGCACGTACGAAGAAAACCGAGAGGAGTTGACAGAAGACATAGCGCGGTGTAACGTGACGGGTTCAATCACGGCAGGGTACGCTTCCCTCAACGACCGGCTTCCTCCAAGTCATGCGTTCGCTCGTGGGAGGCGAAACGGATGCCTGCCCTGGAATTTTCAACAAGGAGGCCACTAACCTCCACACACACAACTTGTTAGGGCATACTGTGCCCGTGGTGATGACCCAGGCACGCCAGGCTACACGAGAAATTTTTCCCAACACAGAAGCAAATTTCATTTTTGTTTTGCTGTGCCCCCCCCCCCCCAGGATGCAGCTCACCCTTCATGCGACTCGCCAAATACCTCACGGCGCTTCGCGCTTGGTGATGTGAGAGCCTGGTCCGGTGAGAACCCGGCGTGCTCCGTCCCGGCTTTGTAGGGATGCGAGGTCAATGGTCAAACGACTACGGCATGCACGACTATGAGTACACCCCCCCCCCTGTCCTCATTGTCGCAGGCCGGCCGATACATGAGCGCGTTCCGCAAGTACTCCGACAAGTACCCCTTCCGGCACCGCTCGGAGAACCCCGGAGATCGCGATCGAGCTGTCCCTGCAGCCGTGGAGAAACCTTTGGGGTGGACGGGGTGATCATGTTCTCGGACATCCTCACCCCCCTCCCTTCCATGGGGGTGGACTTCGATGTCGTCCAAGGGCACCGGGCCGGTGATCTCGAACCCCATCAGGACCAAGGCCGACGTGGAGGCGGTGAGGGTGATGGAGGACATCGACGGGAAGCTGCCGTTCGTGGGGGAGACGCTCAAGGTGTGTGTACTTGTATGTGTTTGGATGGATCTTTTGAGGGAGAGGGTACGTGGATCCCCGCCGCTAGAGATCCCCTTTCATGCAGGCAGGGTACAGCAGTCTGCCCACTGTCTGCCTGTCGAGGACGATCGATTGTTCGCAGCTTTGGATCTTTTGTCCAGCCTCCGTTGTTGTCCACATACCGTGACTTAGTGGCGCACTCGGCCGTTCTCAAAATGTTGTAGTTTTAGTTTTAGTGGTGCACTCAGTCAACATACAAATATCGTAGTTTTAATGGTGCACTCAGTCGTTGTCCAAACCCCATGACTAAATGGTGCACTCATTCGTTACCCAACCACCACAACTTAATGGTACACTCCTCACTGCTGGTGTCCAACGGGCAGGCGCTTCGATCGGAGACAGAGGGCAAGTCGACCCTCATCGGATTCGTGGGGGCTCCGTGGACCCTGGCGGCCTACTCCATCGAGGGGGGCAGCAGCAAGCACGCACTCCACACCAAGAAGATGATGATGGAGGACCCGACTTTGTTCCACTCGCTCATGACTAAGCTCGCGAACAGCATCGGCGACTACGCCTGTTACCAGGTGCGTATGCATGAGGTTTGCAAAATTGGTTAGGCTTTTGCTGCATGACTTGAGACGAAGGAGTTGCCGTGAGAGCGGTCGCGTGTTGGATGTGGCGAGATGACGAGGAGTGCATCACAGCAGCAGTTTCACCGGGGGATAGTGCTGCCCGATAAAGCGTTGTTGTCGTCATCGTTATCGTCATCGTGCGAGCGAGATGGGGCTTTCCGCCGACAAGTTCTGTTTGGTATAGTACCACAGAGCAGTGTATGCGGCTACGATCGATGGTGCCGAAATAGCTGAAACTGTCTGAAATCCTGCCTTCTCTTGCCACCTGTTTTATGCATTTCGTTTTGTTTTTTAGGCCTGGACAAGACAATTTAGATTTTACTCCCAGTAGATGAGTACAACTCTCTTGTTTTTTTTTTCTATTCGTCTGGCAGGTGGAGAACGGAGCGCAGGTGATCCAGGTCTTTGAGTCCTGGGCGCACCAGATGATCCCGTCACAGTTCGAGACTTTCGCCAAGCCGTACGCCGACCTGGCCATGTCTATTCTTAAGCAGCGACACCCGGATGTGCCTGTGATCTACTTCGCCAACGGCGGCAGCAGCTACCTCGAGAGCCAGCGAGACACCCAGGTAGGGCAGAGTGATAAGTGTTAGAGAGGAACAAACCCGATGCCTGCAGGCAAACATGTTGCCACCTTTTCTCAAACGAATATCCCATTTTTTTTCTTTTTTTCTCCTGATTGAATCAAAATACAAGATCAGAATATGTCCACCTCGTCAACTTGGAGTGAGGTCTGGCTTGACGTTAGCGCTGTGCCAAGTTCTAGACACTTGGGCATAATACGTAGTACGAGGCCGTGGGTGTGGCGTGTACATAGTGACGTAACGTCTAGCCAAGTTCCTTACCGCTTTCTTACGCGGACCGTACTTCTTTACGTGGACGACCGCTTTGACGAGGTCGTTGCTTTAATTTTCCATACTCTTTTGAAGTGCCGCCGCTCTACCAGGCTGACGTGACGTCATCAGCCACGACCAGCCCGCGTTCGTTTGCCATATAGGTGGCAACAGATATCACACACCCTGGACGGATATATTGAAAGCTCGATTTCTCCACAGCAGAAAGAGTTGCGGTGCCGAAAACGGCGGCGCTGGAGCCGTCTTGTCGAGAGCTTTCCGACGACTCATCGTTTGTTACGAGTAATCGAGCTTTGAGCATTTGTCTAGTGGGTGTGGTGTCTTGTGTCGCGTACGGTACACGACGCATGAGAGCGCGCGGCACATCGCTGAAAAACTCAGAACTCGAAAGCAAGACTGAACCAAGGCCAACCGATGAGAGCCCGAAACCGGTGTCTAACCCCGCCCCCCCCCCACCCCCCAACAACAGGCGGATATGATCAGCCTTGACCAGTTCGTCAACATGCGGTCCGCCCGGGAGCGCCTTGGCGCCAGCGTCCCGGTGTCCGGCAACGTCGATCCCCTCGTCCTCCTGGGCCCAACGAGCGGCATCAAGGAGGCCGTGAGGTCTTGCGTGAGGGATGCCGGGTCTAGCGGCCACATTCTCAATCTCGGGCATGGAGTTTTGCAGACGACCCCGGAAAGCTCGGTGGCGGCGTTGGTAGACTCGGCGAAGGAGGCCACTTACGCTTCGGTGTTGGATAGGGAGGAGGCGCCTGCGCCGGTAGCGTGAGGGGCGGGTGTGCTCATCATAAATGCTAGCCGTACTCGTTAGACCATGTAGACCTCGCATCCCTATGCATATAATGCTCTGGGGCGGGACGGTGTCGAGGCTATGTTTCGCATGGATGAACGAGCTTATCATTCTTTTTGCG
>FN649727.1:237833-262487 GCA_000310025.1 Ectocarpus siliculosus | reverse complement strand
GTGATCGATCGGTGGTAAGAATATGCGGCGGTGGGATTATTCCGTGTTAACAAGGCCGATACATACAATAGGGCTATATCGGGCACACAGGGCTGACTGGCGTTCGAGGGGGCCGGGGACGAAAATCTAACATCCCCTTGATAGATCGACATCATATCCTCAATCTCTTTACAAACCTGTTCCTCCCTCCTACATGCTTGGACCGCACTCGCGAGGAATTCTACTATTAATCTGTGAAAAAGAGAGGGGGGGGGGGGTTCCTATCCTACAACCACCAACATTAAATAACCTCGCAAAGGCTACTGAAATGCTTCTATATCACCACCATGCACACACCTGCACGTCCTTAACGTTTGCCTCGAGAGACCCGCGGCTTTCCACCGGCCGGCTCTGGTGCAGCGCCCACGCACCGACCTGACTCCCACGGGGGCGACTCTTGAAGTACTCCGTGCTCTCCTTCTCCGTCACCTGCAAAGCCAAAACACCGTTCATTCCATAAGTTTCATTCATTGGGGTGGCCGTCAGGGACGTTCTCCTTTTCATGCATTTTACTCGTTAGACCGTTGACCTCGCACCCCTACAAAGCCAGGACGGAGCACGCCGGGTCCTCACCGGACCAGGCTCTCACATCACCAAGCGCGAAGCGCCGTGGAGTATTCGGCGAGTCGCATGAAGGGTGCGCTTCATCCTGCTAAGGGTGTTCGGCATCTTGTGCTTACTTCCTTGCGTACGGATGACAACTGCGTATGACTTAATTTATTTTCTGGTGCTTTCACTTCCATAGACAGTTGTAAGCACTGCCTCGAGGGTGCTTGACCAATTTCACACAACGTGGTGCGATTATCCCCCTTGCGCGGAGTGAGGGTTCTCGACCCCGCACAATACAATCTGCTCGACCACCATTCATGGCTACCGCAAAATGTGTGTGTGTGTGTGTGGGGAGCTATATACGAAATATCGCGTTGGGAGGAAAGACTGCGCGCCAGCATATCGAGGATCCACCAGCGATACAACCAGAGTTTTTTTTTTTTTTGTCTTCGCTTCAAATCAGCGCTCACAGCACTAGTGTCGTTTACTCCAACCCGTGGTCACACAGAAGAGCCCCTCTCTACCCTCCCCTCCTGCGGTACTTTGCCTCCGATTTTTAATGCGAGAAGAGTTCAGCACTCTGTTTCCTCTGTGTACACACGAACTAGCGCTGTCCACTAGGCCAGGAGCGGAAGCGAGAGAAAAACTCACTTTGCAAGAAAAACTCACTTACGCCGGGATTCGAACCCTTGACCTGACCTCTAGAAGGTTTCGAGGTTACCAACTAGACCACCGGGGCGACCGGCAGAGATATAGGACGATGCGTATGTACGCCTACGCCATAGCTGGCGAGCGCGAAGCACGCTCCAGTAGCTCGGTACAGCGACCTAGCCTACCCACTGCACAACATCCTAGCTTGGGTTTTGGGTGCGAGTTTAGGGTGTAGCGGTGGGTAAGGCCTAGTGAGGCTCTGCTATAATAGTGGTTTTGCTTTCGTGTCTACGTACCTCCAACCACAACCCAAAAAACTGTTCAACTGGCAAGTGCAAGAAATCCGCCAGCTTTGGCGTATGTATACGCGCGTCCGAGATACAGACACGTTGACAGAACACTCCAAATTAGCATCTGTCCCTGGAAAAGGGCATGGACGACGACTCAAGGGGAAAGTACTTCATTTGATAGAGAGTTTTGGCCAGATGGAAGTTGCGAACCACGAAAATACAAAGAAAATAAAAAATCATGCTATGCATACACACCGAAGCACGGCGAAAAAACACTCGTGTTGGGATGAAACCTTTGTGATAGGTGTATCCCTGGCAGTGGCCACTGTGTAGCAACAGTGTGCAGAGGCTCACAGAGTGACTGTAAGGTACACTTGTGTTGTAGACCAGATGATATGGTTGTATTGGCGCTTCGTTGGCCGAAAGGTGAGAAGAGAGAAAGGAGAAGAAGAAAGAAGTGGGCGAGTGGGGGCGAGCACCACGGGGGCGAGCCATCCACCGTCATCACGGAAAGGAAACACACACGGGCTATTGCAACGTACCGATCACGGTAATAGACGGTCACTGCGACCTATGGCAACGTTTCTAGAATATCCTATAGGACAATGGTCCGATGTACCATAATTCTATGGTTCAATGTATAACCCGTAGGTGTGTACAATGATCCGATAACTGAATCAACATACCGAAGACTATTCCGGTAATGCTCCTTAGGTGAATACCTACTTACTGTTGTTTACAGCAGTGCAAACTCTAATGACTGACATAGAGTATTCCAACACTCCCCCGCAATGGAAGTCATACAAGAAACGACATACCAATTGAATTCGAAGAAATGTTCTCAACGAAAAATAGATTAACTTTGAATGATACAGCGTTTACTGCTGTGTATGCTACAAGGTTTTTACTGCGTTTACCAAGAGAAACTCCAATAGTTAACAAAAGAATTTCCAAGATAGATATACCTTCAAGATATACCTTCAAGATGTGCAATACTTAATTGCATCTTGGTGCACGTTTGCGATGGCTAGACTGCTGTAGAAGCAGTGTTTATTTGAACCAGAAAACAGAAGTCAGACACCATGACAGAATCACGAAGGATCATACATGTGGCAATATAGACTAGTCTAGAACGTAATCGACACAAAGAATTAGCACTTAAAGCGCACACTCTTCATCTTTTCGGTACATGTACCATTCAACAACGTACAGCATGCATGCCCTGAAGGTTTGGTGCTACAGATGCATCCGGAGTATGCCAGACACCTGGTAGACGTTGTTGCTGAGTGGTGGTTTCTTTTCTTTCTCGAGTAATGCACTTGTATGTGAAACTGTCTGTCTTTCATCACTACAAGAGATCTACGAAGCACATTGAGTACCTTCAATCTTCCGTACATGTGCTCACTCTCTGTATCGTGTTCCGTACAGAGGATGCATCTAGCACCAAACCTCCAGGGCATGCATGCTGTACGTTGTTGAATGGCACAGCACTTGTCCCATGTCAATCTATATGCATCTGACTCATGTGTACCCAGAGAGGGTGGGTGCGGGTTTCGTTATCTTTCTTGGCGAAAAAAATTGTGCGCTTGTTGAAAAAAAAAAAAGATGCGTTCGCTGAAACTAAAATATCGAACAATCGAACGTCACCTTGGTCATCACCCCCTCGATGCGTACAGCGCGCTGAACCTCGCTCCACCAGAACGACAACGCACCGTAAGGGTTGTGCGACATCTCTTGAGACTTGCGGCTCTCGAAGTTGGTGTACCAAACGAACCCTCTCTTGTCGAAACCCTGACAAAAACAACGCGCGGCAAACATCAGCACAACAGAGGGAAAGCATCGTAAAGTCAAGGCAGCAGTTCAGAGGTAGACAGCACAAACACAAAAATGTCAGCATAAGCCTAGAACGAGCGGGAGCAAATTATCGCCCATGATGTACGTTCTCTTGCAAGCACGATGTCGTAAGCACGATGTCGTGACTTTAGAGCGGCTTCATCCGAAAACGCAAACAGCATATCTAGGCACGAGCACCAACTTTTCTCTCGCACTTGAGTGTGAAACAGAAGTATTATATTTGCTTGACCTACCCATCCAACACGTCTATTGATATTCATAGGTCGATGTCACGGCGGGCGAAGAGAGGGATAGGGATAGGGATAGGGAGAGGGAGAGGGGGAAGACGAATTGCGAGAGGATCAAAGAGCCTGCAGAATCCTTCTCGCGACAAAAAAAACAGCGCATGGGCTCCAACAGTATACAAACAAGCGCACGTGTCCAGCAGCCTCTCTCCCACACTTGCTGCAGACACGTTCAACACATGCCCTTCGACTAACGCTGTGGCACTACTATCTATCTCCAACGAGTAGTCTATCAGTGATTAGATAACTATCTTCCAAGTACAAAACTGATGGCAAGCACTGCAAAAAGGCAGGCGGAAAAAAAAAACTTGTGTGACCCCGCCCGGCTGGTGCGTCCAACAAAAAACAAAACAAAAAACAAATGTTCAAGTGAACAGTGTAAGGTGTAAGGACCAACGTCCAGAATAGACGGAAAAACACGATGGCACGCACCCACACAGACACACTGGCAAGCGGTCTCCGTTTGTAGCGGCGCTGAGACTTGCAATGATGTTTTTACTGGTCAGACGGCTAGCCTTGCTGTCCAACCTGAATCAGAAATAAAAAAAATCACTCACTCACTCACATCATATCAACCAAATCCAACACTTCAATTAAATGTATGGAGACAGAATACAAAAAGAAATAATATTGCCCATCGAGACCCCTTCCGCACAAAAAAAAGCACAGCACGAAAAAATGGCGACAGCAGCCCGGTGGAAAGAACATCGCGCCGGCCATACGCACCGACAAGAAGGGCTGCACACTTCATAACCCTTCACCGCAGGCACTACGGCTGCTGCTGCTGCAGCTATTCTCCAGACAGCAGGTGCGTTTTCATTTCGACCCACAACTAGCGGCGGACGCATCTTGCGTAAGGTGTGTTCAAATATACTTCGACCGACAAGAAACAAGAAATAAAAAAAACAGCCGGTCGGGGCACCTTGCGCAAGTTGCGCTGTCAGTTGTCAACCTACAACCAACGGCCGACGCACCTGTAGCATTACGTAACGGGCGCTCGGACGGCCGGTCGGGCCGACTGTGGACAGGCACATCGCTCCCGGCTCGCTGGCGCGGGCGATCCGTGCCTCCTCAAACCAGACAGCGAACAGTGTAAACGGGTCCTGCAAAATTTGAAGGGAAACGATCGGCAACCGGGGGAAAAGAGGGAAAAAATCAACATTAGGGCACGGAAAGGGAAGCAACACGAGACAAAACCCAAGACGTTGGGACAGACAGCGAACAGCGTAACACAAAGGGCAACGAACGGCACCCGTAGCGAAAAGCAACAAACGAAATTCAGTGCATAGGCTTAAATAGACCCTGAACAAACCCATTTTTTCTTCCGGTTGTTTTCCAACTTACTGCAAAGACTCAAGCACATCCCCTTCCACGCTGTGGTTATAGCTCGAAAGGGAAATCTTTTCGATTGTATATTATCAAAAAAAAATCAACACCAGCAATAGGCAACAAAAAATAGGGCACGGAAAGCACCGCAACACAAGGGACAAACCCAAGACATTTGGCACGGAAAGTAGAGCAACGCACGACAACAACCAAGACATCATTGGACTGAAAAAATTCTATGATATGTAGCTGGATCCAAAAGAAAACCTTCGTTGATCGCTTTTTACACTTTCTCTACTCCTTCAAACCAGTTGACGTTGATGAGATGTACCGCAAGATCATATTTTTACATGCTGTCGAAACGAAAAGCGTTCGGGTTTCTACGCGATAACCCCAAAAGCATAACAACGTCACGCGCTGATTCCACTTGCCTACAGATGTCCATTTCGCAGAACAGTCTACAAAAAAATACTGCACCCGCTCCACGTTCACCTTGGGGATGTTGGATCCTTCCAATGCCTGCGCGCTATACGCCTTGCGGAACTCCATTACCGCCTTCAGCTGCCGCTCGTCCGTGTTGCTTTTTTTATTATATTAATAATTGTTCAGCAAGAGCAAGCGTACGCGGGACACACGCCCGACAAGGACAGGGGATAGCGACAGCAGCAACAGCAGCAGTGACACGGTAAGTAATAAGAGGAAGGACGACACAGCACGACAGGGAGCAAAACATAGCCCTCTCTTTCCGACCAAGCAACAAAACGGTGGCACAAAAAAAAGGTGCCACGTCGTTGGTTGCCTCTTCATGAGCCAGCGGTGTAACGGCTTTCTCTGATCTTCTTGCCGTCACGCGTCATGACCTTGATGGTGCACCACCCCGCCACACAGGATCCAACAGGTCGCCACGCCAGTCTTCAGGATCGCAGTGCTGCTGCAGCGGCTCAACTGACCGTTGTGCCATGCGCTGTGTTGTGGAGAAAATCACACCACGCCAACCTCTCACCGTGACAAGGTATAATATTTAGTACAGTAGTCTAAGATGGGAGATGTAAGGGTTGTGAAGTTGTGAAGAGAGGGCGGCTGAACCGCGGTACTTCACGCATGGTTTCAGCGTGTAGCGCTGGCTCTCTACCCCGCAGGATGTATTCATTGCTAATTTTATCAGAATTCTGACGCGTCAGATGATGTACTGGCGGAGATCTGAGTTTGTTTCACAGATTCGAGCCAGCACGACACGCTGAACCCGCGCACATGTACAGCGGTTCAGCCTCCCTCTCTCTTGCATACACGACCCATCCCACGGTAGATTGTATCGTACACCGGTCTACGTCAAGAGAGATGGAGCTTCGGTGTGTCCTCCCTTTCCAACGAGAGCACGAGCTTTGGCGGTGGTGTGCCCTTCACGCCACACTTGCATGTACATTCGTGTCAGATAAACTAGCGGTCATCTACGGATTGTTTTGTTCTTTCACAGAATAGAGCCAGCGCGACACGCTGAACCAGCGAACACAGCGGGCCACGCTGAACCAGCGAACACAGCGAGCCAAGCTGCCCTCTGTCTCTGTAAGAACTCACAACCCATATCGTATACTACGCCGTTCTCTCGTTCTCTCGTTCTCACTAGAGGGTGAACTTTGGTGTGTCCTCCATGAATTGGCGAAGATCCGAGGTGTGTGTTGCTACTTGACAGAATAGAGTCAGCGCGACACGCTGAACCAGCGCACATGCAAATGCAGCGGTTCAGCTGCACGCGCTCTCTCAAAAACCGATGGAATGCTCTACCTTTCTCACGAGTGGTTGAGCTTTGGTGTGTCCTTGACATCACACCACATGAGCCGGAGCGCAACCTTGAGACAACCGTTTCCTATGCATACAGCACGTATCTAGGTGTACAACAGTCCACAACCTGTCCTGAGATTTCGCGTTTGTACAAGGGGAAAAAAAAAAGGTCCACACATCGGGGCACTGCTGTACATGGATGCCGAGAGCGACCAGAACAGATGCACACAACTGACATGTTATTACGTAGGACAACCAACAAAGCAAGGGGAAAACAAGGTGTGAGAACATCACGCATTCATGGGCGTTACAATTTTAATAGTTTTTCTTGCGGCGGCCCGGTAGGGGTGCATTTTGCAAGAAAAAACTGATTTAGAGGGATCGTGATGTGCATATGTATGTGCGAAAAAACAGAACAACTTCACTGCGGGGGGTGGAGGACTTACACGATAGACGTCTGTCTGTCGGTGACGGGCGACTTGGCTCGATAAATACGCAGCAGACTGGAGCCCATTTCACCATCTAGGCACCAAATTGCGTGACAACCGATTTCGACCCTCCTACATATATCGGAGCCCCCTCTTGTAAGGTACCCTCTATTAACGGAGCCATGACTGTATCTAACAACAACGCACGAGCCTCCTGCAGGTACTTTTTTTTCTCTAAAATACACAAAAACTATAATGCCTCCCTCTCTTGTATACTCCCTCGTTCCGGATACAAGGTCGATAAGATCATGTGTACTTTCCAAAAAGGTCGGTAAGGACATTCGCGGATACCTCGCGACGACATGATAACCAGTAGGTCATGAGTTCGATCCCCACTCAAAACAACCTTTTTCCCCCCAAAAGACATTACTTTTTCAAGAACAAGTAGTTTTTCTGTGAGGTTATATCTCGAACGGGTAGTCTTTCTGTCAGGTTATGTTTACTTTCTAAAATATCTTCCTTTTGTTTTTGCTCCTCCAAAGAAATATAATTTTGGCGATCCTGACGTTCTGGTCAATACCAAAGCAAGCAATAATGACACATAATGAGTTGGTGTACACGTAGCTCACATATCCAAAAATGGGAACAAAAAAAATACAAAAAAAAGGTCTCACGGCGGCCCCTTTTTCGGTACGGACCATTTCCTCTGCTGATCAGTATCGGAAATAGTTTTCTCATGGGGGTGTGATATCTTCTGTTACCTAACGTATTCTGGGCGCTATGATACATATTACTACGAAGCAGTCTACAATTTTCGGTATGCATACAAGAAAATGTTCGAAATGTTTGACGTACCAGTCGGAGCCCCCCCCTCCCTCTTTCCTTCTGTGGTAAGGTAGCCCCAAAGGTGCACCAACAAGCGACAATACTAGCACATCAAATGCATATGCATACAACACGCAATCCGAAAGCTGTCGACGAGACCGTTCCACCAGGTTTCTCTCGGGACTGACACATTTTGCTCTTTTACTCCTGGGTACAAGTAGTTCGGGTTGTGGCCAAGGAAGGGAGTTGGACTATTATAGGTAACACGGATACTGACATGAGACCGAAACGGTTGTTAATGTCGACAAAAAACAATAACCATCCAGGGCATGTGGTAGGTATGCTATCTTCCGCGAATTGTACGCACACACCTCAGCCTTCCCGACGTCGCCAGCGTAAGCTCCGGGGAGCGAAGCATGTTGCTGCGGAGACGTTGTGAGCCCCCTGCCCCCGACGCCGGCGGCTTGGCTTTCGGGGTGGGGATTATCCCCGCCGCGGCTTGCTTGGGTACTATCTTCTGGGCAATTGTGTCGCCGGGCAGGACGATGCCGTTGACCGGCGAAAAGTTGCCGAACGGTGACCCGAACATGCCCATCGGGGGGCACGGCTTAGTCCCTGGGGGAGGCCTGCTTTCCTCGTATCAACGAGCGAGAGAGAGGGGGTGGGCGAAAGGCGGCAAATAAGCTTTCCGATTCGTTTTGTTTGGATAAGTGCGGGGAGATTGCGGGTACAACAGCAGCTCTTAAGGCTCAGACAAGCTTGGCAAACGCCGCGTCAAACCCTCAACAACTCCAACACTAACATTCCATTGGCACTCACGGTGGAACCATTTGCTGCGAGTGTGCCCCATGCGTGAACGTCGATGGCGACGACCCCTCGGCGGAGGACATGGCAGTCCCGGCACCCGGCCTTGGGTCGACGCGAGACTTCTTGTTGGAGCTGCTGTTGCTGCTGCTGCTGCTGCTGCTGCTGCTGTGACTCTTGAGCCATTCGACAACCTGACAACGACAACGATAACGAAAACACCACGATCATCACGTTTTCAGCCAGCACACCGCACAGCGGACAAACAAACAACACATCCATGATCGAGATGAAGGGAAGAGAAACTGCGTTCGAGACAAGACGCGATTTGAGCATTGAGGGAGGGCAACACGAAGCAAACTGAGTCTCTACAAGTAGTCACACCCCCCCGGGCCGCGGGATAATGCCGGAATATCCCATCCAATTATCACCGGCATAATAGCGGGCAGTCGGCACTGCCGTTCATTCAGAGCATGAAAAAATCCCACACCCTCTCATCGAAACCCCGCGTGGAATAACCGGCTCGATAGAACAAAATCGCGCCTCAAATTTATTGATAAATAATTTACTGCAACGGTGCCATCATCGACACACCTCCATAGCACCAGAGGGTGACAAACCGCACTCACGTTACAGGTATGATGCACCCACCAAACGGAACACGACATGTCTCTATGCGTACCCCTCAATCACCAACATACGACCGCCCCCCCTCTACCCCTCTCCCAGCCCGATAGACACCTCAACACCTCCAACAAGAAGAGCAAAATCTCTCAGTGATTGTGCACGTTTCCTACACATTTTCTTCAGAAAAAAAAAAATAAACCACTTTTGCCGCACTCGTTGATTGAAGTCCACTACAGAGACAACACCCAGTTGGTGACTTCAATACACTAACTAACTGAGATACACTATAGTATATCAATCCCACTACAACGAAAGCCCCAAATAGGTGACTTTGACCACAATCAAAACCTAAAACACAAAAATACCTCTTTGTGTCCTCCTTTTTGAGCCTCGTCGATGGCCTTAGAGATGTCGCCGGGCACGCTGTTGCTATAGAACCACTGGACTGTCGCTAGGTGCCCCCGCCCGGCTGCCAAAGCCAGGGCCGCATCGCTGCACCCCTCGGTGCGTGTGTCGTGTAGCCACTGTAGTTGTTGTTTGTTGCCGCAAACACGTGCAGATAGAAAGTAAGGGTTCGTCAGAGGAGCCAGAGTCAACTACTCATTTCTTGTGCTACAAGGTATGGTTGATTTGTCCACGGCGGACGCTGGGGAGGTGGGACGTCTAGAAAAAAAGCGGTCACGCTTTCACGCTCACTAGATGAACACGCGCGGAGTTGAAACAGGCGGCTAACGTCTGACACACTTAAAAAAAGCAAAACGAGGCAAGAGGAGGGGTCACAAGCAATGACACATGTGTGTGTTGGTTGTTGGCACGCATATTCTATCCTTCATTTCCAATCAGAAGTGCGTCGAGGCACGATTCAAAAATAGTAATAGAAGGAGTCCTCGTGCTACAAGCGCGTGCCGAACATAGTAGAGTCAACTGCGGTCGCGGAAAGGAGGGAATACGTCTCACAGGCTTTCGTACCAGATATGTACTGCCGTCATATGTACAGTAGACGCAACGAGTTTTGCATCATGCCTGCCATTTCGACCTGTCACTGGTGTACGATTCACAAACATGCCCGTAACCCAGAGACCCGTTCTCCACACCCAAAATAGGTCATTCACTGCTGCTGTGTAAATACATAAAGGCAGGTCGCTACAGACTTGCATGCCAAGACAAAAAAAAATCCAAAAACGCAACAACAAAACATAATATGGCCCGTACTCTTTCTAATGACTTGAAGAGAAAAACGGGAGAGGGAAGAGAGGCCCCATCGACAAATCAACTACAATATCCCACCTGAACAATGTCCAAATGTCCTCCCCGGGCTGCCAAATCCATCGCATCGGTCGTACACGCTCCACCTTGCTCGTGTAGCCAGACCACCATATCCAGGTGTCCTGCGGCCGCGGCGCCGTCCATCGCTTTAGCCGTAAACTTGAGGCCCTGATCCATGATTCACGACAAGAAACAACACAAATTAGCACACCAGCTGGCATCGTTGGTGACACTTCAGTGTAAAGGCTTAAAATGGACTCAACGTGAGCCCAGCATCCAGCAAGATTCTTCTCCCAATCACAGCAAAGAGAACACGAAAGGGTGGATATAGTCTTAGTCTTGTGAGGGTACATTTTGTAGATAAGATGAGAACAATGGTAGACCTCCGTTCCTTGTTCCTTGATGACACTCTTTTGACACGAAGAATCGTGATGGAAACCGTTCCGACCCCTTTCCAAGGTATCCTAATGCATAGATCAATTGAGACGAAACAAGCTGGGAGTTTACAACAAAAATGAGCTTGCTTGTAGAAAGTATACTAACATCACAAATAGCTGTCCCATCGAGATCATGCTCAGATGTGCTTATGGATGCTTCAAAGTGTTTACTTTACAGAGTCAGGGCGGGTTGACGCCTGTTATCCACCGGGCTCAAGGTTGAGAGTCAGGCTTCACGTATGAGCAAGTTGGTTCACTTCTCACGAAAAAGTATTGAATGATGGGCAACCGAACACAGCTACCATGGAGTGTATCTACAGTACCACTACCCTTAACAAAAACTCGCCGTAGTTTGAGGGTTGTCAACCGTTTTCCTCATTCAGGGCTGCAACGAAAAGTCAGTGTTTCATCACTTGAATCACGCTATATTCTCTCTTGGTGGAAAACCCAACACCCTGCTGCTGGAAACGGAGACACGTTGATGACAGACGCTGAGAACAATATTGAGGTTTTGGATTGCACTGCTGCCGCTTATGTGCTGAGAGACTGAGAGACGTTCGACGCGTAGGGATTTCGGGCGTTCCGATGCACTGCTGTGTATTGACAGATGACGCCTCAGGTTTCTTGCAGTTTACCTAGGCTCTCAAATGCACAGCCGAACATCACTTGCCTCATTTCTTGAGGGCACCAAACGCTACGCACCGTAACCACCGAAACGTTACTCTTATCCCCCCGCGGGAAACATCAACCCACAGTTACTAAATCATTCTTTAGAAACAGGATTGATTGCGGATGGAAGCACGGGCACCGCCTCGATACTCTTTCCAAGTCTGCGGGGTGCCTCCCACACGCCTCAATCAAAGCTCCAGAGAGGAGGCGGGCGGGTGCTCCAGAATGTCCGCCAGAAAGAAAATAGCTCCCAAGCCTCTCGATCTTGGCTTCTCACCAACATACCAATATAACAATATACTACTGCTGCAACCGATAGCGCAGGCCAAACCTTCGGTTTTCCTCCACCCCGTCCGCGACACTGCTGCGCAGGGGGAGTGATCACGTACGATGACCAGCCAGCTGCTGCTGCTGCTGCTGCTGGGAGAGGAGCAACCTCTCAGAGAGGGCGGGGAGAAACTTACCAAAGGCTGACGTTAGCTCGCGCTTTTGCGGGCTGTTTTGAACCGGCACACTCGGCGAGTTTTTCGCCGACAAACCGTTTTCAGATTTCAGACACCACTTAGAGAAGCGTTTTCGGAGCGCATCTCAGGAGGTCTTTCTGCGGAAATGCTCTCCCCAGAAGAGAAAAATTAAAATTTCCTGTGTCGACCAACAAAAACACCCGCTATTTTATTAGAGACTTCCCCGTTTACACTCAACACGATAGCAGCACTTCGTCCTGCCGGCTAGCAAAGACATGCTAATGTATAAACACATTGAGCGCACAAAAGAAGCTGTTGCTCATTTCCGTCGTGTCACCACCAGAAGATGACCGTTTTTCACAACTGCTGTTTCCTCTTCTCCTGTGTTGCCAAAACAAAACCAAGATGTTTTTATCTCTCCGTGAAAATGGGAACTTCAACTTTTCGCAGATACCACCGCCGTGTTTAGGAAGAAGACTTTTTTCCACTCACCGCCCCAGCGAAACGCAGTACACCGATTCCGGCGATCAAACTTGGTTGCCACAGTGTATAGTAGAGCTTCGATTGGGAACAAGCCTTGCGGCTAACGGACACACCACCCATTACAGCAGCCGTTAGTACACAAAAGACGTCCAGGGTTTACAGTACTTCGTGATGGGCTGGGGCATCACAGCGTGGGATGGCGTAAAATTTGGGGGGTGTTCGTCTAGCGCGATTCGCTGTTGCATAGCGTAACGACCAGAGGCCCCTGATTGGTGGAGGTAGTCTGCCACTATAACCGGTTGGTTGTGAATGTTGTTTACCACCCCTGGCGAACGATTAGGGTGGCAAGCGCCTGCGTTATTATAAAAGGGTAGTCTTTCTGTGTGTGTATTAATTTTCCCTAATAGAGAGAAAACTACTCTACAAATACATATATGGCCTCTTTTGACTGGGTCCGTCCTTGCGTGCACGAACACAGACACCGGGCCACAAAAGCTGTTCAGCACCCACCCTTACACTAGCACTCGCACAGCAGCAGCTGCGGGAACGGCTTGCGGGCTTGTCGCCATTGGTTTGCCCATGACCGCCCCGCTCTCTGCCTATATCGCTAACCCTTGAGAGCGGGCGGGTGTCTCTTACTCAAGGCACACATCAATGTGCACCTGCCGCGGGGAACACATGAATCCGCGCTGCTCTAACGCAACGCAACTAAATACCTCACGCCCAGCAGAAGCAGGGGAATCAACCTCAAAATACACATCTCACGCCAACTGAAAAGCCGCGAACGATACTACATGCTGTGGTTGTTTTTGTCGCGAACAACGAGAACGTTTGGTAAGATCGGCAATCCATCGGTCACGTCCATCCGAGTAGAAAGAACAGAGGCGAAAAATATGCAGCCGGAGGTCTACTACAACAAGTTACAAGAGCACGTGAACGTTGGTCTTTCACCACAAGCGGACACGGGCGCACTGCCTGACAATGCTTCGCGGCGTCCACGACAAGAAACATTTTCCAACTTGACCCCTCCCGCCGCGGGATTGAGACAGGGTCGACTAGTGAAGCTGAATCGCAGCACCACATCTCACCACCCAAATCTGTACTTCAATATATTTTCCTGAACGCTCCAAGAATCTGCAGCAGAGACGAATCTTGTAGAACCTTCACAATCAGCGGTGGGGAGAAACCACGTGGCTTGGTTTCTCGTTTCGCCGCCAGAAGCATGTATACACCACCCACGCAGCAACCACATCGAGCCGTGTTCGTCCTTCACATCTCTTGTGCCGTTACTGCACATCGTCACGTGTGACCAAACATATCTTCACAAGACATTCAGAAAAAAGGCTCTCGTGTTCCCTGCTGCAACATACAAAGCACCAGTTGTGTGCTCGATGCATATCTTCGGGAAAATGTAATGCCAGCGGAGATTCGATACTCGCCCCTTGGTACTTGGCAGTAGGTAAAAAAACACAACGCGGTCATGCAGCTTGATATAGTTCTTCCGCTGTACGTGGACTATTATATGCTGTTCTGCGGGAGGCCGGCGGGGGGGCGAGGTTTCACGCTTTCACAGCCCTTGCATCTTGGGCAACTTCCTAAAAAAAGCCCAGGGGCGTGGACATCAACTACTACTACCGCTGTTATTTGTAAGGTGTGGATAACCCAACCCACAATACGGCGCAGCAACAACCATTCGAACACACGTTAACCAGATAAAGGCGGAGAATTGTCGCCTTTGTGCCGGCGACACAGACAACCCCCTTGCTGGCTTACGGTCCACTAGATGTGAAGAAACAAGGCGCGATCAAGGGGGGTCAAAACGTCTGCCGAGCTTTTCTACTCGCGTGCAGGTCCGAGCGACTGCTGCAGTACTTCGGTGTGGTATACAACAAGGCTTGACACCCACGTCACGTGAAAGGAGGCCGTGTACCATACCATGCATCATGTGCTGAAGCGAACGAGACAAACACATCATCGTGGCAACAAGGGCCCAAAGGCTGGTGCATGCCTAACACATGTGTATGCACACCCAAAGAGATGCAGGCTGGCACCAGAATAGATGCCAACACAAAGTCGCCCTGACCGACGTCTTCTCATTGGCCAGCAGCCTCTCGGCTGGCGCGGTCGACGCTACATACAACAGCAGCAATGAAGACATACACAGGCACATGGCAGCCTTTCCTCTGCGTTGGAACCCTTCGCTCGACGTTTTTCGGGTGGTCCGTGGCAAAAAAAT
The DNA here is from genome assembly GCA_000310025.1 of Ectocarpus siliculosus. Taxonomy (NCBI): domain Eukaryota; class Phaeophyceae; order Ectocarpales; family Ectocarpaceae; genus Ectocarpus; species Ectocarpus siliculosus. Next base: position 247,476 of record FN649727.1, on the reverse strand, counting down.
GACAACAAGACGCCCTGCCTGCTGCTGGCACTGGCACGCCAACGGAGGGAATATTGAGTCGTGGAAATGGATGGCAAACTAAATGCGGGAGCAGTGCAAGTCATCGCGCGCCCCCTACACACCGCGACGTTAGACTCCGATCGCTCCAGAACGAAAAAAACAGCTGAAAAAAAACTCTCCAACAAACTGGTTTGGACAATAACTTGCCGACAGCTTGTCCGCACGCGTATCGGCGGGGTCCTAGCATTCTCTTCTCTTGGATGTGGAGCTTTGGAAAACAGTCTATAGTCTATAGTCTAAAGGGAACGTGGGATCACTCTCACTATTATAATAGATACGGTAACACCTCCCTCTTCTTCATGCATACGCTTTCCACCCGTCATAGATGAGTGACATGAGTGACATGGGAGCGAGCGAAAATAAGAGCAGTCAAGAAACCTGCGTCAACAACAACAAAAATAGATCGCCACGAGCACACGCACCTGACACAGCACGTTCAGGTGGGGCGTGTGCGCGCACTCAACGCGCAACAAAAACGGTCTCTTTAGGTACGCTTACCGAGGGCAAGGCGTGAAATCTCACATCACAGCCATTTGCCCGCGTGCTATGCATGTTACCGGCGTTATCCGCCGTGTTGCTTCTACATGTGTGGCATGGGTTTTGGACAGTAAGTTCCTCATGCAGCACTCTGAGCGAGACATCAAGCTCATGGTTCAGCGCTGACGCCCGCGGCTCAAAGAACAACAACACGTGCTTGCATTCTGCGACGCCTGCTGAGAATGAGGAGCACAAGCCTTGCCGTTTGGCGCCGTACCAGTCCCCTGCGTGTATAGCCATCGGGAGTTTGTGCCTACCTCTACGTATACATACGCATAGCTGGAAAAGCCCGGCAACAACCTGTTGAAAATTATAAAATTTGAATCTGCATGGCGAGGATAAACGTGATGGTCAAGAAATCCGAGCTGGGTCTGGTTAGGTAGTGACCGACAACCACCCCAAGTCAGGGCGGGACAGGTGGAGCTGCGAGCGACGATACTTGCGCGCGAGGTTCGACGCCTGAGTAACAAAAACATTCCACATGTGGCCGCCACCACTAGACGGCTCGTCGGCAATCTACCTACCGAAGTTTGAACTCCCCTTGACACACAGCTCTAGCATCTGCATACATACAGCCATACAGCCATACAGCCATGAAGACGATAGAGCCAGTACGCGCTGAACCTGTACTGTATGAGCGCTGAACCTGCTGCATTTGGCATGTCAAATCATCTTTCGTGCAGCAGGCCAGGCAGGTGCCACTCTTGCATATAAACCCGCCTTACACTAAAACATAAAAACGAAAAGGAAAGGATCACTGAGCCATTGAGCCTGCGGTTGTTAGGAAAAATAAATAAAAACACAGAAAAGATTGTTGAGCAAAGCTCTGTTGAGACCGTATGATGATGACATTACCGTCAGGATATGTCGTCAACGACAGGCATGCAAGCAAACAAAAACAAAACACGCGGTGCCAAAGCAATGCATGAAAGTGTCAGCAGTTCTTGAAATATCAAAACAGCTTGACTTCACCGCCACGTGCCCGTCTTAGAAAGCACCGAGAGCACTTACCAGCAGGCACAACGTAAGGTTTCGATACAACTCTTGGCATGAACCGACATGTCTCCCAACAAATTAAATTTTCAGCTGTTCGGGCAAAAAAAATATCATATCATATTATTGCTCCGCCCTCCCCAATTCAAACCACACCCAGAGTTTGCACCCCCTTCAGCGTGCGAAAATAATCCTTTGTACAGAACCCAAGGAGGCCTCTCTCAGGGTGTTTGTCAGTGGGTGGTTATACAAAAAGTTGCTAGGGAGGTGTGGTGGGACTAGGCTTGGCGGAGGGCAACTCTCAGCTCTCCAACGCGGGGCATTTTGAAGTTGCCGCCGGCGGCGCCGCTGCCGCTCCGATATTCAAAAAGCCGACACACCTTCGAAGACGAGACTCATGAGATGCAGTAGATACATACATGTGTCTAGCCGCTAGCTTTAAAACCAGAGATATGTATTTAGTCGCACGCAGCGGTGTCTCCTCCATCAGGATTGAAAGCGAACAGACGCCAAATAAAATGACTTCTGCAACAATTGTACAGATCATACAAAGGGTACTCTGAAAAAAAACTACGCAACACGCTGTCCCACCAAGCAGGAGCAAAATATCGAGCTGAACGATTGCTATGCATATGTAAGAAACTAGTGCTACGGCTACCACACCAGCAGTACAACGCACGTATGCTGCGGTCTGAGGGGTTTCCTGCGGAATTCGCATTGATTTCTTCAATTGAACTTACAGCAGTACAACGCGTGGTGCTGCTGGTCTTGTGTCTCATCTGGTAAAACTCAAGACACGAATATCCCCGTTTTTTTCGGTTTTTTTCCCGCTTTTCCAACCCACGCACGTGAGAGAAAGAGATTCTCACAACAAAGATTTAGCAGATTCGGTCAAGAGGCGGGTAGAATGCATGCTATCATATGCATACTTTGCTGCTGTCAAGAACAAAGCTCTCTCCCATGGCTCCCTCGCGTTGATCACATGTGAGCGCCTCTTCGAAAAACGAACAACATGCCGAGGGCATGAGAAGTAGATGCGAAGCTTGTTGGGAAATATGCCGCATGTCCGCCAAAGAAGCAAACACCCGTGGTGAAACGCCCAAGAGGTTTGATTTCGTGTGGCCAAATGCCACAGAGGACACACAAATCTGGAGAACGCGGCGTGTTGTTTGCCACACCGGCGACGCCATGACTCAGCAGCGGCGGAGGGAAAAGGCCGCACGCCGCACGCCTAGCAGCAACTTTCAGCAAGGACCAAAAACAGACGAACTTCAAACACAGCTGACCTCGAACAGCAGTTTTCTAAAATCTTCCGTCTATTGTAGTTTTCTAAAATCTTCCGTCTATTGTAGAAAACACACTCGGGCTATTTGTACAAGGGCAGCTATCTACAGCAGTAGCTGTCCGTAAACTCCATCTCGGGACAAGCTGGAACAAGCCCCCGAAAAATATTGTAAATTTTGGAAACATGAGCCTCCTCATCGTCGAATCGACGGTTGATTTGTTTCGATCTTGTGCGCGGGAATGCGGAAATCGAACTCGCTACATTCTTAAAAATTTGGTTCCCAACCACTGCCATAATCGATTGACAATTAGGAAGATCATGAAAAATTATCCGATCGAGTTGGGGTGCTCATGCATACCCAGGGGTCGCTCCATGGACAGGCGCGCTCCGGCGCGAGAGAAAAACAAGATGCCACAGGACTGTCATGGATGGGGGCACAGGGCATCATGATATATTGTACAACTGACTGGATTCGTTGGAAAGTTCCGACTTTGGACTTCACCGACGACGACGATCCCGTGGGTTGTTCGGTCGCCCAGCCTCGGGAAAAAACGCGAAACAACCAACGCAAAACCACCACTATCACACGTCACACCTCATTTCGCTTGCAGAAATCCAAATCGCCGCGCAGCGCCGCCAGATCTCCGTCCTCGCTCGCCCCATTGTCCTGTTGCTCCTCTTCCCCCTCTCCCCCTCCTCCCTTAGCCCCGTCTTCTGGTGCTTTGGCTTCTGGTGCGGTAACCTCCATGTCCCCGCCGCCCTTCGCAGCCGTCTCAGAAGCTGAACTCATCGCCGTGTCCTCTGCGCGCCGTTTGCTGCCGCGGGGCGAGGCGCCGCCGCAGTTGTTGTTGCCGCCGCCGCCACCGCTTCCTCCACAAGTACTGTCCATTTCACTACTACCGGCCCGTTCACTTGCGGTGACCTGCAACAGCGGGAGGAGCGGGGGGGGGGGAGCCTATGTCGTTTTTATCGGACAACATGGCTTGCAGTTGCACGCTGTATAGGTGGTCGCTGAAAAAAGGGAGGGGAGGGGGTCGCTACAAGTACATGCTTTGATGTTCTCTCTCTCACAAGGAGAGGCTTTTTCGCTTTTTACTCGCACTCACCAGTAGACCGAGCCCACTCATGCCTCGAGGACACCACTAGGATGCTCCCGACACCTCTCGTGCCCTCCCTCTCTCTGTCTCTCGACGGGAGCAGTCGTTGGCGGGATTGGTCGAAAGCTTTAAGTTGTTCAGCAGGTTGTTGCAGGCTGCACGTCGCCTAGTCTGCACGCAGCTGGCTCCCCACGTGCGTTTCGCCAAAACAAACAGCCCGGGGTGGCCGCTCCAAACCTTCCGTCCTTCTAGCACAACGTCCTATGCCTTAGCACTCCAGCACTGCCAGCTCAACCCTTTCCGCTGTGCACCTCCGTCGCTAGCGTGTCGATACCACTGTACTTGTTTGATGATGTAGATGGATGCCAGACGCCGCCAGACACCGCCAACGTGTCCCGCGGGGGGTGGGTCGTAGTACAGAATGCGAGCCCCCCCCGTCCCGCCCTTGCCTGCGCCAGGCCACCCTTCTGCCTGCCTGCCTGTCTCAAGCGGAGGTTCATCCAAGGATAGGGTAACAACTTGAGGACACGCGTGAACGTGTGGGCTTGTTTTTCCGCACTGTCGAAGCCCGATCGTGCCCTCGACGGTTGTGTTTGATACCGTCTCCGCTGCACCTGCTGCAGTCAGCTCCCCGAAGCAGAGCTGCTGCTGCTGCGACTGCTATATACCAACACTGCACCTCTGTGTTTGAAAGTCAGTTTACATCTACAGCAGGAAGGAATCCGGCCAAGGGGCAGAGATAATGATGGGCAAGCAGGGGCGGGGAAGCTTCTCCTCGGGCAAGGCGGCGGGGAGCTCGACGGGGGTGAAGAAGAAGAAGATGGTCATCAAGCCGTTCAAGGTGCGCGTGAGAATTATCTCTTTACCTCGATCTCTCAGAGATGGACACTAAACTTTACAAGAGAGGCAAACGGTGTGTAGGTACGCCGCTGTCGTTCCTCTGCCATGTGCGTCTTTAACCTCCGCTGAAGTGGGGGGGCGGGCCAATGTTCATCAACTCAACACCTTCAAACCCCGCGTGGAATTCAGACCTATTCCTGCAACAACCAAGACATGAATCAGAGACATGTGGTATTCGTTTCAAGTCAAGTGGGTCTGTCTCTTCACCAAGTACAGTACAGCGGTAGAATCAGCGTACAGCGTACAGCAGTACAGCAGTGCGGTGGGATCAATCAAGCCCTTCAGATCTTCAGATACAATGTTTCTTGCGGCCAATAGTTCGCGATTAGGAGAGCATGGCGTGCTCTATGATGTGCTGTTTGGATGCAGCAGCACCAGCAGCAACAGCGGTATTAGATCCGCCGATGGTCTCGACCAAGCCCATGCAGAGCCGAAAGACGGTCACCTGCTTCACTGTTGTCGAGATTGCCGATTAACCCCCCCTTCGTGTACAAGACTCTACTCAACAGCAGTAAATAAGATACCGCCTGGGCAGACGTACCCCGAAATCGTTCAACATGCCAGAAATATTGCCATGGTGATAAGACTGAATGCAAGCAATAGTCTCCTCTGATCGAGTTTCCGCAGTAGCTTATTTGGCACAAGTCTCCGTCATGCGCAAATGCGGGCCGTTCTCCCCAGACCTTCTACAAGTACATGCGGACGGTTTGGAGCTACACTTTGCAGATGCGCTACAAGTAGAATGTGTTAGCATAGGGACCGTTGGAACCGCCCAATTACCGCCGCTTTTCGTGTTGTGCCCGAGGATATTCATGCAGACACACATACGCCATTAGAGACCCTGTTCGAAGCTCAGCGGCAGGCCTACTGGGACAGGGGATCTGCCGTTGGAGGCACGTGTTGATTTCACAGCGCCCCACCCCCCCGAACAATAGCCAAATAGCCTAACTATCGGGAGAGCTCGAATTGAATGCCATTTGAGAGGGGGGCTCGCTCACACATGTGAGGACATGGGAGAGGTGTGTATTGCAGTGGTTGGGTAGGGGAGAACGATTGCGACAAAGGCTTGCTTGCCCACGCAGCACAGGAGGGTGGTGTTCATGTTCTTGTGGAACTGCTGTGAAGTACCGCTGTACATGTTTATGAACAAGTACACAGAGAACAACGAGGAGGCCCTCGAGAGGGCGCTGGGGCTAAGAAAGTATATGGGCGGGGTGCGTTAAGCCTGCCGGGATATCGCGGTACTGCTGTGAGAATACCGTCGATCGCTTTCGTACGAGATAAATGGCAGCGAAAACGTCCAGGCATGATATGAGATCAGACACGCAACAATCCCCATACACTGGTACGGGGTGATTGAGATAAATACGACGTGCATGAAATCCCCTTGTGAAGGGGGAATGCTTTCAGATACAGACAGAGCGAAATGTTGCCGTTTATGATAAGGCCACGGATTCTTTGATTACGTGCCGTGCGTATTAGTACGGACTCTTTTTTACCTATTGTGATCAAGATGATTTGCTGTGCAGCGGTGACCCCATCTCGAAAATGTCGACTAACGGCGAAGGGTTGGAAGCGTCGGTTGGATAAGGCTGCCCCCCTGTGACACACGATTTCGGTTATTCAGCGCCTTTCCCGCGACCAATCTCACCAAGAGAGACCGTTCGCCAAACATCGTATCGTAGTACAAGGGGAAACCCGTCTCCCCCTCGCCAATTTGATTGTGGGACACACGAACTAGATAAGGCGGCGTGGGTGACTCTCTGGTATATTGCGACTTTACCGATACCCTTCTGCTCTCCATGAATCAAAATGCTTTCTCAGAGCACGTGCCTAACGGCGCCAAGTAGACATGGTTCTGCCTGCGCCTGCTACGGTTAGTCGAATGTCGGTCTTCAAACACGTGGGCCAAGGCCCAGATATCTTTCGTTACGCGGGTCTCTGCTTCCGCTATCTGCTTCCAAACCCTCATACGACAAACTTTCCATCACCCCCATCCCATCGTCACCAATACCACCACCGTCTGTTTGTTGGCTCTGCTGCTGCTGCTGCTGCTGCTGCTGCTGCTGCTGCTGATGCTGCTTTGTATGCTGCTAGGTCCAACCGAAGCTGCCTGAGCAGTTCGAGGACAGCACTTGGGAGATGCTGCAGAGGGCGGTCGTCGCGATCCAGACAAAGCAGCCCATCGATACGAGCAGGGAGGAGCTTTACAGGGCCGTCGAGGACCTGTGTGTTCACAAGATGGGCGCCAATCTCTACGACAGGCAAACGCAACAATCGAACGTGCAGCTTCTATGCAGTATGCCTACAATACACGCAATATTGTCGCGGCAGCGTAAATGCCCACCTCTGGACGTTCTCCGACTCGATTTGGAAACTTGATGCTATCTCCGAAGATCGGGGCGCGCTCCCACTCGAGTTGGTATTGTCGTACTATCTCCGGAGATCTTTTGTGCTAGCGATCCAAGTTGACACATGATCCATGGCCCCCTCCCACGCACCAGCGAGCGTCTCGCCGCAAAGAGGACGGTGCAGAGCATGGTGTCATGACGTCCGATGCTAGCCTCGTGCATGATGCTGGTGACCTTTCAACACACGAACGTCCTTATGGAGGGTGAAGGCAGCGCCGAATATGCAAATAGGTACACGGGCGCAGGTGCCAGTGAGCTCCCGCTCTCGATGTTCACTGACGCACGGAGTAGAAAAGAGTCGATGCCTTCCTGGCGTAGCCGGCATGTGTTCACCCCTGTTACGGTGACGCTCTACATGCGCGAGGGTCCGCGGTGTGTTTTGGTGCACGACGGGTTTTGGTGTAATGTGTCCATGGACTAGAAATTTTCCGGTAACTTTGGAGCGCGTTGCAAATCTTTGCCGTGAGACCCGTCATCATCAGCGGACAAGGCCTAGTGCGATTTTGGCTGACAACCGGCGTATCGGATTATTTCAGTCGTGCATGTGGTAGATGTGGTAGATTCCGGCGTTTTTTCGTGTCTCCCCGCCAGCGACGGGTCTGAAACCGTTGGTACTTGCCACCCCAACACAGCTTCTGCTGCTGACAGTAGTGACAGCTAGCGCTTATCCTGAGAACAACAACAACAACAGCAATAACAACATCAGGTGGCGTGCCTTTTTCATTTTTTTCATCGTCACATGTATTGCCTTCAACTGCTACAAGTAGAGAAGACCCGATTTTCCCTACCAGCTATCTAATCGATGCCGCCAGTGCCATCGACCTCTGGTGATTCATTCTCGCCGCTAGCAGCTCTTACTTCTCCTCTTGCTGTCGTCGTTGTTTGATGTTGCTTCTTTTGGTGGTGGTGGTGCTGCTGCTGCTGCTGCTGCTGCTGCTGCTGTTGCTGCTTCAGATTGAGAGACGAGTGCGGGTCCCACACACGTCGGGAGATGGAGTCCCTGGTAGGACAGACCCCGGACTGCAACGCCTTCCTGCAGCTGGTGGATCGGAATTGGCAGGACCATTGCTCCTCGATGCTCACCCTGCGGAACGTGTTCCTCTACCTCGACCGCAGCTTCGTGCTTCAGGCGCCCAACCTCCGGAGCATCTGGGACATGGGGCTGGAGCACTTTCGGAACCACTTTCAGGTTCGGTTTTGTTGGAGTGGTTCCGGGAATGGATGTGGTTTTGCATGTTGTAGAGCTGGGAAAATGAAAAGGGAATGGTACCTCTTTGTGGCGACGTACTTTAAAACACTTGAGTCCAAGTTTTGTGGAAACGGTGTAGCAATGGGGATGAGAGCTATAGAATCCCGGTGAAGGCGGAAACCGGTTGGAACTACACAAGAGTGGCAAGGTGGCAACGACAACCAAGGGGACACTTTTGAGATAATCTTACAGCAACCCTTACAAGATTGGAAGAAAAAGAGGAAGAAGATGACACTTTTGGGACAATCTTACAACAATCCTAACAAGATTGGAAGAAGAAGAAGAAGAAGAAGAAGAAATATAGCACCACAACAACAACAGGAGTCCCCCGCTTACACTTTCTATCGTATTGCAGGCACTAGAGGAGGTAGAGGCCAAGACGGTGGCGGGGATCTTGACGCTGATCGAGCGTGAACGAACAGGGGTGGACGTTAACCGTCCCCTGCTCCGCAGCCTCCTTCGCATGCTGTCAGCGCTACAGGTGAGAAGCTTGCCTCAGAAGCTTTTTGTCGCCGGTGCACGTATTGTACTTGTACTCGTTACTTTCATTGCGGAGAGAAGTATTGCAGGATCCGATCTGCATCGATCGTGTGGCGATGCATTCTGAGCTTTCGGTTTACAAAAATGTCATGGATGTTCCATCAAAAGCAAGGTACCATCGTGTTTTAACAGCTTGTCCCAGTCCCGCGTGGATTGTTCGATGGGTGCTCTGTCGTGAGGTGACATTTTCACGTTTGTTGAGGAGTCTTTTCCTCCTCAGGAGCCCTACCTGACATGGGTGACCGTTGTCATGCCGTTGTCATGATCGTGATGTAATGGGACGTTCGTTGATATGATATCTAGGTGTACGAGGAGCTGTTCGAGGGGCGTTTCTTGAGGGAGACGGAGGAGTTCTACGCCGCCGAAGGCGTGCGTTACATGGCCACCGCCGATGTACCGCACTTCCTGCAGCACGTCGAGGAGCGCCTTCAGCAGGTCCGTGACACCTTGCCTTGCCTGAGACAAACAAGAATGACAGAGAAAGGAGGGGTTGGGGATGGGAGGGGCACCGCTGTACAGGGGGGGGGGGGGGGGGTCTGGAAAACATCCTGTAATCCTTTTGCGGAGTCTA
>FN649727.1:131143-228979 GCA_000310025.1 Ectocarpus siliculosus | reverse complement strand
AAAAAGGAATACCCCCCCCCCCCCCCCCCCCCCGAGATATCGACGCCGGCGATAACGTTGTGGTACATGTACAACAGGGAACCTTCTGCTTTTTTTCTGTTGTGTTTCAGAGTTTATTTCGTGTCGCGTTGCTAGTTGGGAAACTCATTGCGGTTTTCATCTTGTTTGGCCCCCGTGCGTGTGCGCATAGGTGAGGGTGCTTCACAAGGAGCCGAGGGGGCGAGAGGTTAACGACGGCGATAATTTTCTGTTCAACAAAGACTTCACGGCGAAGCTGCACCGCATCAGGATCAACAGCATCCAGCTCAAGGAGACCTCGGAGGAGAATGAAAAGACCCACGAGGCCGTATTCAGAGACCGGCAGTACCAGGTCAGGACAGGGACACGGGGATAAGGATAATGACAATTGTGTGTGTCCGTTTTGGGCGCCACGCTATCATATGACATCTTTCGGTGTATTTTGACGTGTCAGGACACGGACATGCGTGTTTTTTTTATTGTTTGCACCGACCGCGCTAGCCGGCTGACCAATGAAAACACGCCAGTCTCAGTGCGGCTGAATACAGAGAGCGTTTATGAAGGCTACCATGATCTGGGACCCCGTGAGGGGGTGTCATGGTGGAGGCTTAAATGCTCTCCATGCCTGAGCACCGTACGAATTGATTCATAACATCTCTAGTTTCGGTTACTGCTGTATCGGTTCACCGATGGCGGACTCCACTCGCTCTCTCCCACCTGACAGTTGATCGGGTGTGATGGATGCTTTTTTCCCGTTCTAAGCGTCACCTGATACGGTATGGTGCTCTCACCATACCACCCGTACGACCATTCCATCCCATCAGCATCATCCCGGTTCCCCCAATTGACCAATCAGTTTCGTCGTAACTTTTCTGAGTCTCGCTCCTTGTCCCCATCCGAAATTACTTCGTTGCGCAGGTGGACGCTGCGATCGTGCGCATCATGAAGGCGCGCAAGAACCTGGCGCACACGATGCTCATGAGCGAGCTCTTTTCCCAGGTCAAGTTCCCTGCCACGCCTGTGGACCTCAAGAAGAGGATAGAGTCCCTGATAGAGCGGGACTACCTCGAGAGAGACCCCAACAAGCCCGGGGACTACCGGTACCTCGCATGACCACGGGCTGTGGCGGGGGGGGCATTTATTGCATTTTTTTTTCGGTTCGGAACATGTGTATTTTATCCGCTTGAGCTGTCGACATCTGGGCCAGCGTCCGGTTGTTGACACATGGCAGGTATTGATTACGCCAAGATGGGGGGAGGTTCCGCTGTATCAGTTCTTAGGGGGGGGGGGTGGTTGCGGGGCGGGACTTTGCTTGTCACGTCCGCGGGCGCGGCGTTGGTGTTGCGCGGCTGCGACGTTCCAAGAACACGTATATGGGCGGTGATTTTATTCGTGTTTTTTCGAATTGGGCAGGTGTCTTTTGCTGAACGGACGGCTGGGTGTTGCTGACTGAGCGGGCGTCTTTTTGCTGAAATAATAGACAGGCGTTTCACCGCGCCAAAGGCAAGGCCTATGGTGGAGTTGGTTTTGGTTGGCAGACTGGTACAGTGCCACCGCTGCTTGGAGAGCGAGAGCAATCGCACTGTTTCCACGGAGGCAGGTTGATTGATTGCCGTGGTCTGTCTAATGGAGTGTGTCCTTTCTTAAGGCAACGGGCCCGCCGCCTGGCGTTGGGATGTCTCACTCCTTTCGCGCTAGTGTGGATTGGCGATGTGTATTTCGGAGCTTGCTATGTTGGTTTTACTAAAACTTGCTATTTTGGTTTTCGTTTGTTGCCACACAGTATTGTAGTCTGGGGGGGGATGTTGGCAGGCCATCGCTCTCGATTTGTGTTTTTCGGTAGAGGCTGTGTGTTTTATGTACCATAGAGATGATCATCATCAAAGGTTTTTCGGCGGAAGAGCGCCCGTTTCGGCTTGCTCTCCAAGACAAAGCCCGCCACACGGCCAAATAACAGGGAAAACACCCACCCACCCCACCACGCACACTACGTACAACTGCTTGCTGTATGATTGGGCCGCTTGTGGCAGTTTTCCAAGAACGTTTGGAAGTTCTTCTTTCTCCCTCTCCCAACGTGCAAGTGCAACCCTTCGGTGTGAAGTCATCAAAGCGAAGTGGCAGCATCATCCCGGATCCCGATAGGGTATCCTCGTCAGCGAGGGCATACAAACGCACCTATGCGCCGTCCTAACTAGCGATGATTGTGCAAGATGGACCGATCGACCTCGCCTCCAAGAGGGTACGATGGAAAACCAACCCGATCGTCCACACGTGCAAGGAAAACTGTTAAGCGTATTCTGAGACCTCTCGACGAGATCGTCTCTAACCCCACCCTTTCCTGGTGGTGGCCGCCTCTTGCCACGATTTTGCTCCAAGAAGCTTGGTCGTGTCACGACCCGATCCGCTGGTATCTACAAAGCCCATCATCTCCTTGTCTACCTTCACTTCTCACTGGCGGTTATCTCGGTCAGCGGCCAATGCCATCAAGGGCCCCTCTCCCCCAACCACCCCTCCCTCGCCAACGGTTCTTTAAGCCTTGCGGATTTTCTCGAGAACCTGCCGAGAAAACGTCGGATGAGATTCCTTCCCGAGTCCCTCCCACCCGTGAGCACCCACGGATTGTCAGCTTCTGAGATGGCTTCCCCACGAACACGTGACACCCACCGCTTCTTCTCCAACCTGACTACAGGACTACACTGTCTGCGTGAACATTCTATCATCAGGTGATACTATTGTAGTAACCTCAGCGCCACCCTACCTAGTGTAGTGAAAGCAATAGCGGTCCTCGAGCAAAAGCACACGACTCGCACAATCTACAGAGCGAGGTCTACGCACAAGTCCAACCGGAGTTACCGCTCCTCCCGTAGTGACCATCTATCCGGGTCAAGTAAAGTCAAGTCAGGAACCGAAATGCTCGTCGCCGGCGACGTCCGACATGGCCTTGAACTCGTACCCGCCCAACCCGTCGAATCGCAGCAGGTACTGAGCGAAACAAACACGAACGGGGGTTGTTCGCGGGAAAGAGCAACAAACAAAGTGGTCGTGGGAAAGAGGAACAAAGTGGTCGTGGGGAAACAATAGTTACAGCAGTGTTTCGGGAGGAAAGATATCTACGAGTTCACTCATGAGTGAAACGAACAAGCATGGTACAACGAACGCCGATTTTTTCGTGTGGGTCCTCATGACCCTATTGTTCATAGATCATAGAACTCGGTGAGGCCGGGATGGAACACGAGGGGGATCGCCAGCCAGGAGCGTTTTGGGGGGGGGGGGAGGGTTGTGTCCAAAACACGTCTGTCGAGCACGGGCTGGGTTGTTGTGTCCAGCTGCGCTAAATAGTGCGTGCCAGTTGGGGATGTCTCTGCTGAGAAGAGCAAACCGCAGCACACCCCTTGCTCCAAAAACTAGACCTGAAAAATCTCAACCATTATAATAATAGCAACAGGTTTGGTTCACTCAACAGCAGTCGACAGGGTTAAACAATATGGTTTATTTTCTTTTCTCATTCTTTCTCCCTGTGGTGCTTGTCTTCAAGTTTCAATCGACACCTCCTTCTCATCGTGTTTACTCGCGATCAAGCGCTGGTCACCCCGGAGACGTTCGAACCTCAATCTTACATACTTCTAGCACAGGGGTTCCGAGGATATCAACTGGGAAGACGAGCCCTCTAGGTTATCGGTGCAAGCAAAAACAGCTTCCCCAAGCTCTATTGTACCGAGCCTGGGTCTCTCTCGGTCAAAGTTTTTTCTGCCTGTCTGTCCTTGCCATTCTACCTGTGTTATTTGGGAAACACTCCGAGGAGGTGAAGGCATAGACTACGGCAGTACTCACGCCGTGGTGCTTCCACAGGCTCTTGCGGTGGGACACCGTGAAGAGAGTGATCCCGCTGCTCGCGGCTAGGCGGTAGATGTCGCCCTCCACATCGACGCTAACCTGCGTGACCATGGGGACCAACATCACGGTATTTAGCGTGACAGGACCCGTATCATGGCTTGGCAGGGGGAAGAGGGTGTGTGTTAAAGGGAACGAGGGCTGGACTGCTGTGACCGATGATACAACGACGGCTAACCCTAAGACGGCTGTGTAACAGGGAACTAGGGCTACACTGCTGTGATCCGTCAACCGACAGATGATAACAGCAGCAACGCTCCACAACAGCGACACCGCTGGCAACACTAAGACCCACACCAGCAGGATCAACGGCAACAAATACGGCACACTTGCCACAACATTGCGTCACTCCGCCGTTACTAAGCAGCGGTTGATGCAACCAACAAAAATGCCAAGAAATGGCAGAAACGCAACTGAGAACAATACACAAAAGTCTCAGGGAGGTGCAGACAGGGTCAATGGCCAAGCACTCACGGCGCTTGTGCACTCGTCAGGGAACTGCGGCGGCAGAAACGTATTTGAGAATAAAACACCAAGAAGTTTCAGGGAGGTGCAGGCGGACATCACATGGCCAAGCACAAAGGCACCACCGTATCACTCACGGCGCTTGTGCATTCGTCGAGGATGGCGAACTGCGGTCGGTGGTAGAAGAGCCTGCTGAGAGCCAGCCGCTGCTTCTCGCCGCCGGACAGGACGTCGCTCCAATCCCGAACCGCGTCCCAGCCCCCCTCCCTGTCCAGCACGTAGCCCAGCCTCACGGAGTCCAACACAGACAGCAGGTCGACGTCGGTGACTCCCTTTGAGGCTGCCTGAGAGCGCAGGATTAAGTCAGCTCATTTTTGTTCTCATGCCCGAAGGCTCACTACTGAGGTTGGACGTATTTCTTCAAGCGTTCGTAGAGATTGGGGCTGGTCGGGATACTTGGTCGCGTTGTCGTGAATGACCCAAAACAGCGGGAGTCATCGAGGGCCTCGCTGGCTACTCTATTGTACTGCCGAGCAACGGACTACAACAGAGAGAATGTGCCGATTGTTGGGGCGGCCTCAGCATGGGCGGGATCTATCGTAGCCCTGCCCTCCTCGAAGCCGGGCGCAACTCGCACACAACAAAGCTACTGCTGTCCAGCAGCTCTGCACGAACAAACACGACCCATCCGAACCTGCAGACAACACCACACACCGATCCAGAGCTCACAGAAACACAATCTCCTCGCTTGACACAGCGGCCAAGGGTGCGCAGTACAGATAAGTAGCGATCACTCTGCCCCCCACCTCTTGCCGCGTATGCGGGTAGATCACTTGGTCCCGCAGGGTCCCCAGTGCCAAATAGGGTCTCTGGGGCACGTAAAACAGACGAGATGTAGGCGGTTTCGACAGCGTTCCTCCCCGCAACGGCCACAGGCCCCCCAGCACTCGAAAGAGGCTGGACTTTCCAGACCCGTTCGGCCCCGCCACTAACACGTTCATGCCCGCCTCCACCTGGAATCCCAAGAGAAAAATGACCCGGCGGGAGGGGGGGCATACTCATGTTTCGCATGCCTCAGTTGTTAGACTATTGACCTCGAGAGGATGGAGCATTGTTCCCACAGGACCGATCACGGATGGCCAACCTTTCCTTCCAGAAAATGACCGGGGGGGTAGTTCGAATTGTTTCATCCTTTCAGAGTCAGTTGTTAGAAAATGTACTTTACATACAATCACTGAAATACTCTACACATTCGAGAGAATGCAACAATACAACAAAAGCTTTTGTTTTTCATCACTCGAGAGGTAGTTCTGGCGCAAGAAGGTATTTCGTTCATTTGTCACGACAAAGTCGACGGGGATGAGGAACAACCAACACGCTGGCAAGTTTCTGAGAACAAGCATAAACTCGGTGGGAGTTGGCGCGTCAGATCGCCCGGGGACCCTATTATCCAATCTGCGGACCCCCCCTCCTTAGAGGTCGGCGTGCTTAATCTACTACGAGTCGGCGTTAGGGAGGACATACGCTTTCGCCTCTTCCACGAGCCGGGCAGCATGCTAATGTAACAGCAAAAAATATGTGGTTCTGCCCTGGGTGGCTCATGGATCGTGCCCGTGAGAGTGGCCATGATGCATGAAATGGCTATTGTACAACACGCCGGAAGGAGCCTAGAGCCATCTATCGATCACATCTTCGCACCCCCTTGCCATCTTGTTCTACGCCGCGCCGCACCAGAGAGTAACTTATTTTTCACTTACACCACGACGTCCTCTTCGCTAGCGGTACAGTTAATGGTATTCTGCCGTCGTCCTCTTCGCGATACATACAGTAGGTAGAACCGGCCTTGTCAAGACCAAACATGCCTGCCTACCTTGAAAGAAAGGGCTTCGACCAGCACCTCCCCGGTGGGGGTCACGAGAGGCACGTCCACAAACTCGATGACGCTGTCCTCCTGCACCACCACCGACCCCGACCGCTGCAGCGGCGGCGCGCCCGGCCTGCCGCCGCCGCCACCACCCCCGCTTACCCCCCCCGTCCCCGCCCCCGCCCCCGCCCCCGCTTCCGAGGCCCTCGCGGCACCAGCAGCTTCAGGCTCGAGCTCGGGCTGCCCCAGGGCTACTCCTACCGCCGACGCCTTCGTTCCGGCCATCATCGCGGGATGGCCATCCGCGGGTGCACGTGAGATCGACGATGGGCGAGCAGGTTCCGACAATGAGGACGTCAGCCGCGGAATCGTCCCAGAAACGTCGCCGTCCTCGTTGCCGATACGGCCGGGTTCCCCGGACGCACCTTCTCGTCCCCCCTCATCCGCCGCCCAACTCGGCGAATTCCCGTCCTCCTCCGTGGCGAGGTTAACCCCCGACACCCCGGGGTTTCGTCGAGGAGGCGTTATTCTCGCCGCCGCCCGCGCCGCAGGCGCCGCCGCAATCTCTGCTGCTGCGGTAGCGTTTGCGACCGCTGTTACTGACGCCGCCGAGGGACCGTCAGCGCCCGCTGCGGTGGCTCCCGCCGCCGCCGCCACCGCCGCTCCAGGGATAGCGGCACCGGGGCTGTTCGGCACCTGTCCCCTCTTGAAAACGCCTCTGTTGGCGTCGTCGATCACGTCGATGAGGCCCGTGACCCTAGAGCTGAAGCCCGACAGGCGGGCTAGCTCTCGGCCGGAGAGCACCAGGCGGCCGAGGGCTGCCGCCAGCTTGAGCATCATCCTGCCGCTCGAGTGGTAGTCTTGTGGTGCGACAGGCGAGAAAAGACGGATAGATTGGAGGCACGCGAGAATGGGAGACGCGGGGCGCAGCCAGTTTCCTCAAAACACCAACTAAGAACTTGCACTCTTGACGCATGGTCAGCACTATCGTGAAGGTGACAAAGGCGGGTTGGCTTGCAACCGTGTCAAAAAGCGTCTTCTAGCGCAGCAGGTAATTTTCTTTTTCTTTTACAAGAGTGCCGCAAGAATCTGTTCGGCGGCTTCTCTCAGAGAATCGGAAAAAAAAAATAATTAAGGGGGGACCCGGTATTCCGATTTAAAATAAAACCTACAGGATGATTCCCGCAAAATCCAAATACCGAGCATTTTAATTTCCTTCATTGTCTTGAGCGTATCATATGTTGTGTTTAGAGAAACCAGATTTTGTGCAAATTATGTCCTTCATTGTCTTCAGCGTATCATGTGTTGTGGATAGGGAACCTTCAAGAAACGAGCGTCGCTACTGTACCACGTGCTCCGTATGACACGCACGCACCTTGGTAGACCTCAGCCGCGGTGCTGTGTGCGTGTCTCGGGTGGTCCCTGTTGACGAAGGGACGGGACACCACCGTCCAGCCCACGAGGCTAGCGAAGTACTTTGCCACCACCGAGTCCAGGGCACCGAGAGAGTGTCGGAACCTCTCCGATCGCCTCGTGACGGACACCAGCTTGTCGAAAACCCCTTCCAGCACCTGTTTCTCCTTCGTGTTGCCCTTGTAGAACGCGATCTCTGCTCGGAGAGGGATGGGCGGACAAAATTGTGACGATTCAGAACAAAAGACATGGCTGAGGGGTGGCATTGTGCAAGCGCGGGATGATCGTGTACGTCAACAAAACAGCGCACGAACTTCAGCAGCTTCGCATAAAATCGGCTTGCTAAGCAAGAGATACGCTGCTCCCGGGGTTTAGCGATACCTCAAGGGGTCTCGCGGATCGGACAACATTCTCCGCACACACCTTGCGCGTTGGTGAGTAATCGACTGTTAACGTAGCGGTACTCCCCTTCCTGCTGCGCCACCAGTGCGGTGTACATCGCTGTCGGTTTTCTGACAAGACAGGAAATACGAAGAGAGAGAGAGAGAGAGAGAGAGAGGGAGAGAGAGAGAGAGAGAGACTTTAACAATTGACAACAGAATAGGTCCGGCCGCGGCAGCCTTCGTGCTGGCGCAAGCAGTAGACATCGGCTTGTGTCTCGCGCTTGTGTCTCCCATCCAAGCGATATCCTTTGCTTCGAATAAAGGCGTTCGCGCCGCCCAAAACTACCGCCAAACTCCACACCCCAAAAATCTCGACGCGATTGCACTTTCCGGCCCAGGACCTCCGTACCACCAGCCATGGTATGTATCACGTGATACTTTGAACGGAACCGCACTGCACTGCCAACAAGTCGAGTGTGTGCCAAGTCACCTCAGAGCGCTGAGAGCCACCCCGGACAGCAGCAGGTAGGCTATCATCGTCGCCGGCGCCACGGCATCAACCTATTAGACACCAAACATATCGTTCCCATCCCGTCAACAGTGGGGGATGTTAGCGGAAGCAAATTTTTGGGGTAACGGGTAAACATACGGATTTCTAGATCGCCAGCAGCGTTCCACGGAAACAGCGGATGCAAGGTGTGCGAACAACAGTGCAAATTGGGAGTAAGGAAGGCAAAAACCGCCACGAATCGGCGAGGGAACCAGAGGTGGTGCTCAACGAACACGGCCGCGGAAGCGCATGCCATGCCCTCCAAGCGTTTATTTAACACGCCCCCGCTGCGAGGTCAATGGTCTAACGACTACGGCATGCACGACTATGAGTATGAGTACACCCCGCTGCACTCGTGATACGGAATGGCTGTTGGCTCCACCGCTCAAAATAAGAAACAGGCGGAGATACAGGAATGCGGCGGTAGATAGGTCAAGCAACGACGACCGCACACAAACACCATCATCCATAGAACCATGTCTAGTTTGCTGGGGGCCGGGTAGACCATGCACCCCGCGAAGCTACGAGCAATGAACAGGGTTGCGGTCTGATTTCACGCGTGCAGTGAGCCGGCGGGTTGCCCGCAGCCCTCCTGGGGTGGTCGGTCAGCTCACCTTGTCGGACAACCTGCGTACGTAGATCAACATGTCTAACACCGGCTTGGTGATGTTGGAGAACAGCTCCGCCATAGATGCCGCGAAACGCTCAACGTCCTGGGTAATCGCCTGACCAGACCACCAGCAACACGTTTATGTAGGGAGAAGGACAAACGATAAGCGAGTACGCATTGTTGTATTGATGGATGACGCGCATTGGAGGATCGGCCAAGGACTACCGGTAGTGAAAGCGTTTACCAGCACGGCGCCGCGTACCATGGCATGGCGGAGGGCAAGAATAGTTCAGACACTGTACCTTGCCGGAAGCGAGGGTTTGCAGCAGCGGTGTATAGTTGTCGGCGCAGTATAGCACGGCATACTACCTGCATCGTCATCGCAACGAGTCACGTAGGGCTCTGCATTGAGCGATGTCCCGCGTCATGCATCATGATTCATGCACCTGGTCCGCGTTAGCGATCCGATCGTCCAAGTTCGACACCGCGTAGAAGGTGAATCCCTCCATGTACTTGGACATGACGTGCTCCGTGAGGCGCTGGCGAAACCGCAACGAGAGCTCAGACTGGCAGTACTTGAGCACCTGTACACAAGAAAGAGACAAGCCGGGGTGGGGGGGGGTTCGTAGCATCTACGATACGCGTACCCCCTCGTTCTTCGCCTCGGTTGTTTCGTGATCGACCATCGCGTGCCGTTTGACAACGAGTACGGGCATTATCTAGTTTCTCCTCAAAAAGGTGCAAAGAGAAAAGTTTGGGTGTTGGATCAGTTTGCGGAGTGTGTGGGGGGGTAGATGCCCCTCCTGTCTCTCTCTCTGTTCACGTTTCCCGCTCTCACCGAGTTGACCACCGCAATCGGCACACACATCCGAACGAAGCGAGACATCCCCCTCTTGAACCCCTCCTTGCTTCTCTCCACGATGGCGTGTTCGATAGTCGTGGTGAGGTTGAGCATCACCACGTCGAGTGATGTCCTCGCCAAGAGCAATCCCGCCACAGCCACTGCGTGTTTTGTCCACCCGATCGACAAGCGTGCGTTTGTCGTTCCGAAGTGAGGGGTATTGGACGAACAGGGGGTTTGCGAGCACCAACCAGGCCCTGGGGGAACGTGTGCTAGGCACTATACAACACCGAGACGAGCATGCCACAGGAGAACGTCGATCGCGTCGGTACTTGCAGAAAAGTGACATAATGCCCAAACCATCTGTGGGAAATGCACGAAGAACACTGCTCGTACTGTAGCACAGACGCCGAGGATTTCTTGAAGCGTTTGACTGTGTTCAGTCAGTCGGCAGCACGGAACGAGGGCGGAAAGCAACTGCGCGTCACACACAGACCTCATCTCGGAGCAAGCCAAGGGACTGGAAAATACATAGTACACGTAACAAATGACAACAGATTGGTCCGCCTTTGAGAACCAACCCGCGGCACCTGGGCCACACACCTGCTGGAGAGAAATACACAGCAGTTCCAATGAGTTATATCTGCCTTACAAATCTTGCTGGCTGCACATGTCTTGGGGGAAGGTTACCACCCCAAGGCATGCAGGAAAGCTCACCTAAGCACCCCGCTTCTACAGAGTATGGCCCTGGGACCATCACCTTGAGCAAGCGCGAGATTCGCCGGAGGAACGCCTGGGCCATACAATAGCGGGACGCATGCAGATACATAGATAGCGGGACGAAGCAGCACACAAGATGCTGGTGAGCTTTGCTATCACTAACGTGGGCGCGTCCCTGCCGGAGTAACACACACCTTGCTCGTACGGGGTACGTGAGACTGCTACTGAGACCCAACACCCCGGCGAAAAAGCGGGAGTCTGTTAGCCGAAGGACACTGCGACCTCGGGATGGAGTTGTGATTCGAGCACACCGAAGATCAAGCGATTGGACCCGAGTATGCATACCAGAATGTAGAACAATACCAGCGCTGCACAACAGCAGTATCAGTAGTGCTTCTAGGCTACGGACTCTCCCGCGCTGGTACTCTCAAGTTTGATACGCTGTCTCTGCACGCAATTCCAACCGTTACCGCCGTTGCAGTACGCGCGGTGGGTCAACTACAATAGGCGGGGAAATCGACGAGGAGCAAAAACCCGATCACTCCACAAGATACCACAAAACGACGCAGAGGTACATGCAGCAATGCTAGAACGGTCAGAGGACATCTATACTGGTGCACATGTGCAGCTACACAGGAGGGACAACGTACACCCCGCCGCCCTCTGTACGCCTGAGGTAGTTGTACATAGACGGGGCTCAGATGTGCGTGTGCTGTTGCATGCTCCAGCGTCGTATTGCCGCCGGCGCAGTGCTGTTCTATAGACAACTCGATAGAGGCTTTACCGCATCGACTTTGGGCCTAGAAGCAGGCCGCTTTCGTCCCCTCTGCTCGCTGCTGCCGGTCGAAGAGGACGTGCCCTCCGGCTGCTCCTCTGCCTGTGGCTTGGAGAAGTGCTTGATCAAGGCGATCGTCACGATCAACGTGAGGGCGGACGAGCTGTTCGATCTCCACGTCGACGGCAAGGCTGCTGCTGCTGCTGCTTCCTTCGGTCGAGACGGCGGTGCCATGGCAGCGGCCCGCTGCCCCTATGCAAAGGGGAAGACAGTTCAGCTGTCGATACGAGCAAAGGAGTCGGGTGTCGGGTGTCAGGTATCGGGTATCGGGTATCGGGTATCGGGGCAACCGCGGGGGGGCTGGGACGCTTCGAGACTCCATTTATACGCAGAGGCGTTACTCCGAAACGGATTGACTTGACAGTCTCTCCGGGAGCGGACATATGAGGAGTATGAGCACAAAAGACACATTATTCATGAGGGAGAGGTATCTCCGGTATGTCCCTGTCGCAAACAATGCCAGCCGCTGCACGTAGGGAGCTTGTACGCTACGGTGCACATCCGGGCGTGGGTGTCATGCGTTCCGCACGTCTTCCCTTGTCGAGCTTCGATTGTAGGACGGAGTCGCCTCGAGGATACGTATATATGTTATCATCGCCTCTACTTCCTCTGCCTATCGAACCGCCGCACCCATGCCATGTGCATGCTGGCCGACCGCCCCATTGGGGGGTGGGGGGACAATCGTTCCCCCTGAATCTATTGACACTTCTGCTCTCTGTCCCCATCGTTCGCCGCGACACGCGCAATGGAACCATCACCGATCCTGACGGAAAAGGGGACTGCCTCACTTCCTCATGAACGGAACCACTTTGCACCATTCACTACACTTGCAATCGATTGCAAGTGTAGTGAATGGTGCAAAGTGGTTCCGTTTACCTTTGAACAAGATGCGTACGAGGGAGCGGTTCAGTGCGTCTTCCATGATTGACGATCTGCCGCTCGACTAATATTGCAAGTGTAGTGAATGATGCAAAGTGGTTCCGTCACCTTTGAACACAATGTGGGAGTGAGGCAGTCCCCGTTTCCGTCAGGATCGGTGATGGTCCCATTGCACGTGCTCGTAGCAACAAAGATCTCCGTGCAGGGTGGTTGGTATGCTTCAATGCGAGGCCGCCGGGCAAAGTGAAATGCTGCTGCTGTAGACTTGTAGCGCTGCACCCGCGGTGTTGAAAATGTTTGGTGGTGGTGTTGTTTCGGCCTCAAGTCCGGTTTTCAATCTTTCATCATCAATCACAAGGTGTTCTACCGCTGTAGACTATATAATCCGGATTATGTTGTTTGAAAGCGGAGGTGATACAGCACCTCAGTCATATAATAACGGAATGAATGTCACGAAATCCCTCCGTTATCCGTCCGCCTTTCGTTGAGTGATCGGGCATCGACCTTTCCATGAACATTCGTTTCGGTTTCACTTTGTTTTTTATTCCACCAATCATCTTCGCAACGGACGTGTCGACCTCATATCGTCTAAGACCTCGTTTACCCTTCTTCCGTGCAGATGTTATCATCGCCTCTAATTCCTCTGCCTATCAAACTGACCCTTCCCACGCATGCTGGCCGCCCGCCCCATTGGGGGGCGGGGAGCCAATCGTTCCCCTAGTAATTATACGCAGAGGCGTATTCCGAACGAGCACAAGGAGACATATATTCAAGAGGAAGATGTATCTGCGGTATCCCTGTCGTAAGCAACGCCAGCCGCTGCACGTAAGGAGCTTGCACGCTACGGACGGTGCACACCCTGCCAACCGTCGAAGGTCGAGATCGTGCAGTCTGCACCCAGCTGCATGTGCACAACAGTACAATTATGGAGTCATACAGCTGACTCCTACTTTTCATGTAGTCAGGTTTACTGTATTGAGTGTGTACCGGGGCTCGGTTTCCGTTGAGTGCACTCATCTTCTTGTGAACAGCCTGTAGTACAGCAGTGATATTAGCCCAGTGCGCCCTAACTTACCGGAACGTGTCAACCTCACGTCCAGCGTTGACGGGATGACACAAACACACCACACAAAGAGTACAACGCGGTGTAGGAATGCAGTAATAATAGACCACTGCAAAGCGCAAAGCATGTGCCGCGAATTTACACCTCGCCGAGACCCGTCATGGGTTCAATACGCCGAGCCGGGGCTCGCATGGTATTGTAGATGTAGACCCCAACCAAGACCAGCACCCAAGGAAGACTTAAATTTCTAGTTGCAAATCATGTGCTCGCGTGCGCGTTGGCTGTGGTGTGTCGGAAACACCACTGCTCTTGAACCACCGTGCCGTCCAAGGCACCTCGTGCATGGCACAAAGAAGGGTGAAAATCGAAAAAATGGCTGTCATGCCAGGCGGCACAAGAAACGCAGAGCATCACCGACGCGCTGGTAGACCAAACGAATCTTGGCGATTGGAGGCCCAATATTCTCAAGCTCGAGGTGTCAACAGGTCTCCCTTTCGATATCTATGGTGGATGTTTGCCCTTGAAGGTATGCGGACCACCGACTACCAACCGACTACCGAAACCACAAATTAAAGAGTTCTCTGTATCTTAGACAGGCGTACCCCACAGCAGTATGACTCACACCAAAGAATGCTACATACTCGCAAACAATCCGGAGTTTTTCGCGTGAGTGGAGCTTCGCGCGGAGAGAGTCTCCAACGATCCATCATCGAAGAGATTCTGCTATTTACTGTACACGGCAGTGACCCTGTTTTTTTTTGTTCCTGGCCTCTACAGAGAGGCGTGGTGAGAACAAACAAAACAGAAACGACATGCACAAAGGTACGTACAGCAAGAGGTGTCCTCTGTGTGGCGTACATACTCGTAATACCCATCTCTCTCGAGTATCTACTGGAAGGCAGGAAACATTGGTGGTGGCACTATTATACTGTATTACTGTAGAGGGAACGGCACATGAAGCAGTGACACTATCTGCCATGAGGATTTGATGCTATTGCATACTGTAGGAGGGTGCGAAAGAGTGGGCAAGAGCATCGTAGTGATGCTCATGGGTGAGACATCTTTCGCCCCCCTTCCGCCGAACTGCGCCATTGGTTTCCAACCGTCGCCATCGTTCCTCACCCTCTGCATGTTTAATCACGCCTTCTTCTTGCCCATCAGTCGTTTTTCCCGAGGCCGCTTGTGAGTCCGAACGTGGCGCTGTCGAGGGATGCGAGGAAAAAATAAAGGGGTGGGCGACACGAAATGAGACAGGAAAGTGAAGAATAAAAAAAACTAAAACTAAACGGTCTGTGTGCGTGGTCAAGGCAGTAGAACAGATAAACGGTAGGAAACACGAATAGAATTATCCCTTTTGTGGATCGGCTGCCGCTTGACCTCCGACTCCAAGTATTTAGGGACTCATGATCCAACATTGGCGACCGGTACGGCTGACAATCGCAGTCTATGCAAACAACAGGTGTTATGGATGTATCACCAATATCACGCACATTCTTTCGAGTTCAACAGCTGAGCATGAAACAAGATGCACACAGGACGGAACGAAAAGTACGCGCTTGAGCAGGTCTACCGCTGAATGATAAAGCCTGAACCTATCCTCGAGCAATATGAGCTGCCAAGTACAAAGGAAGAGAAGTGTGGCAGTCTTACGTTCTTCCCCACTTTCGCCGTAATTTTATTGATCGAACATGGCTCTCGTGGCACTTTCAAAAACTCTCATAAAAATTCGCTTTGAACAAGACAAGGCACGCGGTGCAAACGAGACCAAGCCAGCGCTTGACTGCCCTGATCCTATCGAAGAGCCCAAACCAAAGGGCGTCGAGGCCTCCTTCTCTCGGCACTTGTGTCTCGTGCTTTATTCCCATCTATCCTGGCGCACTTACTTGGGAGTCAAAATGACGCTGTTGGAGACTAGCGGTCGGGCTCTACCTCCAACGACATCCACGTGATCAACCTCTTCGCACCTTCACGGCAAACTCGGACTTGAGCGAGGACACGCACCCCAGGAATGGACACACGAGCCACGGAAACTCGGTCTTAGCGGCGAACCTTCCTCTTGCCGCCCTTTCGGCCCTATGCCGATCTCGGTACAGCGCCATCCAATCTCGCTCTAGCAGAGGCTGCTGCTGCCCGCTGGTATCCTGTTGGTCCAAATGGGGTTTGCGAAATTGTGCCATCACCAACTGAGTTAAGTATCGAGCAGCGCAAAATTATACAAGCTATGGTTTGACACATCGTGCGCTTCGAGAAAAAAAGCACAATGGCAAGCACCGAGAATCCATTGAGACATCTGTCTGGTGGTGCGCTACCGTGCCGTCAGCCCAATATTGGGTGTTCCACAGGAGCAGGAAAAACGCCCAGCCGGCAATGACAAATACGGAGTGTCGTTGTGATGATGCTCGACGATAGCCGACAACAAGTTGCGACCATTCGTAGCCAAAACGACAGCAACAGTAGAATCGTATCAAAAACGGCACAGCAGGTTTTCACGATCATGACTACGGCAATAAAAACCTGTCTTAGTACATACCTCAGAGGTTCGCCAGTGAACAACGCCGATCTTCCCGTGCCTTCTCCTACGCTTCGCATTCTTCCTCGCCGAGCCCAAACCTTCGGCCAAGAGCCTGTCCGACACTCCCACCAGATCCAGGTCGCTTCCAATCGCCGTTAAGGGCCAGCGTGCCTCGAAGAAGGGCCTCCACACACCGGACACGGTGAGCAGCTCTCTCCAAGCGCGATCCACGCAAGCGAGACGGCAGACTCGCTTCGGCGTCATGAACGAAAATACGCGCAGGGTCACCTCGTCCGGCACGCGGCCCCAGCCGTTTCCCGCGATTGCTCTGGCGCCGTCTACGTCTCCATCAGCCGAGTCGTCGTCGTCGTCGCTGCTATCGGTGTTGTCTGAGGAATCCCCTCCGCCGTCCCCCCTCCGGCTTCGGCCTGAGTGGTTTGTCGAGGGAAGCTGCATGTCGACCCCTGCGGCTGCGAGGGACCAACTATTTCGAAAGGCGAGACTCGCCCGCTGAAAATCGATGCCACTCGCAAAAGAAGCGCCTTCTTCGGTAACGGTAGCGGCGACTGGTCCTAGCTTTGACTCTTCGCGGCGACCCGCCGCGTTCGGTTCTCCTCGACGCGAACCCCATGGCAGTCTTAGGAGCTCGTCCGATCGGGCGAGCTGAAGATGGCCCGCCTCTTTGAGCACGTCGATGGCTGCCTCCGCCAGGGGCCGCGGCACACACGACAACGGGCGGGGGTCGCTGTCGAAAACGATCTCGAGCAAATTGCCCACAGTTTCAGGCACGATAGAGCTGCAAACACCGCCCCGTTTCGGCCGCGTCAGCAGCAAGGCGAGAGCGTGCGAGAGAGACGCCAGAACAGCCTCGAAGTTCGAGTTTTGTCGCCGTTCGGGTGCCGCGGTCGTTCCTGGCGCACCTTCTTCCGGCATGTCCAGCATGCGGAGCACAGCAAGAGCTTGCCGAGCCAGCCACACCAAATGCGTCGCCGACAAGGGGTCGCTGACATGTCGGCACAGGCAGAGGTGGCCCACGTAGGCGTCCAGCATGGGTAACTCCGGTTGCCGTCGTGCCACCCCCCTGCCCGTGGCCGTCCAAGCATCGGCATGTCTCCTTCCTCTAGCTGTTCCCGATGGGGGCCGCCACCGACCCCGAGTGAGAAACCGCCGCATTTCGGCCCCGCACCGTTCCCGAAGAAAACCGGCAATCTGAGCACCGCCGTCCCCCGCAAGCCCACCAACGAAGGACAGCAGCAGCCGACACCCGAGTGGAAAAGACGGAGGAGACGCCTGTCTCCTTGACAGTTCCGCGGCCACGAGCGCCTGCCGAACGCCGTGACACACGGCTCGATTCACCGACGCCTGAAGTAGCCGAGAACACTGCCTGAAATGAACATCCACCGCCCATCGCAGCATGCTCTCCAGCACTAGGTCCCTCTTCTCTTGCGCGTTGCAGCATTGTGGTCGCGCCCTCTCCGTCTCCGAGGCATCGGTACCCGCTGCGTTGTCCGACAGAGCAGTGGAGCACGAAAGGCATCTCGAGCGTCGTCGCCGGTCTTGCGTCTCCTCGCCTTCCGCGTCCAGCGCCAGCGAGTCGTCTTCAGGTGTGGGGAAAATCCAAAGAAATGAGTGAGGCGATGTCGCGAATGCCTCATCTGAGTAAGGTGGACGGCACATCGTACCATATGGGGCATCATACTGTTTGGGCATCGTACTGTTTGGGCAGCAAGATAGCTCTACGGAGGGAATTTTACGGCAGCAGCGTCTGCATGGCTGCCTGACACCGAGAGGACACAAGATGCCCTCGGCCAAGGAGCAACATGCGGGAGCGGGTGCAATCCCTTCGATGACAGAGTGCAGTTATCACAACGCTCAAGTATCGGAAACTGAAGCGCCCTTCACACTGAAACTACTAATGTCACCGCTCACAAGTAGCAGTACTCGACCATAACGCGACAAACCTGAGCTTATGGGTCTTGACTTGAAAGTATCTCCGTGGCACCTCCCACGCGCAATATGAGTAAGCACAAGTGTCTCTATCTACCCTAGGGAAGTCTGCCGTACACTTACCGAGGGTGTCGCACCCATCGCCGGCCACAAACCGCACCAGCACTGAGACCACCGCCTGGCACAAAGACCGAGGGGACGATGACACCAACGACAGGACCCCACTGACAAACATGCGCGTGCTGCCGAAAGCCCAAACCGCGGCACCAGGAGAGGGCCGTCGGAGGCAGTCTTCGATTGACGTCTCCAGGGTCAAGGTAGGCATGGCAGGACAAGCATCGAGAGCGCCTTGTAGACCAGACACAAGCGCCAAAAATGGTCCGTTCGTCTGACGGTGCGGGTATTGTAGTCGGTTGCAGCGACAAGGCACAGGAAAGAGCAAGTGTGAGGGAGGAGCGTGCGGGGATGCAAACAAGGTGACAACTGCATGACACGCTCAAATTTGGGAGACTTATTCATTCGCGAGTTGGGCAAGAAAACAAGAAGGGACTCTACGCTAACGTGCAGCTTGAGGGGGAGTCGATCCGATGCGTTCACCATGGCAGTCCCGACTTCAACCCAACGTGGAGCTCGATGCACTTTCATATATACACACACAGCGCTCCCTTGAGGAAGCCGTCATTTTTGTCTCCAGTTTCTCACAGCTTTCACCACCCTCACACAAATTCTGGCCTTAACATCTACCGCCCACCCCACATAAGGCACTAAATTGATGACCCATCTACAACTCGCCTCCTTGACGGGACGGACGACGGCCAGGCGATGGAGAAGGACATGGACAACCACCGGGGTGCACACAGGTAGCTCTGACTGAACCTGCTTCACCAGGCAGGCAAAGTAAGCGACAACGGTGATGCAATCAAGCGCGTGGCCGACGGACTTGGTACTACCCACCCCATCAAACCTCGGCGTGTGCGGTTGTACATGCACGGAAGGAGGGATATTCAGTATCTACGCAGTCGAAGTCTATCCGTGCCCAAGCAGCTATAATATGAAGTCTATGCGGTCAGAGGACCCATAAATGAGCATAGTAGCTCTGCCTTGGATGTACATCTAGAAGTAAGGTAAGCGTTGTGCCGAACGCTTGGTAAACCTCAACCCCATGTTACCATCAAATGGGTTATTTTGGGCGAGTCCACCCGATGAGAGCTCACCTGGAGGAGCGCCTGTATGACTTCCGGCATCAACCCGCATCCGAAAGCATCTGATGACGACCTGCATATATGAATGAAACCGTATACATATCACCGTAGAGAAAAAATCAGGTAAACTTGGGACAAACGATCCATCGCGCTTTGTGCCTGCGGCCGTTGTCGCGATGGACGTGTTGCGGCGGTTATTCCCCATTCGGTATCTACAGCAGCAGCAGGGGCAGCAGAAGCAGCAGGGTGGCGGTGGTGGTATTAGTAGACCCAATCAGGTGACCTTTATCCTGTGTACAACCAGCGTGTATACTTTCGACCTGAAGCCACCACAGTGCTACTTACAGGGCGAAGGACCGCCAATTAGTGACTCGTGTGCACCTCCTCCTCCTCCACTGGAATCTACTCTTACAACCATAGTCCAAGTCGACTTCTCCAGCATCAACGCATGTTTGGGCTTGTCAGCATATGATACAACAAACACAAAAGATCTTTCAACAGAAAGCGCACCAGTCGCAACAGCTGTGGCCCAACACCGTCGCAAAAGGCCCCTCGAAGATGAAGTGAATCCAGTCCCTATCCTCTCGTGTGCCGACCTCGCAGCTCAGCAGTAATCCCTGTCGAATCGGCACCGGATGCCGCCCGCAATGATAATGTGTTGTTGGAGCGTGTTGTACAGAACTTAGCTTTAGTCTAGATATGCTGTGTGTTCAGCAGCACGTATGACTTGCAGATCAATTTGTTTTCGACGACAAATGTTGCGGGGAACGAATTTGCGTGGTTAGCAAGAACAGCACCCATCTGCACGCGTTAGAGAGCCAAACCCAACAACGGTAAACATATGCCTCTCATGCGTCCCGCGCGGGACGCCGTACACCACCTTCAAAAAGTCGACAAGCTCTTGTCTCCAGTGCAGGAAAGCTGGGTGGTTGTCCTCGGCTTCTCGATGGACGTACATGCGTCGGAACGTTTGAAGCATTCGCGACAGCTCGCCTAGCCGTTCCCATCCCCTGGTTTTCTCCATAGCCTGCACGAGACCTGCGCATCTCCTGTGGTGAGTGGTGAAGTGTTGGTGGTGCTCACAGCCCACAGCCGCAGCTGGGGGAGGATGCGGCGTAATTAAACACCCCCGCCCATGCATCCACGGAGCCACCGGAACCCTTTTAGATCCGACCGGCAAGGATCACACCGCGATCCCATCAGCAATCGGATTCTAAGGCGGCTAGGTCTCTCCTTGGTCAGTGGCAGTGGAGGTACTGGTTACGTCTCTTCGTCACACGGAGCCGAGCGTATCTGCTGGTAGCCGGCGTTTGTTGCTTTGCAGGTGGACAAAGGCAGAGGGACGTACATACGAATAAATAATATAATTCGTCGTCTGCAGCGGCATAGCTGTCGTGCTCCGAGGTACGAGGTGAAGCTTTTAGAGCTATGGTCGCTTGCCGACATCGATACGGCTGTCCGTCATAGGCGAAGCGGCAAACGGGTTCGGGGCCATTCAGTTGCACAGGACGGACCGGAGCGAAGCTTCCATCCATGTTTTCGTCCGTGTTCGACAAGGTTGTGTCGGCGACTGCACCTGACACCTTGGGCACTTTCCCACCTCGCGGCGATCTCCCGGCATCATCCTCAACGCTATGTTGTCTGAGCTTCGCAGATCGGTTCATATCGCACTACCCCATAGCTCGAAACGCAACGGTCGATGACGTCGTCGATGGTGGTATACTACTGGGCCGTACTGGGCCTACCACCGGGATTGCGATATCTGCCGGTGATGTCGAAACCATCATGGGGAGTGCCGCTGAGCTCGGGGGACGGCTTGCTGCAGCCCTTGCCGGGACTGTTAGATCCAAACGAAGAGACCTCGCAACAGCTCCTGTCTCTGACCTTCTGGCCAAGGTTCGGGGGATCTTCGGGAACCGCTTAACGTGCATCGGACGGGAGATACGGGTGTCGCGAAATGCCGAGGCGGAAAAAGACGAGACTCTCTTGCTGCGACAGATACACGCCCTCAAGAACGCCGCTCTGGAGTCTTGCAACCGCGAGAAGTGGTGTTTTCTCGTCAGTTCTGGTGGGGAGAGCTTAGTGGTGTGCTCTGTTCCTCTGCCAGCGGTGGAGGAGGGAGGGTCGTGTGGGTGCGACTTTCTAGTATTTGACCCGTGGCCACGGCCTGCAATGAAGTTGCGCGGGTCGTACATCGTGAAATTCACTACTGTCAGGTAACTGTTCCCGCAAAATGGGGACGTTTGATGTACACGCACCCTACAGTGTGTCTGTAGATCTTCGACCTCAGTGCTGTGAACATGCCCTCAATCTCTGCACTACGGCAACACGAGCCGCACTCTTCGCAAATTGGGTGTGTTGTTGTTTGTTGTTATTCACGAGAAATACCCTTTGTCTGTCAAGTACTTGCTCCACAGAGGCAAAGACGCGAAGTTCACTGGTCGTAAAACGAGGTGCGAAACGCAAATAAAAGTAATGCACGAGGATATTCCATTACTGCTGTAGGGCAGAAATGAAATATGCTATGCTCGCAGAAATTACAAGGAAGTACATTGACCCCGTGCCCTCCTAATTTGGAAATTGAGAACCACGAAACACAGCTTGTCTCTCGACTACGTACGGCAGGAGTACCACTTGCGACAGAATCGCACTAAACCGGAGAGAGTTTTCAGTGTTGGTTTTTTTGTTTTCACCCACCGGGCACCCCAGTCTGTATGCTGGAGGTGTGAGAACTGCATACACGACTATAAAGGAAGCCGATTCAACTACTTCCTACAACAAAACAAAGTACGCACGTCATGCAAGGCGGATAGAACACTCTCACGTAGACAGATAGTGTCCCCGTGTCGCGCCATTCAACGGCAAGCCGATATCCGAACCACCCCATACCCTTGCTGTGTCCATCTCTTCTGTCGAACTTTTCAATTCGAGAGTAGGGGTCTCCAGCTGCATCTCCTGTCGGCGTTGGGGGAAATCTGGAGAAGCAGCGGCCGGTCGCAGGAGGATGGCGCGTTGAAGAAGGAATTGGTGGGTCTATCGGTGGTGATGAGAGCGAAAGGGAGGGGAGCAGAACAGCACGAGGTGGACTTGGCTGCGAGGCGCATGCTGGAAGACAGCGGTAGGTTTAGCTTGGATACACAGCAGTTGTGGCCATATGAGTGATGATCTATTGAATGAGAGTACAAGGGTGTCGTCGATGGGATACGTGTCATCTTTGAGGTACTCCGCTGCACTCCAGGCATGCCGTTGCAAGAGCATTTGGCATGTCAGGTATGCTAGACCACTCAAACAGCGAAAATTCATCGGCATGGTCATGTAGAAAGGTGTGATACCTACTTTACTTCACGAGCTGCAAGACCGGTGTTCTAGCGCTGTACCTCTCTCGTATCCCCGCTGATCCATCAAAGTCCAATCTGTCGCGCCTTGCTGTTCACGACAACCTGAACGTTCCTCCTCGCATCGGCAGTCACGGCTTTGCGGAAGGCCGAGAAAGCTGCGGCCATCAAAATAAAGCGGCAAGAGGTAGAGGCTCTCCGAAAGGCGCTACGAAAACCATCGCAACAACAGCACCTGGCTCCCTCCGCGCCTATATCGATTGGCATGTTTGGATCAACCGATGGGGCAAGTGGGCTTGAGAACGTAGACAAAAGAAACAATCCATCCACGGGGGGACGATTGTTTCAACGAAGCGTGCACAGCTACCGTCATCTGGAGCAACCTGACGAAATCTCGGAGCGATCCAACCTTCTTGCCGAAACATCACCCCCTGGCGGTGGTGGCGCAGGAGCTCTAAACCCACACCGTGAAGATGTGGCTGGGAATGTCGCTGAAGGAGTAACACCGGACATGTTGCACTCAATCTCGCTCGAAGCTGGGCTCGACGACCGACGAGCAGCCGACGACGGGAATGTAATCTCGACCTCTCGCGATTCGTCGGCCGGCCGACGGAACCTTCGTCCTCCGGCAACGGACGTTTCTCCACCTCTCTCTTTGCGGAGATCGCAGAGGGAGGAGGACCGACGACGACGTTGGTCCGAGGAGGATGACACTATTCTCCCTGTCGACAGCGGACGTAGCCGTGGCCTAGGCGTTGCGACAGCGAGAGAGACCCCTGCGACAGCCTCGAAGAGAGAACAAGAAGTCTCACTGCCTTCGACCGGGAACGCACACAACGAAACGGCCAAGCGTCCTAGAGACAGAAGTATTGATAAAGGCGTCTGCCTGCCGAGTCGTCCCGGCACCACGACGGTCCGCGACGACCCCCTGCACCGGTAAGACAACGCGTTTGGTACCTACCTCACAAGGGCATGATCGAAAGTACATTGTGTAGCGGCGGTGTGCTAGTACCGTGCTGATGATGCGCATTGAATCCTCTTCTCCCCCCTGCTCCTTAATTTTCATCGTCGTCGTCGTCCAGTGCCCTCCTTCGGTCGATCGAAGGCGAGGGGCTGGCGGAGTACAGCAGGCGCGCCTACAGCGTCTATCGGACACACGGGGTCATTCAAGACAGGACAGAGCCCGACGAGTACCTGGCACCCGAGACTAAATCATTCCACCAGCTATCACGGTCGGCGAATCAGGTCTACGACCACCGAGCGACCACTTCGCCAGCCACCGACGAGTTAGACATGATGGCGTCGTCGTCAGAGAAAAATTCAGACGGAGCGGGTACCACGGCATCGGTTGCAGTGGAAGCCGACACAAAAGAATTGCGGGGAACGGAGAGTGGTCCAGTAGGCATGGATATTCGCTCCGACCCGGTCACGCCCTTTTCTCCTCCTCCTGTTTCTCCACAACTCCTCCGGCCAACCGGCAGGCGGTCGCCTCCAACAAGTGACGAAAAGAGAACCGCTTTCGCCGCAACAAGCGACAGTGATCGCCAAAACCTCGGTGTCTGTGAGGCCGCCGATGTTGCGTCACACATCACCAAATCGGAGAAAACGACACCGCCGTCAGAGGGACTCCGGTCAGGACTTCGCGCCCCGCGAGCCGGTCGGAATTTGGGATTGACTTCTTCAGATGCCCGCCGTACTCCCGGCGACCACCGTGAAGGACGGCTGACGGGTTTCCGTGGCGATATGAGGGGGAGTGAGTCGCCGCCTCCGCCTCCGGCCACCACTACTGTGCCTTCGCGTCCGAGAGAGGCATGGACAGAAGAACAAACGATCGTACAACAACACGACGATAGGAATTTAGAGGAAGATAGGCAGGACCCCGACTTGTCGGGTACACCAGCAGGCGGTGGTGCAGCTGGGGTCGTTACTGACGAGAACGGCGACGATCACTCCGACCGCGCTAGCGCCGCTCCGAATAAACCGGTGACACCTAGTGATGGAACGAACGGACAACGTCGAGCCCGCCGTCAGGCGAAGAAGAGCAAAGGACCTAGAAGGGCACCCAAAGAAGGTGCTGCCACCGTGCGGGAGGCGCGAGTCGGTTGTGACACCGAGAAGGGCAGCCGGAGCGGCAATTGTGCTTCTCTAGACCCGCCTAGAAATGACGAAAACGCCCGCGAAGCGGAAAGATCAGGAGGAGGAGGAGGGCGGTCAAAAGGTAAGTCTACCACCGTTGCTGGGTGCGTTCCCATCACCACCCTCGCTTCCGCCGATTCGGGCCGACCGAAGGCGGAAACGCACCAAAGTCAGGCTGATGGTGTATCTGCGCTGTGCTTGGAAAGCGTGCCTGGTGGCGCGTCGGATATGGCACCCGCGCCGGTAGAACCACCGCCTCCCGTCACTGGTGCGGATTGGTTAGATCGTGTTGGGACCGGTGTAACAAGTGGCGCAGGGTCGGCGGAGGGACACGTATTGGGTGGAACAGGGAACCCTTCGGAAAACCAGGACTTTGTGTGGTTTGGGCAGCCGGACACCCCTCAACGGCAACAGCCTAATGAGGGCGACGAGACGGGAACTGAAGTTGCTAGCGCAGAAAATGCTGCGGGAGCGGTGGCGGCGGTAGTGGCACAACAAACTGGTCGGAATCCTTCTTCTTCATCTTCTTCTTCTCCTTCTTCTTCTCCGCAGCGGCACCGATCGAAAGCACGGTTGTTGCTTCAGATGGAGGTCCGACGCCAGAGAGATATCATTGAGCAAGCCGCTCAGGCACGGGAAGAAGAAAGAAGGCTCAGGAGAGCCCGGATAGGTGCGGAGGTGTTCAAGAGAGTAAAGCACCTTTGTCAGCGACGCACATCAAGCCCCCCGGCCCGGTCAAGTTTCTCCCCAGCGCAACAACTGCCCCCCCACAAGTCAGCACCTTCCGCTGAAAACGGCCAGATGAGTGACTTGCAAGTGCCCGGGGATCGTGCAGAAGGTACAACTGTGGCATCACCGTCCCACCCTGAAAAGTCTGTCAAGGCGTGGGGATTCCGGCCACCGGAAGTCGTGGGCCATCTCACTGAAGTCACTTCAGTGAAGGCCATCCGACCCGACATCGCTGCGCCTAAAAAGGGCATCGCTGTTGTCGGCAAAGAGACAACTCTTGATGTTCTGGCACCAGCGCCACCAACCGAACGAGAAGGCGCCCGTGGCGTGGCGACCGCAGCCGAAAACCC
Organism: Ectocarpus siliculosus; assembly: GCA_000310025.1. Lineage (NCBI taxonomy): Eukaryota > Phaeophyceae > Ectocarpales > Ectocarpaceae > Ectocarpus > Ectocarpus siliculosus. The sequence continues at coordinate 203,236 of FN649727.1, read as the reverse complement.
CTGGCGACGAGTTGTGAGCCAGCAGGAGACCCACCTTGAGGGCTACGGGCCTGCGAAGAGGGAGCCAACCCCGCCTTCGGTGAGCTTCGATGTCGATGTTGATGGTTTTGGGGGCCGGGCGGAGCGGCTGGATGGAGCCTTGAGTAGGGAGCAAGACAAGGTTCGACGTCAAGAGAGGTTCGAAGCCCTGCGCGCGAGGAAACTGGTGCAGGCAGAGGTGAGTGTAGTTCGCCGCAAGTGTTCACCTCCGTACTTATACCAAGCCCAGCCTGAAAGCGCACTGGTGTGAAAAAGTTCGACGGATGTTTCAGCCTTGGCTCTGATCGGTCTCCCGAAAAGTAAGTGGGATCCATAACTTGTTTGCGACCAAGCTGATGCCGTACGTACGAGACATGATATAAACCAGAGTGGTTAGGCCAGAAAAAACCTAAGGGTTGCCGTGCAACGAGGAGGCCTCCGTTCGTCTTGAAACCTTTGTGCGTTATTGCTATGGACATAGGAACGGAGACGAGGCCAGAAAGAACGGCAAGTCGCGGCAAGAGAGGAACAGCGAAGACAAGAAGCTGCTGCTACCGCTGCTGCTGTCGCTGCTACAACTCCCGGCGCTGACCGAGAACAACACTACCAATTTTCGAACAACGACCCGCGGCGACCACATTCATCACACCACGCGTCTGCTGCGGTCGACGCATCGGTGTTGCGAAATAAAGGAAAAGAGACTTCCCCAGGAATGTCGGTTTTGCGACCCCGTTCATCGAGTGTGCCAAGAAACGATGACGGTTCCGTCAGAGGGGGCACCCGCGTCCTCGGCGACAGCAATGGTAGTGGCGGTGGCGGTGGTGCAAAGTTGCCGACGCCGGGTGCTGGGCGCGTTGCCTCGCCCGCTGTCCGAGGCCTGTCACGACGCTCAAACCGGAAGCTGGTGAGAAATGCCATCAATTTTCTTTGCCTGGCCGGGGGGCATCTCCAGGAGAGGAAGGCGCGAGCGTTGGAGGTATGGGAGCTTGTGCTTCATGTGGGCAATACAACGTAGACTGCATTACTTGGGTTGATCTCGGGGGTCTCCTTAGGGCGCGACGAAAACACATCTTTCTATCTCTCTGGGTGTCGTTTTTTTCTGCGCGCTATCTCGTACCCGGTGTGAAGAGAGATTCCAGACGTTTTGACTCCTCCTCCCCCGACGTGCCGTACATCTTGCAAGTACTTTAAGTGGTGCGCCATTGCGTGGTTCCCCTTGTTAATCGTCCGTTCTTGGCTGGTCTTGGTACCTACGCACGCCCCGTCCGACCAAATTATTTTTTACAACCTTTTGAACTAAACAGTACAAACCACGGGGAACTACTGAAAAAACTTTCCAAGGAAACACGACAATGGGTGCAGGTGAAGGGTTTGATCATGGGGGGGGGGCGTGTGAGGTCTCTTACTGCTCCATACTAACTGATGCTCCGCTATACTCCCCACCAGGCTTTGGACTCCCATCCGGCGTCTAACTTCATCGTCTTGCTAGCCCACACCAAGCTCCTCTCGTTCAAAGGGCTGTACGCATGCCGCGGGGAGGACGACGGTTCCGCGGATCGTGTCTTTGGCCTTGGTCCTCCACATGTGGATGCCACCATGGTGAGTGTGAGACATAGCAGGCGTGAGCAGCCTTCCATCCGTGCTAGTGTATGTACGCATTCATCGGGAAAAAGTCCGTCAGAGTTGTCGGGAATCTGTGCGGAGTATTCGCGAGCTACTTCTGTAGGATTCGGAACTGTTTTGAGCCCACCACAAGCATACCCTGAGTTGGGTGGGTCCATCGATCTTTCATGGGTGGCGAGGGGGCGTGGCTATCCTTTTTTTCTTTCATGAGCATCCATTTGGCGCCGGGCCTCCTCATGTCTTCTGACGCGCAACGCCGGCGCCGGCACCTCGTCTCTTGCATTCGTTGATTGATCAACTTGTCGGACCTTTGAACGTCTTTGCACACGATTCGCACGTAGGCTTCAGGATTTTACAAGTACAACTCGGCGGCAAGAGAGTTCCGCGAGGTGCACAGCAAGACTCTGGGCAAAACAACGGACGCCATCAGCATGGAGCCGACGAGATTAAAACGACCCAAGGGCTTTGTTACACAATGACTGGTCAGCTGGTACCACCTGCATCATGCTGAAAACCGGGTAACCCCACCAGCCACGCCCCCTCGCAGCTCTACTCAATAGGATCACTGTATTCCACCTATTTGGGGACAACATACTCCACCTGGTATAGTCTACATAAGGTAGAGGTTCTTTACGCGTGCTGTGATTTGCATGGAAAGTTTAGGGATGATCACTAGCCGTGGTAGCTCGCGTTCGGCAACCTGCAAGCGTAAATTGAAACGGTGGCCCAGAGCGACTCCATACGAGTTGCAGAGGAAGCGCATATGTATTTAACGAAAACGGGAGCGCATGAAGGTGGCCGCAAGAGATGTAAACATGATTCGAGTTCCTGCATGTGGGAGTGCTAGCTAGCGTTGACATGCCCAGCACTCCAATCACAACTCATCCGCAACGCGCATGCTATCCGAGAATGAGTAACCGCGCGAAGCGGTGCCCAAAGGGTCGGGCACGGAGCGCGTCGGGACCACAAAAAAAATGCTTTGGAAGGCTTGCCTCGAACGAATGCGTTGATTGTACGCCGGAACCCCCGAACGGTGGTCCTTCGTTCGTGATCTGGAGTTGTTCCAGGAGGGAAATCGCACATATGTGTGTTCTACCTTAGCGCGGTCCACAAAAGTCTTTACGATTCTCCTTTGGGCGCCAGTACTTTGAGGCGGGTCTCCTCGGCGAACAGCTTAACGAAGTTACAGCATGATCGAGGGTCTCGATTGACCAAGTTGACTTCAGAACACCCCTTTTTTCATGTTCAAGCGCGTACCACGAGTGGCGTGTGGCATTTTCTTGATATTTTGTCGATCACTCGTCCTACTCGAGGTGGCGTCGAACTCGGACGCCGTTAGTTCCCGGTCATCACCGCCCAGGACGTGGCACAGAAGGTATGCCTCGTTTGCAAGAAAGAACACGGCTTTCGCGGCCGGCACGCTACTATGAGTACAAGCAAAGCTTGAAGAATCTTGACCGTAGTCCTCATGTAGCGTATTTACTCGACATCTCCCGTCCACGACGTTGGCCCTTAAACACCTGCGCCCCGCGCTGCCGCGTCTCTATCCTTGCCTCGTCTGTCGCGACCTTCTCTTAAGACGTTTGTTCCCCGATGGCGTTGCGCCGTCCCCTCAAAGTCGATCTTGGGACGCTGGCTCCCTCTGGATGGGGTACATGGGCCCACCATGCCTCTAGCCTTGAAACTCTTGTGTGTCTTGACTCCAACGTGCACAGTCTAGAGCCTCATCGACAGCCAAGGCGACCCTCAAACTCCCCGTTGATGGAACCACACAATTTTGGCTGCACTTTGGCTGCGTGACCCCGATAGAAGCAAGCCCATCAATCGACAAAGGGTCCCAAGAGTTGGCCTGTGCACTCCAGAGGCCGCCCCGCAGACGCACCACCGAGCAATTATATTTTACTAAAAATCCTCATCATTGTGTTAAACATGTTGAACTGTTTTTCTCACCCTAGCCAAAAGTTCTTCAAATGGCTAACGAAGCGTTACGCCGAAACAACGCAAACCGTTCACTACCCTTTCCGCGCTACTGCCCGGAGGGCGACTCTTGTCGTTTCCTTCTCCCCGCGATAGCCTGAGTAACTTTCGCTAGAGAGTACGACGCCGACTTGAGCACCCCTGCCGTCAGGAGACCTTTCGCTCCTTGCCGCAGGCTAGATCTTGAAACCACCGTCGCCAGAGCACGAGAAACTTCCGCCGTCAGCGGAGCTCCACCGGTAGCAAGCTTGTTTCCAGCTGATCCGCCTTGGATAGAAAGCAGTGGTGTGACGTTGTTGTTTAGATAATTGCCCCTTTCTCTACATTGCGCGACTCAATTGCGAAATCGCACCATCTTTGTGCGTGTGTGTGCCGCGGCTGGTGTGTCAGGTTCAAGGTGAAACTCTGCCATTGCAAACAAAAACAAAAAAAAAGTAGACAACGAAGCTAACGCAGGGAACTTGGGTCATTCAGAACGACAAATTGGCGTTGCTTCGAACCCAGAAGATTACCGCAATACCAGGAATAGGCGGTGCGCCTGGACCAATGGAGCGAGGCTTGTGACCCCAGCTTAGGCTCGAACGCTGTCCCATCACAGGCATGTCTGCCATAGCAAGCCATACGAGGCGAGCAAGAAAGCCCTACTGGATGGGGTTTGATTCACGGAGCCCCACCTTCCCCCAAAGGAAGCAGTCCTCGCACGGCCCCAGGAAGAGACCTCGCCAAAGCTAGTCGGGTGGTAGGCGATACATCCTGGTCATAGGAGGAGCAGTCAGACCCCGTTGCGGTCATCCCCGGAATCCCCTTTGAACGGACAATCACGAGCAAAGTTGGGTGCGATTCTCTCGAGGGTTAGGCTTCCACAAGGGACAAATCAACGGGGCATAGAAGTATAACTGTATGGCAGCAAGGCAAACCGCTAAAAGCTTGGCACACAAATGTGCATGGAGGCCTTTTTTCACCTTGAGGGCCGGCGCATACAGGTCTTGGAACCTTCCCAGGGTGGCGCTGACGATGTTCTTGACCTTGTCCGGGTTCTCGCCAAAGTACATGCGGAAATCGCCTGAGGGGAAGCGAAACCAAACGTTAGAGATATGGGCATCCAGTGTTATCCATCGTGTTCACAGATCTTCATGTGACGCCAGGTGTGCCGGAAACATACATCAAAGGCGACAGGTGTTCAACTGTGCTATTCGTCTCTTCAGTTTCGAACCCTCCCCCTCCCTTCCGCTTCTGTAGCGGTGTTGATCGCGACGGCTGGTATCTTTGATTCGATGTCATCGACAGACACCCTTGGTCTTGGTTGACACTGTGCTCACCCGTATAGGAAAGTCCCGCCACGGTGGTGTAAAACTCTTGAGCACTAAACCGCTCCGGAAGCAGAAGCAGCGAAGCCTTCGCCGCGGACGAGAGGTTGCCTTCAATGATCGCCGAAGCTTTATGGTTTCCTTGGATGATGCGCACCGGCTTTTGCAGCCTGGAAACAAAACATTGCGCAGTCCGACGTTAGCGTTCGCACTGCATATACTACGTTGTAGTTGTGGGGCAACGTGAAACTGTCATTTTTGGAGACGTATATCCTGGCTAGTCGGAACTCCCTGGTACTGCCGTATTGTACCCCCCGCTGGGATCACCATTCAGGACTGTACACCTGCGGCTCGCTGTGCCTTGTGGCTTCTTCTATTATAATATTTATGGCAAGCAAGGTACGCTCGAATTTCAGGAACAAGAGAAGGATGGCGCGGCTTTCGCTGGAAAGTAGTTATCAACGTATTTTTATCGAGCCGAAAACAGACAAAATTTCATCCCGCGAGAAATGAGGTGGGATTTAAGATGATACACCGATCATGGCACAATACAGTGTCCAGTTTGAACTGAATCAGAACCACCCGTGTCATCGGTAGCACTGGAGTAAACACGCAACCAACCATCCTTGCAGATATGTTTCCTGAGGGCCCATATAACATACCTGCCGGCGGTGTAAAGCCAGGTCCAGTCGGTCAGATCCTCGGCCAGATGCTTCGTACTGATGACGCCGTACTTCATCGAACGACCTCGGTGCGAGGTGGTCGACAACGGCACTAGGGCGTTGTAGTACAGCTACAGATGAGTGAAACGTTTTCGGCACGGAGAGGGATTGGATGAAAAAGATTGGCGCTGAAGGTATGGTGCAGGCTCATGCACAAGTAGGTTGCTCGATGGTGCGAGCAGATCAGATCGCCACATGGTGGTTGCGGCTAAAATGTCACTGCTAACGACGCATCCTTGTGTAAGCAACCACGGCACCCGCTTCATTCAAAGACCAGACGCAGGCATCGTGTCAACGGCCGTTGGCGCAGCGAGGAAGTCACATTACAGCAGTACATACCTTTGCTCCGAAGCCTTCTTGTAGCCAAGCGACTCCACCTGCACCAAACAATCGTGCCAGTCCAGAGTAGTGATCGCGGTTCCTGCAAGCGCACGCAAGTGCACACCCCGGTGACACGTCTCATGAAACTCTCAATTCTCATGCGCCGGTAACAAACCTTGAAAGCGAGGAACAACTACTGCTGTCGTCGCGCAGTGCACAAGCACGTGCTAATCTGTGAGCTTGCGCGCTATCTTCTGCTCTAGGACGTGCTCACCTTTTGAGGTTGGCCTTGTGCCAAGCCTCCGAGTCTTCGACGGCCAGAACGAGGTCAAGCATGGGCAGATCTGAAGCGTTGGACACATTCTCCGCATAACCCTGCCGCATCATATGCACACACGAGCAGAAAAAGTCAGGTGAACTGCATGCCGGTGAATCCGTATGGCTCGCTGTACCTTGAAGTATTGCACTGGCTTTCCTGGGCGGACAACACCCCGCCATTTATAGTACAGGAAACTCTAACGCCCAGAAGGCCGAAGACCCGCGGAAAGGCCGCGGAACGTTCTTGCGGACGCCGCGTGCTGAGCCTTGCCCAACCGCGAACGGCTCCGCAGTTCGATCGTTCTGCTGTGGGATTCTTCAGCTAGAGCCACAAAAAACAAGTACGCACCAATTGAGCACTGACTGCAGTCCCGTGATTGCCCCAATTTGGACAGGGCACACTGCTCGCAGTGCCTCTCTGTGCAGCTCAGATGGAGCAACGGCTGTGCGGTACCCACCTGTTGCTTGACCACGCCAGAGCCGTACGCAAAGGCGAACTCTGCCTCCGGGAAAGCGGAGATAAGCTCGCCAAGCTCATCGTCGGACAAGAACTGCGTCAGCCTTGCCATCTGTTTCCCCCTCTCTCTCTGACGGCATATGCATACGGCTGTGGTCACTCGTGTCTTCCTCCTGGTTGTTGCTGCTTTGTTTGCGAGCGCGATGCTCGCGTGATACCACGAACCCCCCCATCCCCCAAGGGTATATTTCTGCGATTCCCCCTCGTAATTCCTCCGCATGTCTCCGCACTTGCGGTGCGGAGCAGCCTGCTGGAGGGAGGGCTTGGCCCAGCACCATGCGTTCTGGAGCTAGGCTATGCACACTTGTGTTGTGCGTGACTTGTGCGGTCGTTGGTGGACAAGCGGTACGTGTGCCGAAATGGCATAGAGATGATGGCCACATGGCAACTACGCTTGAGCGGGCCGTCTTGACAAAATTGAAAATTTGAAAGAGACAGCGGCGAAGTCAACTCCACTGACATTTAGACTGCAGACTACACACAATGCATAGATGTCATGACCTCTTGACAACAATCGCCCCTTGCTTACAGCTGACCGCGAGAGCACTTTCGCCCAAAAAGATTTGATGGCTTGGGGCTTCAGGAGAGAGATGCCCAAACAAACCATTGGTCGGTAGTTGGTCAAAGGGTCGACATACTGGCTGTTCCACAGCGCTGTACTTCAAAATCCACACGACTCTTCGGGGTGACACGTGTGCGCACTTCATCCGCATCTCCAGGTGTGGATGAATTTCGTTCACTCGTGCATTCGTAATTCGTACAAGTATCCGTGTGTACACGTGCCCGCGCCGCGGATCTGTACACCACGCCGGCTCTGCATTCGAATTTCGATTTTTTTTCAGTGTTCACAACTACTGAGCATGGTTTTTATCCCACTTCGCATACACAAAGCACAGTTAAAGGTTCTATTCTGTACCTGTGACCTTCGATGTCAGTATATCGCTCCGTTTGTCCGTGCGCGCTCGTGTATACTAGGGCCCGCAAGATCAAGAGCATACGGCGGGGGGGAGGAGGGGCGGGTTGTTGGGGCGGGCATTCCAACAAGCAAAGCGCATAGGGGAGATCGTCGACCCCGATGCTGTGGCCAACGCGGAGCAGGCTTGGAAAGTGAGGGGCGCCTGTAACAAAGAAAACACAAGCCAATTTTTATTGTGTATGCATTTCGATTTTATCTTCGGCCCTGCCGATTGCAAGGCGCTTGGTATCCCATTCGTACCAGACGTGGTTTGACACCATTGCACCAAAGGCCACTTATTCCCAACCGTTCTGTATCTTAAACGCGCCGTTTGCAAAGAGCGGCGCACACGGCTATTACCCAACGAAACCAAAGCAACAGGCGATGGTCCATGTACATAGACAACATTTTCTTAGCAACCCTTTCTGCCATCCCCTTCACCCCAGGAGCTTGCACCCGACTTGCGGCAAGCCGCAGACGACCTTCTCAGAAGCAAGGAAGAAATTTTGTCCACTGGAACGGAGGCAAGAGGCATCTGGTCCGCTGCCAAGGAGGCCTGGTCGGGGTTAGGGGCGGTAGAAAGGGATAGAACAGCGGCCGACAGCAGTGCTACCTTCGCGCTGGAGAGGGAAGAAGGGGGTTCTGTCACGGTTGGATGGGAGGGCCTCAAGAAGGACATTGAAAGGGCAGCCAAAGGGGTCTTCGGTGATGTGAGCGTTGAGGGATTTGTGGTTGACTGCTTGAGGTGGTGCATTGGCCGATGCCATTGCCATCCTCACACGAAAGGATCACAACAGCGTGCGAACTACAGAGTCCTTTGCATGTGTGAATGAGACTGTTTCGGAGCAGTGGGTAGCCGAAAATGTTTTTCGCTTCGCTGAGGTAAAGAAGAACGTTAAAACGTTTACACGCTGAGTTCAGGAGGCGCTCGGACAGAGAAGAACACTCTACGTGAAGCGCTGCCCGTGCCGTTGCCACTGTCGAGACCCTCACATCGCTCCCGTACACACCTCACTGCTCGCACAAGCCAACTGGCGGTTTCATTGTCACGTGTACACAAGAAGCCTTCGCTTCGTCTGACACACAGCACTACTCGCGAAACGACACCATTGTACAATCGAAGGTCTTCGGAGAGGCAGCCGACGAAGTCTTGGCATCTTTCGAGACCCGTCTATCAGAGGCCCTGTCGGAAGGCAACGTTCGCGCGGCTTCTCAGCTGTGGCGTCGCCTGCTGGACACGCCGGGGGTACAGCTTCTCGCCCAAGACGGGCGGTTGTGGGCCGGGGCGGAAAGAGCGGTGCGGCGGTACCTCAGCGGCTTCTTGAGCGAGAAGTCGGCGAAGGAAGCGCAGAGAGCCGTCAACGCCACGGCGAACTTCGCACTACACTTTGCGTAAGCGCGTATGACGGCAGTGTTGAAGAATTCTATTTAGTCCGTTTATTTGGCGTGCTTGGGATCCACGATGCGTCGTGCCATATCCGTACGCCGGTGCTTTGGTTGACCTTTTGACGGCCCAGTTCATTCTTCTCGTTGGTGGTGAACACGTGGTGAGTGTGTGTGTCGTCCTATGTAGTCTGGACGTCACTTTTTTTGCACCTTACCGTGGTTTTTGTCTGAGCGCATCAGCGGGCGTGATGAAGGAGCAATGAAGGCCAAAACAGAAAAACCTGTTACATATTTTTTTCTCTTTTCTCCACCTTCGGTCTTGGTGCTTGCCTTCGCTGCTATCTGGAAAAGGAGACAACCGCTTCTTTCCCTCGTCGACCATGATTTAATCGCTTTCGTCTGTTCTGGGCATTCTATGAGCAAAAGGGCCCATGGGTGTGACTGCGCCGAAATTCGAACGCCCTTCCCAAACGCGAAAAGGTTGCGAGGGTACTCAGCCACTGTTGCTTGATCAGTGGGTACTGTCGGAAGGTTCTGTAGACAGTGGGTGTACTTGCAGGATGGTTTACGAGCCTTCTTTCGCAACGCGCTGGCGTGTCGCGGCACTCTTGCGAGCGTAGCACCAACTCGAACCAAATCCTTGTCGACGCGTTGTGTCTGTGCAGTGGATTGAGTCGCAATGCCGCTAAGAGCGACCACGAGGTGTTCGAGGAGCTGTCCCACAAGCTCTGCCATCTGCAGGTGCGCGAATGGTTAGCTCAGGCTGTTGCCGAAACCACAGCTATCGCATGCCGTCGAAATCGGCACAACATTACAAATATCGCATCCATCTCGTATTCATCGGCAGCTCCAAACACCCAAATCTTGGTCCTGAGACTACTTGCGAAGCGCGATATTTAGCTTCACAACGGAAGCTGTGCGAGCAGCTTTGCTTTTTTCCTGCCTGATCGCGCACCAACTCCCCTCGTCCCTACTAGACGCGCTTCACACAGCCGCGTCAGGCCATTCCCAGGCCAAGTTATGTAGATCTCTGCTTCTGTGTTGAAAGCTTGAGGGCCTTCTCGTTTTCAGGTCTTGGACGTTCAGCTGGTTGTCTCCGCCCATTACTCAGCGGCTTGTCGTTTCGGGTCCTTCAACGCTGTCAACTACGTTTGTGTAGAGCTGATGGGGAAATAGTTGGAGGAGTGTCTCCTTGATACGGAAGTGAGCCAAGTGTCGTCGTCGCTGATTCGATGTGCTTCTCTCCATCCTCCACCGTTCCATGCACCCCCAACCGGGCGGGAATCCTTCAAGGGTGCTGCCGAAAAGCTTCGGCCCTTGGCGGTGCTTGCTCTACCCTTGCTGGGATACCAGGACTACGCCGCAAAGCTCGAGAGAGCGATTAGATCTAACGCTCTGTCCAGGTGACCTGAGATACCTTTGGGACTCACGTCAATGTCGAGGTTTCCAAGCCCAACGAGTTAATAACCTGACGGTTCCAGGCGATACGGTTTCGACTGTTCTTGTCCCTATGCAGACACCCGAGTCTTGATGGAGTAGGTCTCCCCCCACCGGCACCGAAGAACGTTGTTTTTTACTTTTTGGTTGCTCCTCGCCAGTGGTATAGTACCGATCGTCGCTTTGGCTGCAATCGTTTTTTTCTGATGGGAACTACGCAACCCTCATGATGTGGCTAAAAGTATCGAGCAGGTCCGTTCTTCCCAGACACACCCTGGTTAAGATTTGCCAGAAAATGGTTCACACAGCACCTTGTTTTGTCGAATGCAGCGTCCGTTTGCCTTTGATGGTCTGGTATCCCCCGTTTTTTTTCTTTCTGCAGGGTAACGCAGACCGTCTCCGCGAGCGTGTTGTTGGGCCTCAATCCTCGTGATCCTTTCCTCCTGACACTCATCGCCTCCTTCTCCTTAGGACACCTCTCCAAGGTGAGCAGTGCAGACAGATAGCGGTAACGATACTCTTTCTGTTCGTGTTTGGCTTTTCAGCTTGTGTGGGAGCCGAGTGTTCGGACCAACTCCAACCCAGTGCCGATTTGTCATGAGAAATGTACCCTTCTTTCCTGCAGTTCACCGCCTTCCGTGCTGCAATCGTGTCATATGTGTGCCCCCCAGTCCAAAGAGAGGCAGACGGAGATTTTGTGCCGACGCGACGACTTATTGTGAACCTATTGCTCCTTCGTCGGTCTTTTGTCTCGAGCCGATTGATTGCAGCACATTGTAGTGCTCAAATACAGCAGTTTTGGTGTTTGTCGTTGGCTCGCTTGGGAATGAATCCACGGCATGACAACGCGCAATTATTGAGGTACTTCTACTACACCGGCACTGGGAAAACACACACACACACACGCCTTTATTAAGCCTGAAGTATTTGCTGCTACCTCTTCCTCCTGTGCGACACTGTGGGGTAGGTGTTTCCCTGTTGCAATCCCGGCGAACCATGTCGTTCCTGCAGCACGATCACAATCGACACCAAATCCGTCTGTACGTTCTTCTGGCCATCGCGTTTCGTCCACCAGGATGTTGCTCAAAACATGGCTGCGTTCTTCCAGAAAATCTTGATGGATCAGGTCAGGTTTGACCAGCCCCAGACAAAACAATCGCTATCCGATGCTGAGGAACCGTTAATGAGTCCTGTAGACCTGGCAACCGAGCTCGTGACAGGGACCAAGACCTGCCAGGAGCTAGGACACCAAGCATTTGCATTCTTCAAGGTATGGTGGTGATATGCCCAGGTTCTTGATGGTTTCCTCGATGAGGATTTGGTTCACGTGGATCTTGATCAGTATTAGCAATATTCGATGAACATGTACAAAGGTCCGAGAGTTGAAGGAACAATGGGTGTAGCAATGATGGAGCAATGTTGTATTTGTTGCTGTATCAGATCTCTCGCGCAATGCCTATGGCAAAAAAAAACACAGGTGGCCCAGTTGCATATTATATGCACCCATTGCACAATGCCGAACAATACGCACTCTATTTCCAGTTAAAACGTTCCATGCTGCTTACCCCGGTGGCATAACCTGACCAGGTCAGGTAAGCATACGAAGCATACCCTCGTGGGTTAGGGTAGTCCTTGGCTCACATCGTCGCCAGATTTGCAACGTTGTTCTGCCCGCTCGGGACAAGCGTTCGCAATCGGATAAGAAGTACCAGGTTTGCGTTCTTTTGTGTTAATTCGTCGGTCGTTAACACGTTAGCGCGTATGGCACATATGCAAATTCCCGGGCGGCAACACCGTGGTGAGCGCATGACACCCCGGCAAGAACAAACTGTAGCCTATTCTGCAGACACAAAGAAACGACGCCTCAAGCCAAATTGGAATCGTGATTTACTCGACAAAAGCAAGGTCCCAGCAACCACAATCGTGGCCCGTGCCTCGTAAAGGGCACGCACTACGCAAAACAGATTGTACGTGTACGCGCGAGAGAATTAATGCGGCACGAGGGCGGACAAGATGACCGCGGCTTCCCGAACAAGGAACCATGCTGCCGTCAAAATGTAACACCTAGCCCCACTCAGCCATAAGCGGCTCCACACACGTTTTCGACCGGCTCATCACTTCGCGACCTCTCTCGCAAACACGCATTTGCACCAAGGAAGCCCATCTGGAGTAGCGGCAGAGATTGTCCCGCGCCACACGACCGTTGGAGCCTATCACGAATGTAACCGTACTGGTCGCCGTTGACACCGCCATTAAGTATCAAATCAAAACAAGATTTGACGTCGAAAAAAAACGGAAGAGCGGAAAAACGAATTTTGGTGACAGGAAGCCGAATAGATTGTTCTAACACGAGCCCGGTGTTTCGGCCTGGTGTGTCATGACCATAGCCATAAGCCTGCCTTTCTGGCACGGTCGCTATGACATGCATTAGGTAAGAGTTACTGACCACTTTGGTTTGGCGGCCTGGGAGTCTACGTTAAGAGTTTCTGACTACTTTTGGTTTGGCGGCCTGGGAGTCTTAAGTGGAGCTAAACGAAGACCTAATCGCTCGACACATTGATCATCACGGTTTCTCCAACGGAAAGGATCCTTGGAAAGGGCATGCCACGGCACGACTCCGAGGCGGCAGAGTGAAGCAAGCCGTGCGTCTCCCCTGGGAAGCCTTTGTCGGCCGTTCCGCTCATCATCATGTGTTTTCCCAACGCTTTCCGCTCGCCCACAAATCCCCGCAGGTGGTGCAGCGGGCGCTAGAGGAATCATCCCCATCATTTGTTGTTGAGAATGTCGACGTCAACGGTGTACATCCGTCGACAGAGGCATCTGAGGCGCCGCAAGAAGGGAGGCCGCCGCCACAACCCCTTCAACAACATGGCCCTCCCCGCACCCCCCGCAAGCTCAAGCTGGAAGGCATCGTTCTCCGGCACGCTATCTGGGTCGCGGCTTTGGTTGACAGCAAGTACTTTTCCTTGGGAGTTCTTGTCGTGTGTCTTGTTGTGGGAGGTGTTTTGGTTTGTGGATCCGTATGGGCGTGCTGTTGGCGGGGGTTGAGGGATACGCGTGGCCGTCCTCGGACGATCAAAAAGGGGAGAGGGGGCGTGCAGCTGTACCAAGCACCGCGACCGGTTTTAGCGGCCCGGCGAGAGAAGACGGCGTGAGAGGCGCGTGTTCCGACGATGAGACGTGTGTGGTGTTATTGGAGAGGTTCAGCCTTCCGTGCGGCATGTTGTTTATTCTCTGTATCTCACTTGGCGGCTTTTCCCTGTTCCTGTTACCTATATGGGCACGTACGTACGTACTGTGGGAGAGTCGCACTCTCAAGTCATTCTGGATTATCCTTCCGAAGAAACTGGTGGTCATCCGCATATGTATTTTACGATGTTAGTTGTTCATCTGGTACTTAGTAGTGACGTTATGTATATTTATGATACGTGTTGCTTGACTGGTTGTTTGAAGTGACGTTTCCCTAAATAGCGCGGTTGATCGAATGGCTAGCGAGAATTGACACCGGGAGTGTTTCGTGATTGTTCGTATTTTTTCAGGTGAGAAATATGTAGTATAAATAGTGCGCTTTGCCAGTTCTCCGAAATCCTCAGACGCTGTCGGCAAGAAGGGTAACTCGAACAAGATATGCATATGGCAGCATTCATCACGTGGGGTCCAAAGACCGCGAAGTGAATTATGAATGATGATCCCTGTGGTAGGCACAGCCCCCCCGTCCCAAGATACTCATAATCTAAATATGCAATCATCAAAGCGTGGTTGTTTGGTTGAGGAGCCCCACAGGGAGAGGCCCTACCTCTGTACATACGTCCTCGTTGTGACGCCCTGGTTGCTGTTGCCCTTTTTTCTGCGCCGAAACCCATTGTTGGATAAACCGGGTAGGCCGAAGCTTGTAGGTTTGTGGGGAAAGGCTACTCGGCCGGTGAGGGCCGAGATGGGAAAGTCTTGTATTAGAGGGAAGAGGGAACAGCAGAGAACACAAGAGAGCGAGGAACCGAAGAGAGCATCACCACACCTATCCGTCACGCAATTCAGATCACTCATCGAATCTCCGAAGAAACCAAGCAGAAACTCCCTGTTCCTCCGCAATCTACCAACTGCAATCTCCGTAGATCCATGCCCCATATTCAACCGCATTTACTATGCTACGAGTATATCTAACAGCCCCCCTGCTCGTATGCATCGTAATGACACGGCAAGTCAATATAATTCCATTTACTTCCCAAACGTAGATCCTACTCCTCCATGACACACAAATAACCAAGAACTCGATGATGCAAATTTTCCTGAACTCACCACGTCTTGTCTCATCGCCTTCATTCCTTCTCTGAAAAACGCTCTTCTTCTGGTCCATCCTTTCTCAGTACAACGTCACCCGCAAAGTACTAATATCCCCCGCACAACCGAAGCATTAAACAATCCATCGAACCAAACCTATCTGTGACACTCGTCATTACGTCCACTTTCGAAAACACGGATCAATTCGTAGAAATTCGCCTTCGTTGTGCTTCCAGTACATCCATCCATCCGTCTACAAATCCTACAAAGACAACACAAATTTCGCAAAAATAGAAGTAAGTATGAACATGCCCATTTGCAGGTAAAACGCAGCTGGGTATGGTATGGATCCTTTTTTACTCTCACATGTCCGATCAAACAACATCCATCCTCAAACATTCGTTCAGCGTGAAGATCATTTGCGCAGAAAATACGTGAGTATTCCTATTGTGTCTCTCTAGAAACCTAGTACCACCTACAGGTAAATCCCTTCCGAAAGAACAACGCGCCCCCCTGCTCTGGGAGATTCGCCCCCGTGAGTTTAGAAGGGGTTGGAGTCTGAACCATAGAACAAAAGAACAACATTTAATGTTCATCCAGTCGAAACCCAAGAAAAACAATCCTCCTGCAAATAAATCCCGACGAACACCAAAACCAAATCAAATTCAATGCCAAAACATATAATCCAATCCAGTACCAAAACAGAACATTCGAAAACCCTTCAATTCAATACCAAAACAATCAACACTCGAAAATCCTCCAATTCAATACCAAAACAATAACACTCGAAACTCCTACATTTGCCGGCCCATCAAGCTCCAGCGCTAACCCATTGCCCAAGCCATTGTTTCTCTCCCCCCAGCGGATATTTCGCACGCCTTCGCCGCGGTCGCCTTCCGTCTTTCATCTTTTCCGGCTGGCCGCGACTCGAGCTTGGATGTTTGCGTCCGCCTGACGTGGGGGAAGAACATTTGTCGCTCCCGGAGGATTGACTCGGCGGTGGTGCAGGGCAGGTCGCGCGTTTGGAGAAGATGGCGGCAGATTAGTTCCGAACAAACCAGCACTACTGAAGAGAATCACATACTACCAACATTCCCCCCGGTTCTGCACAGTAGTGACTGCAGCAGAAAAAACAATAAATGAAATACACTTTCAAGTCGTCGGACCCTACTTGTGCAATGTTTGTCTGAAATTACCGATCACTGCGACATTGCAATTCAATACATAGATACCTGAATATCATCCTGAAACGGAGGTTGATTAGTCCTCTATCACAAAATCATAATTCAGCCGCTGCTCCTGTTCCAAACAAAGGGTAATCAATCCTAAGTCGAAACTTTCACAACTTTGGAATTGCAATCTCATAACAAATAGCAACCTCAAGACAACGTATAACAATATTCGGAAATCAGCATTTATTTCGTCAATATTGTGGATTTTTAATCTGCAACAAGGTGGATGTACCAATCAATGTTGCACGTCGCTGAGACTTCACACGTCTGTGGTACTCGCTAACACAACCAAGACATGAAAAGTTTTTGATCAGGTTAAACCTGCTACCGAAAGAAAGTCCAGATAAAACGTTGATCACGAATTTTTGATCAGGCTAAACCTGCTGCTCAAAAAGTAGCTACCAATAAGAGCCCAGATAAAACGTTGATCACGCTGTTGCCGGCGAGAGAAAGTTGGTCTCAGCACGGCTGTCAGGAAGACAAAGCACACAACTTCGCCAATCACTGCATTACATTACGCACAATACTATTTCTAATACCATGCTACACGCACACACAATATCATCAGTTTAGAAACTGGCATCAGTTTTTGAGGATTACTGGTAACCTGGATTGTGTCTACCCATTTGCTACAGGTAGTCGGCCTTTGACCGAGCGGTGGAGTTTGACGGCTGTACCGCACGACGTATTGTCGCGTTTTGATTGAGCAAGTGTTGGTGTTTGACGGCTTTACCGCGCAGCGTGTTGCCGCGATTATTCTGTTCATGCCTACAAGCCCAGTAGACGGCGGGCTTCAGGTAACGATGGCGCTGCTGTAGGTCTTGGGAGCGCTGCTGTAGGTCTTGTGGGTGCTGCTGCTGTGCAGGCCCTCGCCGCTGTTGGCCTCTTCGTCTGGTTGGATGTCGTCAGCCGCGCATGCGGCTGCCCATCGGTGCTACCCAATCACCCTCGACAAAGTCGTTAACGCTAGCGTGTTGGATAAACCGGGTAGGCCGAAGCTTGTAGGTTTGTGGGGAAAGGCTACTCGGCCGGTGAGGGCCGAGATGGGAAAGTCTTGTATTAGAGGGAAGAGGGAACAGCAGAGAACACAAGAGAGCGAGGAACCGAAGAGAGCATCACCACACCTATCCGTCACGCAATTCAGATCACTCATCGAATCTCCGAAGAAACCAAGCAGAAACTCCCTGTTCCTCCGCAATCTACCAACTGCAATCTCCGTAGATCCATGCCCCATATTCAACCGCATTTACTATGCTACGAGTATATCTAACACCCATCAAATACGTCGTGTGGAGTTAGCAGTGCTGCACATGACTGCGTCGATCAAAACAACTGTTACCTCCAAGGCACCTATATCGGCACTATGCGTGTTATGGTACCGAGAGACAGAATGGATGAATGTGTGGCGCGGATCAAATCAATCATCATTCATGTATGTGCCCTCCGCGCCGACTTTTGGATTTATTTGCATGTACAGCAGTACCAACTACTCTCCTCCGCGGTTTGTTTGACTCCAAACTGGTCACTCGAGTTGTCGCCCCGGGTAATCGTTCCCGCACAGAGTCGGACGCCCCGGAGCAAGGTGATGAAGACCCGATATTGGAGACGCGCGGGGATCATCTCAACCCTCACTCCACGAGGTAAGGGGACAATGGCCTACCTTCCCCGGGTCTCCAAACATGCTCCCAATATATGACGAGCTCCGCCCTCTCCCCCGCCCTCTCCCCTCTTACACCGCTCGTGTCCCTGCAGCACTGCAGCACTGCAATAGCTCGTAAGGATGAAGCGCCGACAAGCCTACAGTAGCGCCGTGCTGATAGCCGGCTACGGCCTTCTAGCAAGCCCATCGCATGCCTTCGTCGCCCCTTCACCGTGCTCGTCCAGCGCCAACCGTCATGAACGGCATCGATACCGGGTATCCAACGCTAACACTGCTTTGTCGATGGCGTGGGGCCCTGCTGAGAAGGCGGAGATCCTGAGTGGCCTAATAGACTGGCAAGAGCGAGATGTTGACGGAGTTGGGGCGGCCGATATACAAATTCTGACGGAGTCGTCTCCCACAGCAGGTAAGCAGGTGACCTGTTGCTGGACGTTGGAACATGAAGGTGACGTTTGCACATTCCACCGCATTTTTTACGGGCAACATCAACCACGGCACACTTCTGCTTTGCGGACTTCTTTGACCCGTAGCTCCATCTCCTCTCCCATATGCTTTGCGGGAGGATGGGTGCGGGTTTGCGACACTTCCGAGCGGTGTCCGTGCGTTGAAGCATTATGATAGAGACGGACGTGGTGCGACATCTTCAAATTCATCTGTGGTCATCATGTGTGACACTTAAGTTGATGCGCACCATCTCCAACGGTCGCCAGAGCGCCAGCAGCGCGACATCGATCGTACGGCACTAGACCAATATAGACGGTAGCATTTTGCTCTGCATCTTGACGAGGTATGCATTTTGCCGCTGTTTCTTCCCGCGGGGGGGCGTGTCCTGTCGTGTGCTGCTGCTTCTGCTGCTGCTGCTGCTCGCCCTTGCAGTGCTCACACGCTACTACGAGTCCTTGGCGAAGGGAGAATCGCAGCAGATGCTCCTGGTAAGACAAGTGTATTTTTTTTCTGAGGCGAGACGACTACGAATATCTGGATAATTTGCCGCACGTCTTTGTCACCGAAGTTGGCCAGATAAAGTGCAACACCTTCATCTCTAGACTTGCCGGTAAAGCACTACTGCTGTACATCGTTCGCGCTGCTACCTCCCCCCCCGGGGGCCTGCCCAGAGAGGGTGGGTACATACAGCAAACTGTTTTGCCCAGGGAGGGATGGTCGTATGGAGCCGGAGACCCGTTCCTGCGGTGCTGTCAAACGGATGTCCTCGGGGGCCATCTGAAGCAGGCGGGGGACCGTTTGTCTTGGGCCGATACTTTTGTACACCCCAGGACGTGCTCAAGAGATTATGATTGTTGCCCAGCGAATGTGCAGGGGGTCTACTACAGTAGCTCTACAACAGTAGTACCTTTTACGCATTCAGGCGCCATGGTACACCTTGCCTGCCTCACCGCAGCCCCGTGGATCATTCCTTGGAATTCCTCCTGCAAGAACGTACGTGCATCTTCACCAAAACCCCACGACAACACGACAACGACGAAACATGAACACGAACGTGTTCCCCACTTACGCAAGAGAACGCCGCATTTTCGTCCCTACCCTGGTATGACATGCACGTGGTTCCAGGTGGCACCCTCTTGCGTGATCGAAAGTGGGTGCACCACGGCGTTAGAGGCCGCCCTCTCCTCCTCATGCATCTCCAAAGTTTACCACCCCGACGTGGAGCAGGGGCTGGGCGGAAAGGCGCCGCACCTGGCTCTGTGGCACCAGGGAGGTGCGTGTTAGTGGTGGGGGGCTGCTTTGGGACGGCGTTTGGCATGATTGCTAAGTTGTGATTGTTGTGTGGTGTCTAGGGTAGACAGGTTCACTGGTATTTCCACGTAAGACGGCTGCCACTATGTTAGTAGGGCGAAAGACGTGCCAGATTTCCCGACCAGCAGAGGCTTCACGAACGGACAGGACTACACGAGTCGGTGTGGTCACTGTGCGCTTGCACGGCGGTCTCACGTTCTTCCTGGCCACCGCTGCATTGTCCTGCCCCCTCCCCCCCTTGTCGTGAAACGCAATCTCTGTGGGCCAGTTGCTGCGGAAGAGCTCTCTCCAAGCAACGATTTGGAGCAGAAAACCGCCTCATGTAAGCATTTGACTTCTCATTGTTACCTTAAGAGTCGGAGAGATGGCACCGCGGTGCGTGCAAACAGTCCCGCCGTAGCACTAGTGAGAAGGCCGCTGTGTGCATTTCATTGGGCTTCGCACCGGTCGGAGAGATCGCACCGGGGTGCGTTGAAAATGCTACTTCGTGTATGAGATGGTTTATTTGCGTTTCCGCACCGGGGTTGGAGAGATCGCACCGGTCGCAGAGATCGCACCGGGTTGCGACGAAAAACACGAAGAAAAAACAAGTAAGAAATCGATCGCACCCGATACCATCTCTCCGACTCTTGCGGTACCCGTCCTGAACCTTGTGCTACGAATACTTGTCTGATAGATCATGCTGTCATGTGGTTCACGTGCGTTCCGAACCATCCGAGGTGCCTGTGCTAGCAGCTTCCGAGAAGACGCCTCTGCGTATCAGAACATGCCACGTGCGGGCTGTGCCTGAGAAAGCGACATGCTTCCATCGGTTTGTCCTGGCTCGAAGAAAACGCCCACCGTATGCTGCATCCTTAGATACTACCTCACCAAACCATTTCAGAGGAAGACGCCTCAGAGCTTCTGCTCAAACGGACGTGTAAATAACGGCTTCTATCCACTCAACTTGAGCTTCCGATTTTGGGTGCCCCAACGGATGAAGATGTTTCACCGCCTGAAGCATCTTTTGAAGCTTGTTTCGACGACCGATGCTCTTCGTCGTGGGTGAACCCAACACCCCGCCACCCTTTCCCGCGCCGATTATGCCTTCCACGTCGACAACACCTCAAAAAACGAACCTAATGCCACAAACGCAGTGTCTAAAAAGGCGGTGATGGAAGAAGTGTTTCTCTGGCTGCAGCGCACGATGCTGGGCATGGTGGACGACGAGGAAGAGGATTTCGTCGAGCTCGGCCGGAAGCTCTTGACGGTGCACAGGTACGTCGTAGTCAAGGCCACCACCGAGGTTGAACTATCGCAAGCGTTCTGGCAGGAGGCGACGGCACTGGCGAAGCACGGCGTAGAAGCGGCCGCGGAAAAGAAGAAGAAGGATGCCGAAGAAACGGCGAAACAGAAGGCGAAACAGGATGAAGACGAAACAGCGAGAGTTGCAGCGGCAGAAGTCGAAGAGGAAGAGGCCGAGAGGCCAGAAAACACGGACGACGCAAAGACAGAAAGTTTGGAAGTCACCGGAAGCACAAAAGAGAAGGAGGTCGACACGGAAGAGAAGAAGGAGGAGGAAGACGTGCTCAAGAAGTCTGGGCTTGGCGGGGGCGACGATCCGAGGGAGGCCAGCGTTCTCATGGCGCTCCCTGGGTTCAGGTTTAAGGTGGGCCAAGCGGATGCGGGGCACATTGCTTGGTTTATAGAATCGCATAAGTGATTGTCGACCAGAGGTTTCTGTGGTACACTGTACGGAGCGTGCGTGGAATTCTTGCTTTAGGCGGGCTTCCGACGCGAGGTTGCCGGTATGGTAGTAGTCACTAGGGCTCTGCAGTCCTGCGCCTTGTTTGATGAGACGGGCGTTGCGTATTCGTGCACACAGTTTGGCTTTCGTTTGTTGGTAGTTTCCGGATTGCTCCGCTGTTCTCTGCTATATAGCTCGACGGTGGTTGCTCGACCGCAGTGAAGCACACGTCACGTACAACTTATCTGTCAATCAAATCCGCCGCATGTTGGCGGATACATCGCCATTCAGGTTGAGAGCCGTCTCAAGAAGGACTGACGCCCTGCACTCTTGTGCCGTGCTTTGGCGACACGTGCAATACACTGTCCCCAAATTCGCCGACACCAGTCGCACACAGCATCAACATGCATCTGGCACCCCTCACAGTGATTTGCCACCCCGTTTTTTGCGGAGATTACCCCCCACGTTAGTAGTTGCCTGTTTCGTTGTTCCGGTAGACTGGATCGTTGGAGGGGACCTGTCTACCCTCTTGTTTCAATTCGTTGTCTTTTCCTCTCTCTTTCCTTTTTTTCTTTTTTCCTTTTTCTTTTGTTTTTCTGTTCTTTCTTTCTTTGTCTTTCGTTCTTTCATCCTTTTTTTGACCTGGTTCGATCGTCTGTACCCCCCGGTTAGCCTTTGTAGCCTTTTCCCCTTAGTTTTTATCTTATTGTTTGGGTAGCAAAACATATCTCGCCTTGGAGGAATTTTTTTCTGGTGTCCATTTTGTATTTATTAGAAGGAAGGGGGCAGTTGGCTTGTGACCACGGAAGGCGCCCGCATCAGTTGGACCAGTACGGACAGTAGAAGGTACTGAGCGAAAACCGGAGAGGATTTTAATGCGAAGACAACAACAACAACAATAACAATCACGTCTAACCACACCGCACCCTGAACATGATGCTGCCACGCCGACATGAAGGACCGGGCTGTTTTCGGGGAGTTCGTGAGAGAAAAATTGGTGGCGCCTCTAAAAACGCTGTCGCCGTTCGGGGAAGAGGGGACTGAGCTCTCGGCGGTTATCTACGCCGGAGAAGACCTCAAGTGAGTCTTTTGCACACCAAATGACACAACCGCGTGTATGGTTTCTTCCCATACCTTTTCTTCCACAACCTTTTTTTTTTTTGTAAATGAATATCATGGCGGTTCTGTTACCAGAATGCTTAGTCCAGATCGCGCTGTCGCCGTGTTTTACTTGTCAGGGCTGGCGACACTGTGTAAGCGAAACTCAATATCAGCTTTTGCGTACCAGGTACATCAACAGCTCGTGGCGTTCCTGGTGTTGTTGAGAAATGAACCCATGGCTCTTTGCGGGAGGTCCGAATTCCTCACGCCTCTCACCACCGTCCCTCGTGCACGTGCTTTCCTGCATCGCGCCTGCCTGCCTGCACACGATCCTCACCGTTCGGTTGGACTGGGCCCTAGGTTCCCGGTGATGATCCTGAGCCCGCAGCTGAAGACGTTCGAAGCGCCAGAAGGCGGTTACAAGTTCATCTACAGGGGGGAGGAGAAGGACGCCGACGAATACATCCGTGCAGAGGAGCTCAAGATGGCGGAAAAGGCCACCGAGCGGAGGGAGACGGTGGCGGTGGAGCAAGACCCGCTCTTCGGGCCGAGGTCTCCACCACCACAAACACCACCACCACCATCGGCCGACGAGAACTCAAATTAGATCGCAGGCCGTTACAATTCGTCAAGGTGATTGTGTTGTTCCATTCTCGATGGGGTACTGTAGTACAATGGCCGACAGAGTGCCCGGGCGTGTGCTACAATTGAGGGTTATACCTGTGGTTTTTTGTCGGCGATCGCCTGTCAGATTCGGTTTCAGGCGATCATCGACCACACAAAAACTTGTGTGGCGCGCTCGTTCTCATGGCAGTTGAGTTCCGTCCTGGTGTTGTTCTTGCCATGGTGTCGGTATCCCATCAGGGCCAAAAACCAAAAGAGTGGTACACACAGATGTTAACCTGGTTATGTACAAAAAATCTACGGTCTTGACAAGCCAAACAGTCGTAAAATCCATATCCACAATTTCCTCTTGAAGGTCCGCAAACCTTACCCACAATGGACACTAGAATCAAGCACGCCGGGATGTATTGACTTGATAACGAGGTACAGGCAGGAGACTTCCAACACCCAGCATTCCCTTGGAAAAAAACACTACATAGGAGGCCGGAACACGACACACACCCCGGGGGGGCTTACACGCTCCGTTCTCCCGCTCCAACCGCCATAAACATGATCTACCCGTTGTCCGACCAGCGACGCGATCTACAGAGTACCGCAATGACAATGGGGTACCCTCCCAAAGGTTCATCCCTGTGGACTGACTTATGCATAAGCGCCACAAGCCACAAGGTGTGCGCTGAAGTGCCTGAACTTGCAACGGAGGAGGGGGGCGCGCCACATTCACACGGGGGTATCTACTTATTATCCACCAACCAGGGAACGCCTCTCTCGAAGGTCATCAAACAATACGCGACGTCGAATCCCGACATGTCAGTAGCCTGAAAAGAAGAGCGAAGTCCCTCAATTTTTTCAATAACGTCATGCTCGAACGAGCAACCGGAACTTGTCGACCGCGAACTTTCTCGTCCCAGTAGCCTCCCCGCCTGACCCCGGTCGTGATTCCAACGCAACCAGCAGCTTGTCGTCTAGCGCCAAGACCTCCAATCCTTCTTGTGCGCCGCCAGTGTTCACAAGCCCGGCCCACTTGGAGCTGGTGCAGCACGCGCGGGCACGATGGCCGCGGAGGGAGCAGGAGGGATTCTCTTAGTATTTAGACTACTGTAGCACACACAAACCGCGTCGAATACCACCAAATGGAACTCATTTCGACGCAGACCATTTTTTTTCAACAACCGAACGCCCGCCCAACGGCTACATCAGCCACGAGCTTACCATATTCACCACTGACTGTGTGCACATGACTGACCCTTGAGAACACAACATGGCAGCAACAACACAGCGGTCTTTCGCCATTTTACCTTGCGAAATCAAGCTTGATGACTCGGTTGTCCGCGTCCAGCTTCCACTCTCCTTCCTTCGTCACGGATAACAAGGGCCCGCTGGGCTCTACAGCCGTCAGCTTCCCGCCTGGGTTCAAGACGAACGGGCTGTCTCGCTGTAGAACGTCCACCGAGCTGTGAGACGGACAAAGGGGTGGGCGTCTTCGACGTTAGGGCGGCGGGGAAGGAGAAGACATCGTGGCAAGAAAACAAATGCAGCTAATTTTGTCATCAAACTAGCTGAGAGAATCTTGGGGGCACAAGTTTCAAAGACGACACGGACGGTGCAAGACCGGAAAGTCAGATAAAGTGGGCCGAGATAAACTCGACATAGCTCTCGTTCAACGCTTTCTTTCCCAAGCGGGCGCATGGTTTGAAAAGAACATCCGCCGCATCCAATACCCCGGCCCATTACCTCCGTCCTGTTCACAAGTACACGACAATATTTCGAATCACGGACCTTCCCCCAGCCTTGATCGTTAGTTTCCACCCTCCCTGTATCCGCTCCTCTAAATTCGACATGTCCCCCATCAAGGACACCAGCCCGGCGCCTCCCTGCGGCAGGGTGCTCTCGGCGTTCTTCTCCCATGGGGTCTTTTTTAACGCGAACATCTCTTCTTCCGTCTTTTCTTGCTTCCCGCCGCTGCCACCTTCCTCTCCATTCTCATTTTCAGCGGCAGCAGCAGCATCGGCATCGTCCTGGGCTTGCTGCTGCTGCTTTCGGATCAACGACGCCTCTCGTCGTGCCGCGAGAGAGGCTTCCTCCGACCGTTGCTTCAAGAAGTCGAAGGCGGCAATGATGCGGTTTTTCGAGATCCCTCCCTTGTACTTAGACGCGAACGTCAGCACCTGCGACCACGAAGCGGGCACCAGTGTGCACGATAGCCAGCAGCGTTACTCTTCGTCCCCCCTTTTGCCAAACACGCTGTTGTTCGAAAAAACAGCGGCCCGATTTCGAATAAACAGCCTCAAAACCTAGACGAAGACCCGGCTTGTTACCCTCTCTCTCCTCTTCAAAATATGTATCGCACAAACCTCCCGTAGGCGGTGTCGACGAGGGAGAGAAACAAACAGTAATCAGCCAGGCGGGTACATCACGAAAGGTCAACCCAAGGTCGTTGGGCGGGTGTACCTGCTTAGCGTCCTCTACAGCAAACACGCCATCCTCGGAAGGCCTTCCGTCGGCATCCTTCTCGTAGTACACCTGGCTGTACTTCTTCTCCTGGTCTCCGGACATCTACTCAGCAGTATATAAAAAGCAGCGGATGCAAGGGTGGAGGCGATCAAACTAGCAAAAATTAGCCCAGCCCATAACAGGATAGACAACAGTGGAGAAATGACGACATCATCAAGCAGACGCATGTAGGAAGGGCTTGAGACAAAGCGCAGTCCTCCTCTGTTTCTGATACGCCAAAGCTTCGCGTTTACGACTCGAAACGGCCAAAACACACGCCAACACAAATCAGGGCACGTCTCCCAGCAAGAGCCGCAAGCACACCGCTAGATAAAGGCTAAATCCATTTGAATACTCAGTCAGCGGCTGACTAAGTAGCAGTGGCTGACTGAGTAGTGTAATGAATTATCCTGACACACACTACAGGGCTCAGGGCGGTGGAAGCGCGGAGAACACACAAGAATTTGGCGACAAAAGGCCGGTGATACGGCAAGCTGCAAGGCACGAGCATCGGAAGGAAGGAAGCGGGG
The DNA here is from genome assembly GCA_000310025.1 of Ectocarpus siliculosus. Taxonomy (NCBI): domain Eukaryota; class Phaeophyceae; order Ectocarpales; family Ectocarpaceae; genus Ectocarpus; species Ectocarpus siliculosus. Next base: position 177,256 of record FN649727.1, on the reverse strand, counting down.
GAGCTCACCGGGGTGAAGGAGGCTGTCCACATCTTGGTAACCTCGGAGACCTCGTTAACCTCTCCTACACGACCGAACTTAAGCATGTCCATCGCCTCCAACCCCTCATTCAGCCTGAATCAACAAATGATTAAGACGTCGATACTTTAGATGATATGGTGCAAGTTTGCGAGGCATCGCACGGTCGGGATTTGTTGCAAGGAGTGCGATGAAGACAAGAGCAGGAGGATAAAGAATGCGGTAAAACCCCTGCGCGATGACTTGCACATGTCTGGTGCACGCGCGCGGGTGCAACTCCGAACAGTCCAGCGGGCTGGTTAGGTCGAGGGGGGAGGACGTGAGAGATACAGCACCAGCAGCCAATGATCAATGGGCAGGGCGACAAATTACATCATTCCCCCATTAGACCAAATCCACAAACGCGCGATTCTTTTGATGCGCGATCAACCGCGTTCAATCAGGTGGTTGCTGGTACCTGCGTCGCCCTGGTGCACGTGCCTCTCCTAAATCCAGGCCACGTGGTTCCATGCTATGAGTGAGCGAAAAAACAAGCTAGGCATTATCGAGCGTGGCCAACAAGATGCTTCAACCCCTCGAGCCGGCTGAAACAATTGTCACATGCATCCACCACGAGACCCTCGCAATCTTGGTCCCCATGGCTGAACTGCCCCGTGAATCGGCCCTGAGCATCCCAAAACCTCAACACCCAAGAAAAACAACGGCAAAGGTAGTGCACCCCATCTCACCTCTTGGCCTGGCTCTTTATCTCGCGGTTCTTCGACCGCCTGAGGACCTTGTAGATGTCCTGGGCCTGGTAGGACCTCCCCGTCGCCTCGAGTGCCATGGCGAGCTCGAGGAACACGACGGCTCCAAGCGGGCCATGAATAGAACACTCCTGTAGCGGCGGCGGCAAAGCAAATGGCGGCAGCCGTGGAGGTGAACAACGGCGCGTAGCGTGGCATGTGGTGCCGAATATATGTGGGGTTCAAGACGCCGGGGAGCCCCGTGTTTGCAAGCGTCTCGCACTTATTGAAAGACACAACGACCCGCCTCCGGCTGCAGGTGTCAGTGGGTACAAATAGCACCGAGTTTGTCAGATAGGAATGTATTCCGCCACGTAGGCTGAGGATGGCTTTAGGTTGGGTGGGTGGTGTAGCGGACGCGCGGCGGGTTGCCTTCTTTGAGGCCCGAGGGGTGTCCGTTCACGCGCCCCCTCATCCCATGTCGTCCAACAACATGCAAAGATGCAAATCCAAACCTTAGGTTTAACCCTTAGGGTTAAAACGTTGAAGCAGGTTGCAGTAACGTATCCTGCTCAACCGAGGCGAAATACGGCAACCTCAGTGAGGACTATCGACAACGCCACCCAGTGTTTGACTCAACGATCGAAGATCGTGTCAATCCTCCACACAGAGCAGAATGCCGATCAAAACTCCACGTGCGCCTTGCTGATCCTACCCGAACCGCAAAGCCAGTCATTCAGTCAGTCACCTGCTTAACGCCCTCGAGAGCCGACACTGCTCCAAAGGTATCGCCGAACTTCATTGCCCTCTTGGACTGTGCGAGCGCTGCCTTAATCTCAGTCTCACTCTCCTTCTCTCGCTTTAAGTCCTCGCCCGTCGAGCCGCGGTAGCTGAAAAAGATGAAAACAAGTAATGGCGTCACAGGACGCCATCGAGAGCGAAAGAAATATTTGCAATGGAGGGTTTAGGTTGAAATTCGAACCGGTAGTATTGAAGAGAAGGTGGTACAAAACCGCCCACGCCTGCAATCCAGAGAAATGTCTTGTAATATTTTCACCACCGTATAGAGTAGCCTCACCGTTTCATATTTAGTATCCTCTCCTTCGTCAAAGGTATTAAAAAACACTCGCTATGTCCCTGTCCCGTCTATTCCAAACAGCCTCGGAGCACGCGCCCCTTGGCTATTATTCAAAATGGCGTTGGCGTGGCCCCCTCCCGCTGTGTTAAATTCTTCCCGGGACAAACGACACCTTTTGGCATTTCCAAGACACCGCAACTTTGTACAAAGCTTGGCATGGCACCAGCCTGCAAATTCTGACCTGTTCAAGATGGCCTTGGTCTCCTCGTCTCGTCGACGCTTCTCCTCCGGATCTAGCCTCTTGAGGGTAGGATCCCGCCCCCCTCCGAAGGCCTTGCTCATGTCCTTCGGGCGCTCGAACACCCCCCAGGTGCTCACCACCGGCTTGTGCGTGTCCACATCAGCACCCTCCTTCGGCTTCTCCCAGCGCCCACCCACGCTTCCCGTGACCTTCTCAAACGAGTCCTGGTGGAGAGAAAGGGCGACGGCGTCATGGCGGCGGCAAGCACAACCACCCTTGAGGTGAAAAAAAAAAAAGTGCTAGAAATGCGCACCGTACCCTTTTCGGGCAGTTGGCTTGTGACCACGGAACGCGTCCGCGTCAGTTGGACCAGTACCGACGGACTTTAGAAAGTACTGAGTGGAGACCGGAACGGTGATTCATGTGAAGACAACAGCAAACAATGGCATGCCATGAAGACGCTGAAGCTACACGCAATCTTGTAGGCAAGATAGCGGTCATAAGTCGGCCAGTCACTTGTGAAACAATCCACACCCCCACACCCCTCAGATGAGAGGGCTCGGGAACAAAGAAATACTTGTGTTGCTGGTTGTTACAAGCGTTTCCAAGTCTGGTACCTATATCAGAGATTTTCTACTTATCTTCGGTGGATCGACGAAAATCATGTAGAGGCAGCTCATCACACACCCCAATCAGCATGATGGCGTGCGTCTTGATTCTTGCTGTGCATGTGTCTATTAGCTTCACACGAGTGTGTGCCCGTATCCAACGGAGGCTCCTCAACATTACAACACTCCAGATCGCGAATAATTACCGCCAACTGCAATGGCAACATTACCAGTTTTTTTCAAGTCCGCACCTTTTCAACCCCGAATGACGGTATGTCCACCAGTACTAATACCAACATGGCCGTGTGCGGTAGCATGCAATCTTGGCGCCGTTGTCCTACAAAAACTTCTGCTCAACGCCCGGGGTACCCACCTCAATAACTGTTCCAGTAGTCTCTGCGGCAGTCTCGGCAGATTCCACCGCATCGAGAACACGAGCGTCCGCGGAAGTTCCCGCCGCAGTAGCTTCAGCATCCGCAGTAGAAGCGCTTGCACTCGCAGCGGCAGACTCTTCTTTGTACTCGGCGGCCTTTTGGAAGGGCGACGGCTTGTTGAAAAACGCCTCGGCGCCTTGCATGGTCGAACCGTAAGCGCCGTCGAACTTGGGCTTTTCCCCCGCTGCGACGTCGGAGCTGCTGCCCTGCAAAACCACCGTCGACACCAGCAGTGCAGAGGAAAATGTCCGGCATTGCCTTAGTCACAGCGGTGTACTAACAAACTTGTGATGAAGGCGGTATGCATATCACAGCAAACGGTGGCTCAGGAGTAGGATACAGCGTAGAAAACGGGAGTCAAGAAGGAGATAGTCATCGCGTAAAGCAGCGTGGTCAACGTGGGCATCCGCGGCAGCATCGTGGGATGTGCCGTCAGGAGTGCGTAGTTGTTGGGGGCCGCTGATAGAAAAAGAGTGCCTACGGCAATAACGTAGCCATACAAGTCATACAAGCCGGATCTTTCCTGCCACCACCCGTTCGCGCAACCGCCGCTGTCTTTCCATGCGGCTCAGCGATTCGCTACTGCCGCCCCGCAAGTCCTCACCGCAGCGTAGGCCGCTCTAAGCTCGTCCTCAAGGTCTTCATCCCTCGAGACCATTAGGTCATCCAGAATGTTTGCCTCCTGCATGGGGTCATCGGGGTCCCTGACGATGGTCCGTCTCCCCGCCTCCAGCTCGCTGACGGCCTTATCCTTGTCACCCTTGACGACTAGGTTATCGCGGAGTTTGTCCTGAGGGATGTTTTGGTTTTTCAGGGCACAGCACGCGCAAAAGTGAATGAAGGTCTGGTTGGTGGGCGGTATTAAGTTTTTGCTCTCGTCGTTTGACGATTTTCCACGCGTTCCTCTTCGAGACTGAACATTGTTATCCTCTGTTTCAGACAGGCGCAGCGTTTGATAGCTCTTCTCGCTTCTTTCATAGCTCGCGGAATAGCGGGGAGTCCTTTGCTATTTGAACAGGTGTTTTGCAGGGCGCACACACAGAGGATCCGCTGGCATCGTAGTGATAAAGTCTTCGTCCGACAAGGCCTGTATAATTCTGATTCCATCGGAGAGTGCAATGACAACACTGCGTTGTGGCATCGACAGGTCGCAAGACAGCCATCGCTCCCTACTTTCAGCATTCATCAACACCCCGTCAACGCAGCGCAGGTTGTATGCGTAACGCACCTGTCTCTCGCGGTCAACCGTTCGATTGAACTCCCCTTTGCTCTTCTCCATTTTATCTGACGGTTCATGCAACGAGGTAAGGCTTAGGTGTCTGTGTGCGTGCACTCAAAGCAAGTCTGGACCGGCTTGTCTATCCCATTGCCTTCTCGGTGAGTACGTCACCGGCCGGCAGCGATTCCGCCGCATTTAGAGTTGCGGAACCTCGATACTGCTGCAGCATCTGGGTTGTGCAAGACAACGATAAAACGGCAAAGCCTGTTAATACAAAAGTACATTGGGGTCCTCCTAAATGGGTGAAGGCGCCACTCTCAACGTTACACAGGCCCTCGAGCAAAAACACCTACCCGAATTACGACCCACGGCTGTGAATCTTGTGACAACGTGAAATACTCTTGTCAACGTGTGACATGTTAGCTTATCAAACACGCAACAACGGGATAATGTCCGGCACGGACTGGGATAATGAGCGCTACGCCTCTGAGTCGTCTATACAGCAGTTATTTACTGTATACTGTTGTGGTACCCACAACCAGTCAGTGAACTGGCACAACAATGTCCTACAGTACAGCAGGATGTAGTGGTAGCCTCGAGGACATGCGCTTGACTTGAAGTGTCACTGACGACACGAAGCAGGCACGTGACACCCACCTTTCAACTCCGAACCCTTGCCAACCACGCGCTCGTAAGTATCCCCTTTGGACGCCGCCCCCCTCAGCTTCTCAATCTTGTCCTTGAGCTCCTGCTCTCTGTCGGAGACCATCCTGACGGCCGTCGAAGCCCGGCGGGGACGGCGGTAGGTCGGTCTCTCTGCATTGCTGCTGCCCTTGTGACGGTTGCCGGCTGCATGATTTCGAAGAACCAGTGCAGCCGACACGTGGGGACAGCGAAAGGCGCTGGCCTGCACCGTGAGGGCAAGTGCAGAGACAGCAACCTCTCGAGGCCCGACCATAGTCGACCCTCCTGATGTTTGCCCCAGGGATATACAGGATGTGTACGCACCGCGATTGTACAGCAAGCAGCTGCCAGCTTTGTGCGCCGGATCGGGGAGCCCGCAGAAAGGTTAAGGAGGCGGTATGCACAAAATTATTCAACATCTGAAGTTTGAGCCCGCGACGGCTGTCGAACACAAGCAAGCAAGACACGTGCACAGCAGAGCGTCTCTCTATGTAGGACGTTGCAATGGAGTTCTTCAAGCCGCCTGTATTCTCAAGTTCAACGAAAGGTCAAGCTCACCAGCTGCGTCGGTATTGAGAGCTCGACATCAATTGGTGGCACTACGTCGTTTTCCCGATCAAATTACGGCGTGTAGACGCTGTACGGCGACCGAGAGATCCTCCGCAAGGCACTGCTACTTTTGCCATTGGAGGACATGAAGGTAAGCTGTAGATACGTTCGCCCTGTTGTCGTATTTCGTTCCCGTGTTTGGGGCAGGTTCCTTATCTCCGCCTATGCATATCTCTTGTCGTCTTGCTTTGTGCCCACTTCATATCTTGACGTCTTGCGTATAGTACATGTTTACTTCTCATGCCTCTATACAGAGTACCTGGTCCCTAACAGATGTTGCTTGTGTACAAGGGTACAATAGGCTATGTACATAGGGAGGGAGAGAGATAGAGAGAGGCGAAGAGGGGGCGATCTCACGTCGGGTCCTCGGTCATGGGCGACTACTGCTGTAGCTGTTCAAAGCAAGCTGATACTAAATACTGTATCGACTCGAACTAGCTGCCTTATGCAACAACTACCTACAAGTGGATGTGCTGGTGGCAGCGTTCACGTCAACCGCATTCGTGAATAGAGAATGACAAGCACGTAGAACCTGCCACGGCGGTACTGCAAGGGGCGACAAGCCCAAAAGGGTCCGTTGTAGCCTATGGGGGACTCTGTGTGCAGTTAATACTTTGATGTACTTCCGCATCATGGTACGAAGTGCCAAGTCCCAGGGCATATCCCTAATTGTATGTTCGTCGATGCTGCTCACGACGCTACTGTACTCTACAGATTGCCTCGCCCCCTTTTTCATGGTAGATCTGGCTATGTGCATCCGTGGCCCCAGATAGGCATTTGCCAACGTTAATCCCCAATCTTGGCGTAATTGTCCACCCGCTGTATGCTGCAATCCTGTGACCTTTCCGCAGTCTTCGAGGCAGCCAAGAAACGACGAAGGCCTCTCGGTATTCCGTACAGCATTGAACCGATCGATCGGAGAGAGGCGTAGCAGCGGCCAAAGGGCTGCCCCAAAGAACGTTAGCGAATTTGGCCAAAAGGTGCTGCGTGTTGGGGGGGGGGCGGGGAGTGGTGAGGTGTGGGGGGCGTTTGATTTCTCGGCAGTCCAAAGCTCATATCTTCCATGCCCTGCCCCTTACCGATGTTATAGTGTGCCGGTAGTCCCCCCATGACATTTAGGCAACTTTTCTACATTAGACAAGCAATCAAAGGAGATGTGCTACATGTTTTCAGCTTAGACCCTCGTAGTCTCCACCTCAGAATAGTTGGCACAGTGTGTGGCATCCCTTTTGATGGCGGGCGTCGCTCGCACCGCTGGTCAGGTGTTGGCAGCAAAGAAGCTTCTGTTCGGTATTGCACCTTCCCTCCCTGCGACTAGGGTAAGAATGCGGAATGAGTAGAGACACCAAATCTTTAACAGGTCAGCATCCCCCCTGTCGTCCTGTCAACCCACGCTTGGTGTGTGATTGGTTGGTCTCTGGCGCGTCGCAGCGATTGCAGCGTAAGCCGCCGGTGCCGAAAGCAGCAGAAGCGTCTTCACAGGTTAAGGCCGGCGCACAATCAGCGAGAGACAGGAGTCACCGGAAGGAGAGGGTGTCTCCGAGCAGGAGCGCCGGCGGAGTCAAATCCCCGCACTCAAGAGACAGAGACAGAGACAGATATAGAGCTGAACGAGCAGCGGAAGGGCCCTGTATATCTGATGATCGCGAGGCGGGCGTTGCTGGCACTAGGAGGGGCGTGTCACGCGGATCGGACCGGAAACATCTACTGATGATGCTACGGTGCGATCGACGAGTCACGAGCAGTTCAGTTCGCCGCTTGTCACAAATTCTGTCGCCAGAGATGGAACGAATTATTTCGATGCCTTCGATGACTCCTGAATTTGCCGTCTGCTTTCAACAAAGCAACCCACCTGACCGTGAGCGTCATCAGGGCAAAGCGGAGGCTTGATATGGTGCGGATGGTTTACACGTCCGCCTTAACTACGGATCGTTTTTACACTTGCGCACCGTTGTGTTTTCCCCGCCTGCTTTTGATTCGCAGGCAGGCGGTCGGGGAGATGGACGACCTCCGCAGAGACGTGGCGTCTGCGAATCAGGAGCGCGCCGCTTGGAAGCTACGAGACGGTGAGCTCCGTCGGGAGGAAACAACTGTCTCTCTTTCGGGGCGAAGAACGGCCTGTTGTAGGCGCTCGGATGGTTGGATGCCACGACACCGGGTTCTCTCGGCGTTACCTGTGGCACATACTCCGCCCGCTTTTGGCATACATATCCCAAAGTCTGAATGAACATATGCACGCATGTGGGCGATTTGGGTGGATTGCTGGACGACATGTACCTTGGCACAACATACGGTTGTTGTCCTGAACCCCGCCTTTTCCGGCCCTAGCGAAAACCCTTGCTGTCGTTCCAGCAATCCTACGATAGGTGGCATAAGATATCACACCCCGTGCACCGACTTCAAAGCTCTCAACTACTCCACAGCAGAAAGATTGACAGTGCCGAACTTGGCGGCGTTGGGTCCGTCTCGTCGAGAGCTTCCCTGAGAATTCTCATTTGACGTTGGTACCCTCTTCGTGGAGTAATGGAGCTTTGAAAACCGGTCCAGGGGGTGTGGTGTTTTCTTTCGCCTACGGTACTTTCTGCCAGTGCCAGTTGCAAAGGGTTCACCCTAGTCCGGGATGAGCGCGTCACCTCGTCCATGCTTCCCCTCGCGCCCCGCAGATGGCCTTTCGCTAACGATTTCAAGGCTCGAGGGCCGCTGCGAAGCGCTCGAGAGAAGTGTCCGCGCAGAGTCGGAAGCGGCGAAGGCAGAGGTTGGGCGGACGAAGGCTGCGGAAGCACGGTTCGCCAGGCTTCTCGAGTGGGCGAGGGAAGAGGAAAAGCACCGGGTGCAGGCGGAGGAGGTCCTAGGGAGGGCGTGTGAGTCTGGACGAGCTCTGGAGGCTAGAGGCAAGGTCCTAGAGAAAGAGGTGAGCTCAATGGACTGAGAAGACGATGGCGGTATCGTGTGGTACAACAGTCTATGGATGGCGTGCTTCAGCATGCGGCAGAGACAGGTGGATTCCCGTTTTGGTGCGCTGCTACCGCTTCGTTGGTGCTGCCCCCTTTCCTGTGAACCGCTACCTTTGAAGTCTACACGGCAGCGTGTAGCACTGCAAGGGGTTAATATCGCCGAGGAGCCGGCGAGGCGGAAGCGACCCTAGTTTTCTGAGGAATTGGTTTCGTGATTGTCGCGGGAGGCGGCTACTAACCGAAGGAGTGAACGGTACAATAGACGCATTGATTTAAAGACTCGGCCTTCCGGTTTTCGAATAGGTCACACGTTGGTTCAAGCAACGCAATATCGTAACGACATTAAGCGTGGGCCTTAGGGCTTATGACTGAGTTACATTGATGTTCCTGAAATGCACTCAACGGGAATTGGCCCAACCGAACATTTTCCATGTGAACCGTTGGGCTGACCCATCCGTGGCACCATAAGGCGCACGAGAGCAAGCGGCAGCTGGACGAACGTCGGCTTAAGATGGAGGGCGCATTGGAGGATCTCCGCAGACGTACTGCAGAGAACGAAAGGCTCGAGGCGCAGGCGAAGACCGTAGGGGGACAAGTGGATGCGCTCCGAGAATTGGCAGACGCACGAGGGCTGGAGGTCAAAGAAATGCGGGAGAAACTCGCAAGGTAAGAGTGTTTCTTTTTATGCGCGTGTCTTCCTCGTCCGTTCATTTTGAAGATGGGAGGTTCGCGCTGGTTCTTGATATCTTGAGAGTCATGGTTGCTCTTGCGCACCGCCGAAAGATCTAACGGAAGCGAGGTGGTGGTTTCGGAGAAGGTACCTGTGCGTTTCAGTCACGTTGCCCTCTTGGAGAGTAGGTTCGGGGACCCAACAACTCGCTCTGTATTGTGCACCGACGTTTGTATGACGCCCACTCCCAGGCTTGTGCGGGAGGCCAAGCGCATGTCACAAGAAAACGTAGATCTTCGCAAGCACATGAGCTCAGAACAGGAGCGCTGGCGTGCGGCAGAGCGATCGAGAGCTAAACAGGACGAGCGGCGACGGATCGAATTGGACCAGAAATGTGATGATTTGCACGCGCTTCGATACAGGTGGGTTTCGATGAAGGACGTTTTTGTCGCTTTTGTCATTTCCTCAAGGAGAGAATGCTGTGAGGCGCTGTTCCTCTCCAGCTCCCGTCGTATGCCTGCCGTTGCTGTCTACCAGAAACTTTCTTCTCATGCTCACTCCAACCGACGGGGTCACTCCCACTCACCGCTGCCACGCCCGAACTCGGTGCGACGTTATTGCGCAATGTGGTTGTGCGGTGTTGTGCGGTACCTTTGGGATAGGGTGCAAGAGCTGGAGGCGAGGCTCTCGAGAGAAACGGCGCGGCGACATGGAGCTGAGGAGGATGCAAGGCGTAGTCAGGAGATGGAGCGGAGAAGGTACACGTTGACGCCAACCCTTTACACACGCTTGTGATTCACCCAATGGGAAACATCAGACCCGTTTGTAGGCGGTGTGGAGTGGAAGGGTGCTTGCCGACAACAACCCAGCTCCTGTCGCGTACTTTTCTTTCTTTCGGTGAGAAACCGTTTACCAGTACTGTTCAGTGGCGTGTTTGTGATGAGGCTTTCTGTAGGGTCACGATCTGCTTCGCTCGGCAACTAGCTTTGTTTCATCTCTGCATGGCCTCTCTAACGAAGCAAGTCATCCCCCCTCTGGTTCCATCGGCACGCCCCCTCAAATGCACACATACCGCCGCGCACCGCACACTCTCCACGCAGTATGGATGAGTTGCTGGAGGGCAGGAAGGCCGCACTATCCGTCCACACAAGGATAGGACTGGCCCAATCCAATCCTTACCACTCTGCGCCTGCTGACGGTGGGCAAGCCCCTGCCCCCGAACACGCTTGGAAACCCTGGGGTAGCCGCGGCAACGCGACAGGAGGTACTGCCACCACGGCTGCGATGACGAGCGGCGCTCGATCATCCACGATATCTGATGCTTTCCATCCTGGCGGCCGGGCGCGACACGAAGACAGCGAAGACCAACCGGGTGATCATTGCCGGTGGCAAGACCACGCAACGAGTCGAGGCAGACACCGGAATGACCTTTCAACGTCGGCGACTATCTTGCCCCCGCAACCGCCGTTGCGCCCTCCCCCTCTGGTCTCCGTCGCAGCCTTGCGGGCGTCTTTGAGAGGGCCCGGAGGCCAGCGATCGCCGTCTCCAGCGGTTGGTTCCATACGAGTGGGGTCGGAGCCATCTCTACAGCCCCTAGCGCATGCTCGCAGCCCGCAGGGATTGGACAACAGTCGCGCAGGCGCACGTCCTCGACCCCAGCCGCGGCGAGCCCCTAGCGAGGATGATTGTGACCGTAGCGCTGGTAATGGCGAAGCCGCCATTAAACTCTTGACAGGGAATGGTGGCGGCAATGATGGTGTCGGGGAGGGTGTTGAGTGCGGGTCGGAGGAAGGAGGGGAGTGGTGGGTGGGGAGTTGCGAAACGCAAGATTTGGATGGCAAACCATCGGGGTTGCAGGACACGCCTCTGCACGTGGTGTCCTTGTAAATGTTACTGCTGTGCCGCACGCAACCAAGATGGGCGGCATTCTTGGGGTGTGGATAGAAAGAGGGGGGATGGGAAAGCCATTTGCGCCCATGGTGGTGTTAATATGTAGTAAACGTATGTGTAGCGTGTGGTCTACTACAACGATGGCGTTTCTACCGCAGATTGGGTGCTGTAATATATGCTGTGAAAACGGGAGATCTTCCCGTGGGGATTTGTCAGTGGTGTCGCGTTCCCTTTGTGAATTGATGCGCCACGAAAAATCAGCAGGGCCTGCGACTGGCCTATTTGTACCGTCCACTCTGCAGCCTTTCCTACCCGAGTACGCTAACTCACATCGATCCGCACCCAATAGAACAGTGACAACAACATTTCGTAACAGCGCGGCCTCGCCCACATCAAGCGAGGTGTTTCTTCAGCCAGCCGACGATGTTGAGCCATTGATCGGCCTCGCTTGCCGGCATATCTATCGCGTGCACATCCTCCGGGTACACCAGCAGCTTCGTCTTCACCCCCCTGCTTCTGAGGGCGTGGAACCACTCCAAACCTTGCGAATGCGGGACCCTCCTGTCTTTGGCCCCCAGCGCCACGAGCGTTGGCGCCACCACACCATCTATATGCGCCACCGGCGAGGCCTTCCACATCTCGTGCAAGTCCTCGGCTGTGGGGGTCTTGAAGGCGTCAAAGTTGTACTTGCCGCACCCCAGCGCCTCCACGTAGCACCAATCGGGGATGTCGCTGACTGTAACCATGGACGCAATGTTGGTCACCTGCCGATATTACCCACAGGAATACCGGGCACGGGATCAAAAATGCTCAAAGTACCCTGTTTATGGCGGAGCATCTGCTTGAGATGGTGACGTGGTGATCACACAAGGCGGTGGGACATCACGATAGAACCAAAAAGGGGAAGTCCACTGGTGGGAAACTCCTCCATTGTCCACAAGGGGGGCAGAGTAGTGGTGCACACGCTACAAGGCAGTTCTAGTTTGTCGGTGACATTTACTGAGATTCGTACTCTTGTCACGAGACACGTGGGAGATCAATAAGATGGATTGCTTCGTGTGTATGTAGGCCCGTCGACCCTAATTTCGTTTTTGGTCCGGTCTGTTTGTGGCAAGCATTCTTCGACTGAAGCGATACAATGCTAGCATACCACAAAAAACAAAAAACACGAATGTCTGTGTGGCTGTAGTGAACCTGCAGCTGCCGAGCCGCGATATTTTGTCTCACAGCGGGGCGTCTGCCTACATAGCTAAGCTAACTTTATGCACGAGGAAGGCAGGCAGAGTGTTTGCTGCTTTGCGACACTTTAATCCCAAGCGATTAATGGGGATTAAGGTGTGCGAGGTTTCATTGGCATAACCGGCACTCGCGGCATCAGTCAAATCGTACAAGCACAAGGAGCATCGCCTCTGCTTTGTCACCTACGCAGTACGTCGTGTGGTTGATGAAACTGAAATCTTTTCGAAAGGCGCTTTGTTGCCAAAGATAAACCATTCGAGACCCGAGCGGGACCCAAGCAGCACAGTAGTATCTGTGTATCTCATACCCAGGCCAACCATCCGATCTTCGGGTTTAGCTTCAGGGCGTGCATGTACCCCAGCAAATCTATACGATCCCTTCCCGTGTTGGCACACGCTCACTCACCGGGTTCCTCAGGGCAGTAGCTTTGAAGATTTCTGGGTGTTGTGCGGTCAGGTGCGCGCCGAGAAACCCTCCGTGGCTGCCCCCTACGACTCCGACCCTTGCGGCGTCCAACGCTTCCGGTTCGAGGGCGAGCGCCGCTTTCGTGGCAGCTACGACGTCCGCGACGTCCTGTTTCCCGATACGCCCGGGGAGAGACTCCAGAGCCGTGGTTCCAAAGCCTGCAAAGACATCCACCACACCCATTTTAAGTTGGGGATAGGCTTACAGGCTAAGATGGGTTTGCTGTCGCAAGAGGCATCTGCGGCTGCTGAGATACTATCAGTCACGACCTAGCCGTACCGAGTGGTGGGCGCAAGACCGTTACAAAACAATAAGATCATCTCTCACCAGTAGATCCGCGGAAGTTGACGTGGAGGACGGCAAACCCTTGCGTCGCGCTAAGGAAGGCATATGAAGGCACGAACGCGGTTGGCATGACGCCATGAGGACCCCCATGAGGAACCACTACAAGAGGTGCAGCCTTGGCGCCCCCGCCGCCTTGATGCGGCGGCATAATAAGAACCGCCTCGATCGTTTGCTCTTGTTGTGGCTCGCCCGCTTCGTCATCAACGCCCGGAACAGGTACCGAAATCACTCTCCATTTGGCGTCGTCGAGGGCGCGCTTAACCCCCGCCGCCTGAGCACGGCCGACTCTGATCGAGGATGAGACGGAAACTCCTCCAACGGCCGGACCAAGAACAGCCTCCCCGTTCCCCGGTCCACCCCCCGCGGCGGGAAGAACAGCGAAGCCGCCGGGAGAGTTCGGGGAGGACGCCACCACGTACACCCCGGCCTCACCCACCGCTAACACAGAAGCAGAGGCGTCTTTCGGGTCTCCTGTAGAAGGGTCCTGCCCCGCCGCAGCGGTCGCCCTGACAACGCGCCCAACCTCTCCCGTTTCTGCGTCAACCTTAACAACAGACTGCCGGGAACCCCAAGCGCTCGATAGGAATATGGAACCGCCGTCTGGCGTCCAGCAAGCGTCGGGGAGATCGTCTACCCAAAGCCCCGGGAACGCCGCGCTCGACTCCGGCGCAGCCACAACATCTACAAGGGTGCGCGGCGGGCTGCCGAGGGCTCCCTTTTCTGGATCCCACGAAGCGGATGTGAGGCGGAAGCAGCCGCTGTGAGTGTCGAAACCCTCTTCCCTGGAGAGCCACACCAGGCTGTCGCCCGACGGCGAAAAACGCGCCGAGCGAGCTAGACGCCAAGAGGGGCAGAGGCACGTGTGCTCCTCCTGCTCCTGCTTGTCAATACCTTCCTGTTGAGTGGTCTTGCCGGCATCGGCAGAATCCTCTTCGCCGCTACCACCCGCGGCCTCCCCGTCCATGCTTTTCAGCAGTGAGCCTACGGGAGCGGAGTACAGTTTGCAGGGACGCTGGTAGCAGTAGATCATGCCGAGCTTGCGCGGCTCACAATCCCAGGCCGTGTAGACCACGTGCCTGCCGTCTTTGGAGAATTGGGGTTGACCGGGGGTGAGCGTGCTCGAGATCCCAGGGATTTCCTTCACTTCGCCGCTGCCGCCGATATCGGCAAGGAACAAGCCTAAGCGACTCACCTACGGAGTATTCACCAACGAGAAAACCAAAGGCGAAACGCGAGAGGTGAACATTCCGTGGCAAAAAAAATGCCGTCATTGTGCGACTGACGTTGCTTGCTCGGCACAGGCGACGACTGGCCAAACTCAAGAGCGTTCAACATTCTTGACGAGCCACGCTGACATAAAAGCATACCATGTTAGGAGTACATGCACGGTCTCTGCCTACCGGGGGTGACGCAAGATGACCTGAGGAACGATTTTTGCGCGTGCGATCGCTATCATGTCCAGTTTCGTTGGGAGCAGACATGTGTGAAACAAGGATGCGGGCTTTTCTTGCCCATTGTCTCCATATTTTCGAAGCTGCTGCCGATCAACACGGCAATCCATCATACATTGCAACCAAAGCCACACCTCAGCACACCGCACAACAGATAATTCCTTCGAAAGGCTAGGTCAATCCCAAAGGTGCGCTCACCCCTTCATACTTCTCGCCCCAGTCTTCTTCGTACACGAACTGCTCCCCCGGTAAGGGTGACGACTTAGAGCCGGTTTCGGTTTTGTCGGCCTGGGGCTTCGAGAAGAACGATCTGGGAGGTGTGTGAGTTTGGGTTTGATCGCAATTAGGCGATGTATACACGCAGCCGCGGGGTGGGGGGCGAGGAAAAAGCGAAACCACAATATGCATGCAAAACTACAACTACACTGCAAGGGTGCTCAGATCGGGTGCAACGTTAAGAACGTCGAGATGGAGATGAAAAGCCGCGTCCACGTGTACACAGACGGAAGGGGCCAAGACCTCTCGGGCGGTAATCTTCATGATCCTTACCAGTACTGGCTTGTACGCTGCGACCCAATCGTCTTGCACCACCGTGCCTATACATTCATGAAACGTGCATTATTCGTTTCAACTGAAATGCACTTTGTCGTCAAATCACCAGATCTCAACTCTCTTTCGTTTCGAAAGAGCACCCAGCCAGATGAAAATCACGCACGCTCTTCTTCACCTAGTACTGGTATCGGACTGCACATACCACACGCTCTCATCTTCTCCGCAAGGCTAATCCTCCCACCATCCAATACGGGGCGGATTTACACTTCCACACCTCACCTTGTCTCGGTAGCCTTCTTTTGTGCGACGTAGACCACCGTGCTCTCATCAGGGGACCAGTTGAGACCCCCGAACCAGGTACCCCCGGCTATCTTGCCGTGCACCCCGGCGGTCGCAATGCGGTCCATCAGCTGCCCGTCCTCATTGCTCCAGATTTCGATAACGTACGCGGCGTCCTTCGCCGTGGAGTCTTTGCCTGATGCAGAGTCTTCCCTTATGATGGCCAGAAGCTTGCCGGAAGGGGATGGCTTGAAGGCGACGGCCCCGATGAGTTCGAGCGGGAACGGCGATGATCGGTGCCATTTGCCCTCGGCCAGCTCATAGGAGTGGACGAAAGAACGCAGCTTGTTGCCTGCAGGCGAAAAGAAATGCGCGTGCAGAGCTGTGTGCTGGTGGCGTGTAGCGCTACTGTGTTGTGTATAGTCTAGGTACAGGGCTGCGTACATGTCGCTATCACAGAGCGCAGCGGATTGGTCAACGCCCGCTTGCACCCTGCCGCGTCACAAAAAGCCCGGAGCTTACTCTCCCCCGGCTAATTTTCTCTGGAATTGTATCCTGAGTTTCGGAAATGAACCCTGACCTGACGGGAAACCGTTGATTTTCTCCACAGCAAATTACTTCTCGTTCCCACGAAAAACACGAATCTTCCCTGCTCCGAACGAAGATGATTTACATCCGAGACACGCTCCATGGTTGAAAGCAGCACGGTTGACACGCCCGTTGAAACAGAACATGCAGCAGCATTCCCAGAAGGAGAGGATGTAAAGGGTGGATATCATTGCTTTACATACCGGAATGAATCGTGTTTCGGGTCCTTTCGCTTGGTTGGAGCGGAAAGTAATTTCTGCGGAGAAAATAGCTAATGGCCGATGTTCGAAGGGTCCACCTGTCCATCTCCCGTTAGGTCCATCTCCCGTAAGGTCAGGGTGTTAGGGTATACTTCCGAAAGTCAGGGTACACTTCCAGAGAAAGTAACCGTGGCAGGGAAACGCGGGGCTTTCTGTGATACAGCGGGGTGATCACGGGCGTCGACCAACCAGCTATAGGCTCATTTCAGGCTGGGTACATGCACAAGATCAAAATATGGCGTCGGCCGAGCAGTCGCTTTAGATCCCGGGGGATTACCCTGTTGATGTGCCGTTTACGCAATACAAAACTTACAAGCACACCGAAGTGTACACTGTAGACTGCCGATGAACAGGTATAAAAGCTTGTTCCTGCTTGAATTGCACTGGAGAGTTGTCGGTAGGCGTCAGCTCGCCCGGATCTACTGTTACCTACTTGCTGTTTGTATGTACAGCAGTACTGCTGTCTCCATGTACAGTCAGGAGTACCTGCCCCAGAGATATCAAGGATCCCGACCGGCATTGTTGTCTCGCTCTAGCATCTTGGGATCATGTCGTATAGGTAAGGAGATAAAGGAGGAAACGCCAGATGCAATTGCGGGGCACTCGCACAAGTCCTAGCTCTACCTTCAATGTCGCGAGCTGTCCGTTGCACCAGCAGTGTTTCCGAATGCTCCCCTGGGAGCACCCACGCCTTGCTGATGCCGGGGCTTTGCGCGAAGATTCCTGCATATGCTTGCACTGCTTCAGCACCACCCAGCATCCTTGCAGTAGTGCCTGAGCGACACCGAAATCGGCTAGAGTAAGGTGTGATGGAACCACGAGCGGTCCACGCTAGCGGAGCTCCCAGAAGTCGGCTCAGCAAGAGCATCCAAGCAAGTGGCATTGGACACGCCCGGCCTTGTTTGTTCGCGAGGGGGCTCCGCGAAGTAAAAGGCGCGTGTCCTGTATGTACTGTGTGTGTGTGTCACCCAAGCGCGCATACATGTGTCGACACGCAGCAGGTTTCGATGCACACACAAACACTCTTGACTCACATTGTTCACTACGCATGGATAACGTGCACACATAACATATGCATTGCACCCCTTTCGAACATGCGCAGTGTATGCGTAGAATATGAGAGAGGCGTGGGGCTACAAAATAAGGTTATGTACTTTTCGCTGATAAAAGAATGTCGAAGATGCTGCACAGCAGCTAAAATACGGTAATTATAATGTGAGATTTTGGACCCTTACACTTACACTGCTGCAAGCTCGAAAATAATTCACACGAAACAGAACGTCCCAGACCTACAGCAGTGTAGTACGACCGCAGGAGGGTGACATGGAATTTCACATCTTCATGACAGATTCCAGCACGGCCTCGAAGTAGTTTATGTTGAAACGTAGTTTATTGTCAGCTCAACACAATAAATCTATCTTCATTGTGGAGTCCGATACTGCCGTAGACTATATCATGTCGCTCAGCTACATACGAAGCAGTAGCAGTGCGCGGGACCCGGGATGCGTCGTTGCCAGCTTCTCTGAAGGTTTTAGATTAGCACGTTCGAGATCCAAGGTTGACGTTAGCCCGGTTTTCGAAACCTACCTGCAGGGTTAGCGAGCAGGATGCAACTCCGATCCGTCGACAACGCAACCGCGCGCGCGCCCGTGTGTTGAACCACATCTATCTCTCCCCTGAACGCGATAGCCTGTCATACTATAGTGTTCCTTCACCACCTCCAACAAGTGTCGCGATCGTTTCTGCAGCTCCGGTGGTTTCTCATGTTTTACGTGTGGTAGGAGGATAGGATGTGTGTGCATGTGTGCGTCTGCGTACCTTGATGTGACGGCACTTCTTTTCTTCTCCTTCTCGCCTCTCTGGATTTTAAACGCTGATCCAACAACGAATGCCATTCATGAAACGAGAGACCGGCTTTCTACAGTAGTGTTGTCCTCGGGGTACCGCAATTAAGGATCGCGGGGGAGACTGGACAGAGCTGCTAAATGTATGTGTGTGTTTCTGTAAAAAGCGTCGACCGCGCTATACCGCCTACAAATGAACAGGCGTTGTCAGCCATATATATGCATATAACCACGTAAATACACTCGAACACGCTTTCCGAGGTGTGCGTGTACGTAATTCACTCGACCCCTCTCGCTATGTGGATACGCAATGACGAAGCGTGCGCCCCACGCGCACACGTGAACGAAGGTCTCAGAACGACACCTCTTCGTAGATAGTACATGCCAAGCCACCCGGTTCCATGAAATGCTTGACAAACCGGAAGCACTTCCGTCGATTTCGTGGTTGCTATTTACGCAGGGCAAACATGACGCAAGGCCTTCATCTGTACGCCAAGCTCAAGCTCCAGGCCTTTCTTATTCGCCCACTGGCAAAAGGCCGACACACGCATGGGCATAACTTTGTGAACAAAGGTGGTCGACATAATAGAACAAGACGGGGCCGTTTCAGTCGATTTACAAAATTCCGAAGCCTCCCCGCATGGTCGCCCGCTTCATCACTTGTCGATGTAGAGCAAGCGACCATCGCGAAACCGACCGTCTGGCACACCACGTGACGAGGGCGACGGCAACGAGCTCACACATCCAGGGTCTTGCGCCAGGGATTCTCCTTGCCCCGCCCCCTCTTCCGCTTGGCGAGCACGCCAATTTTCTCCAGGAAGCCAATCCACCTGAGGCAATGAATGCAGGATGAGTGGGTCAATAGCATGGATGTCAGGATGCCACAAACCCAGCGACAATGCAGCAACAACGACGAAGTCTTCAACGAAAGGAGGACCACAAGATTGAACGACGCTTTGCCGGCACGCGGCGAACGAAAAAGGAGAGCAGAATTTCAACGTTTTCCATGTTCACGATGAAGATGTTCAGAAGAAATACGGAAGGTTGTATTGAGTGCACGGGTTCCGACTACGTGCGGGCGAGCGTGATGATGCGACGACATCCGCGCCAAAAGAGTGAACAGCGGTGTCAAAAGTGATACTACCGGAACAACAACAACTGACAAGATCTTGTGTGACAGTATCAGGTCACCCCGCCGAAACAAAATCCAACCTCTTCATCGCCAACGAACTTCGTTTTTAAGAACATCCTTGTTACCTGATCTTGTGGCATCGCCAGCAACGATTTCTGCACGATTTCTCCGAAAGATTTGTCCTCTCTCAGCATGCCCTCCAAGGCGACTCTGTGAAAAGTACGTGGTGGGCGAGCAAGGCAGGCCACGAGGTGAAAAACAGTCACATCAAAACGCGCCCATAAGAGAAAAGGGAAAAGGGAAAAACTGTCGTCCGGGGCGTACTGTATGCCCAGAATCTACCGTAGGGTTTCTCAATCCGCCCGAAAAGCACGCGCGAAACAAAACAGCAGCCTCGCGAACACACCAAGTGCGCAACATCATTTGAGAGACGAGCGGTGCAGCAAACAGGGTAAAGCAGGGTCGTTCGAAAGCAGCGGCGCCTTGAACATTGTCCTGCCCCGGAATGACTCAGCTCATCGTGAGTTTGCAAAATCAACTGACAACACAACGACACTACGGCCCTTCACGTGCCTGCTGTCACCTTCTCCGTTGAAATAAATCAGGTTCCTGATACTTGCTGTCAAAACACAAACATTCAAATTATTTATTGCGTGCAAGTAACAACAGAAGTGTGCCCCGGATGGAGGGGACCCCGCGTGATCACCCTGCCCTTGGCCATCCCTTTTAGACCTACCGGAACTTCTTGCCGCCCTTCTCTCCATGAAACATGTGCCAGATCGGCTTGGCCAGTCTTCGTCGGCAAGCGAGCCACTTCTCCCCACAGGCCTTCTCCTGTCTCTCTCCGTACTCGGCGTACCTCTCGAGCACCTCTCGTCTGGTCAATCCTGGGTCCTGTGTGTGTGGCCGCGCAAGAACATCGGGTGGACACAGCATCAAACCAAATAGAAACGTTGATTGCGTGGGAACTCGAACCACGTATCTCAACAACATGTGAACAATGTGTCGCCAAACGCTATCCTTGTAGGGTATGAAGGAGTTCAGGTAAAACGAGGCCGTCCACCTGGCGATAAGAACGGGGTGAGGAATGGTGTGTTACGACGCACGCGACACGATACCGGTAGACCACTAAGAGGAACCTACCTGGACCACCTCTGAGCTAACGTGAGACTAACGAATGGGAGCAGATTAACGCTCTACTTCTACAACGTCTTATTCCTGACAGACTGCGGAGAAGCAAAATGTTTTTACTTCCGAGTCGAAGAATGGAATGAAGGCAAACGGCCTAGCAGCCTGGCTTGTGCCAGAGAGTAAATATCAGATCAAGTCATCTCACAGGCGATACGTCTAAGGTCAGATGCTAGTCGTGTGGTGAGCTTGGACACTAATACAAGGAAGACTGCACGAAGACGGGAGGATGTATCGACAAGCTCGATGGCAGCACAATAAAGATTCCGGCAGAACGGCGACAAGACCGGTAGGAAGAAATTGTGCCGTTTCCACAAAACACACACCCACGACACCTCGGACTGCACAACATTAGCGGCTAGGAAGTCCGCACCGAAGTCATCAAGGAACAGCACAAGCGGGGCGAGAGTAACTTCGCCAACGCAGCTGCCGAAGAACATGAGTAGTCAAGGGACAATGTCTCGACGACAGATACCACTAGGGTGTTGAACCATATCAGCGTGTCTTTTCAAGCTAACGGGGCAAAGGAGTCGATGACATCGGATCAGGACAACGACGACATCATCTACAAACCCATGGGATTCTCGTTTTCGGTCACGGAGGAAGAAGAACTCTCCACCATTGGACCGCAACTGCACGTGTTTGACGATGATGGTTGACAGCGGAGCATCCGCTCATTACATCAATGATACGCTGATTCCGGGTTCAAGAAGATGATGACAGATTGTCGTAGACTGGCCCCTCCCTCCCCGTGTCATAACCACGGCAGGCCTGCACAAATTCGGTGGAACAGCTACATGTTATTTACGCTGCGGCACGCCAACAGCAACGGGAAGCCGCGTATCGTGCGTCTACCCATCACGATAGTTCCGGGGATCAGACGGAGCTTATTCTCATCCGCAGCCGCCCATTTGAAGGGCATAGAAACAATCATGTCGTACTTCGCAAGACTGGAAAGGGACAGCATACACTCTCCTCTGAGGCGAGATGGATCGATCTTCAAGGTAATTTGAAGATTATCTCCCCAAATTTCATCAGCTCAGACGCAGTCGGCGTTCTCCACAACCAACGACGACATGGACAACCGTCGTCTCGGACACCTGAACGAGAACAACATGCAGACTCGGGTGTCTCGTTCGAAGTAGATGATTCCTCTTGCAAGGTTTGCAAGCTTGGGAAAAGTGCTCGGCTCAAGCATCCTTTGACCACATCTCCGTCCGAGCTGGTCTACACGAACTTTGCTGGTCCGTTCAAGTTCAAGCTTCAAGAGAAGGACGGATCCAACTATTTCAGCAAGTGCACGGATCATTGCAGCAGGTGGAAAGAAGTCCTATCGCGTCCAAAAACCGCGCAAACGCCGGGTTACGGAAGGCGTTCACGTCACATTTAGTGAGACGCAGCCAAAGGCACCGCGGGAAGCTGGACACAAAACTCTGTCCAATCCAGACGAAACGAAAGTGCATAGCACACAGGAGCTGACGAGCGTACCATTGGGATATTCTTGCTCATTCACCTCTCCTCGACTCAACTAGCGAGGATAATAACAACCAAGAGGAAGACAGTTGCAGAGAAGAAACTAATCGGAAGGTTCACCACGCCCACCCACAACAATCGGTTCAGTGGATACGCTCAATCCGCCGTCAACACCGACTTCTGTGAGAACACCGAGTAAAGGAACGTCATCCGACCACAAGGAGGACTCGCCGCAGGGACGGGATAATCAAGTTCATCGATGCTTCCTGACACATCGGTGGACAGCGCAGCATCACTACGATCGCAGTCGCTGAACAGGGCCTTATGGTCCAAGAGGAACCTGCCCACGATACCGAGAGTGTGCACACTGCGGGGCTCGATGTAAAAACGCTATATTCGAGATGAAACGTCTGGTCACATCCGTCACGTTTGAGAAAGAAGACCATGGTCTCGAGCCGGAACGTAGATCACTCGTCCCTGGAGTACACATACGTCCCGGAAACGATCACCCACTCCAAGCCGGATCCGGCCAGCATCGCGTCGCCAAACACCATCAAGGGAGCCAAGGCGTCAACACACAGAGTGGCTATAGACAACGAAATGACGAGCCTTAACGAGAGCAACGTCAACGACCTCATTCCAAGATCTTCCGTTCCCCAGGCCATCGGATCACGGCGGGCGTTCAAGGTCAAGAGCGACTACCTTGCAAGGTATGAATTGTCTTTCAAGGTCATGCTCAACGGCCAGGAATCGATTGCGGGACAAGTTTTGCACCGGTTTGCCGCACCGAGAGGCAACGGATGCTAATGGCCATCGCCTGTCATTTTGAATTGGGGACATTTTAATGCTGGAAGTCGAGGCGTCGTTCCTTCAAAGCCCCATCGACTCACCAACATACATGCGACAAGCCCCGGATACGAGAAGCTTGACGTCCAAGGAAAACCCTTCACCATGAAGCTGAAGCAAGCCGTTTCCGGACAGCGCACAGCAAGCCTCGTTTGGTATCTTACATTGGACAAAGCTCTTTGGCGATGGGGTTCAAGGCCAAAGGACGGACCCACCCACGTACATCTCAGAAATTGGGGGAGGATACAGTCTTATTCACCATCATGTTGAGACATTCTCGTGGCATCGCCTGACGGGAAGCTGCTCTTCGAGAACAAGAAGCAGTTTATGGGTCGTTTCACCATGAGCGATCTCGGAGAGGTGTCTCTCATCCTTGGGGAGGAAGGTCACACGCGATCGAGTCAAGAAGATCCTCCCGATCAGCCAAATGGCCAACACCACATCACTCCTGGAACGAAACACTGCAACCCAGTCAGCACGCCAAGCGTGGGACGAGAAGTATCGCTCGATCAGCCAGCAGACACTCTGCTCGACGAGGACGCTATCAAGACGCACCAAAGCCGAGTCGGAAGTCTCCGATACTTGAGCCGAACCAGTCGCTGAGACATCTCATTAGCCGTGCTTGAACTGACACGGGACTAGCGACCAAGTGCCCAGCAAGGCGCACATGTCCAGGGCCACCCATGTACTTGCAACTACTTGGGGCGAGTGGAACTGTTCGGAACATCATCCGTGGATAGGAATAGGACCACATGGTTAACACAGGTCGTATGACACGAGGACTGGACGGAATGGAACACCAGGCCGGGGATATACCCACACGCTCTCACTCCGTTTTATCCTCAGGCTCTTCTCTCTGTCCGCTACACGTACAACAAGCTCAAGCTATGTACAGGTTCTCCATCAAGCGGACGTATGAAGGAGCGCTAAAACAGATCAACATCGACGTGCTGCGCGAAGTGGCACCCAAGCTCGGAGACAAGATCGATGTTTCGCTGGCGGACGTCCAGGAGTACGAACTGCAACGTGAACCCTTTGTGGACGACTTGGACGCCAGGGGTGGCAAGGTGATGCTCCTCGTGGTCGGATGAACTTCGACAGCATCCCACAGTTTTGTTCGGACGAACCGTTCTTGCGCGTTTAAGGGGACCGCCATCTCCACAACCCACGAAAGCACGACGTCGACATGTTCACGGACATTTCCGAGGACAGCTTAGAGTCTAGTGAAGCAGACAGCCGCAGTGTCAAAGCCGAAGGCAAGCAAAACGCTGTCGTAGACGTATACGAGGTATGTTGCAAGCTTATCTTTTTTCAGCTGGCTTGGGGCTGGCTTGGGCACCTCATGACCCACATGATATTCCCATCACAAGCCGCGGCAGAACGCATTTGGAGAGTAGTATGAGAAGTCGGCATTTCTCTTGCAAGTACCAAGTTTTTCACAACTTCATGTGCAAACTGACAAACACCGGGCATGTGCGTCTCATAGAAGCCATCTTAAAGGATGGCGTATGGACGGCACTTAAACGGTTCTGGTTGGCGGAAGCCCAGCACACGGGCGTCGTTGGTACTTGCAAGAGAAAATACCGACTTCTCATGATACTATCCAAATGCGTTCTGATCATGTGGGCCATAAGATGCCCGAGCCAACCCCAATTCGGCTGGAAAATATAGAACTCGCAACATATACGTCTACGATAGCCTTTTTCTTGCGTTTGCCTGTGACACTGCTGCTGTCTTCTTCCAAGGACCCTTAAGTTGTCATCGGAATATCGGTGAACATGCCGACGCCGTCGCTCTTGGTTGGTGGAGATGGCGGTGGTTCCCCTTGAGCGGCAAGAACGGTTCCTCCAGAACAAACTGTGGGATGCTGTGTCGTGGTTCATCCGATCATCCTTCCCACCCCTGGCGCCCAACTCGTTGCTATGCCATGCCATAGATAATTTTCCGTGTGGGTTGTCCTACACGGACTAGGGAATACTTGAAGAAGACAGGCTCGATAATCTCATTATGTATCTAGCACAGCACAGATTTCCAGAAGAAAGCATCACGTTGCAAGTAGCTCAGACTTGCGTGTGTGGAAAGATATGTGCCATCGCAAGTAATCAGACTTGCGGGCTTGAATGAATGGATATTCGTATGCACTAAGCAGCCGAATTTGAAAGCATTAGCATTGTAATTCCGTCGTTGAAGATGTATTCTGCGTTAAATCGTACGTCAGTGCAAGAAATTTTCTTACTCTTGCAAGCAGCAGTACTCTATGTGCATACGTGGCAAGTTCGAGAACACGGTGTTGAAGTCACCTTTGCCAGTAACGAATCTTAGCTTACCAGTACCATATGCTCAACACATGAGATTGGTTGACGTTGCTGGATATGATGCGATTTCATTATTTCGAGGATGGGCACGCACTCGCCCCATCCTGTCCCTCTCCTTTTCTGCGGATCCACCTGGCTTCGCTCTGTTCTCTGCATTATTTCTGGTCTTCACCGATCAATAAACTACATTTCCCCCAAACCATCTTCTCCTTCGGACTTCCTGCGTACTCAGAGCCAAGGCTGTCGTACTCAAAAAGAGTCCAGTGGCACAATGAATGTGTCTGTAAACGATACGCAGGTTCACACGCAGCCTTGAGTTTTGCTTTTTGACCTGTGACAATAAGATTGCACAATCGGGTGCTCTGTTTATGTACATGAGTGGTCATTGCTGCTTACGCACGTTCTGCTCGCGCGACACACTGCGGAGAGAGCACGCACAACTCCAGAATAAATTAGGACGTACCTTACGTTCGATAACAGTCAACAACACCTCATTCGAGAACCCATACGGGACTATCGTCAACATCCACAAGCCTACATTTACTGCGACCGGCGTCTCACCATAGGGTCCTATCATAGCCCGTGCCGTACCTCGTCGGAGGGACAGCTACTCTACATTGCACTCCCATACCCTCGGCTTCGTGAAAGCGCGGTTGAAACCTACCTTCGCCCCGAACAACATAGAATCGGCTTGGCTCCAATACCATGGATTGCTGCTCCAGGATCTCCCCACCATCACTCCGTGAGCGCCTTGCTCCAGGCAGGAGACCGCCTTGCGGGAAGAAGGTGTGTGGGGGCGATGGGGGCAGGGTTCAGTCTGCAATGTTGGAGAGCGATCCGCTTAGGTCCGAGGGTTTCGTGAGCATGAACGCCGTGGACAAAACCCAGGACAAGCACTACTTTATAATAGTACAGTCCTCGAGCAGTGAGTAGAGAGCGGGGCGCTTCGATAGCCAAAAGCGGACATGGTGAACCTGTTAGTTCAGCACTCCCATCGCTGATCTCACCCACCGTGTGCGAAAGCTACACGCCCTCCCCGCGCATGGCACCTTCAGCACAGTAACCCCGATGTCAGGATACTTGGCTTTGGCGCGTGGTAGTACAGTGGTCGCGCACGAAGATTTACCACAGGCGCACAACAACGCGCACCTCTTCATACGTGTTGACCCCCCCGTTCAGCGTGAAATCCACATCTGGAAAGTCCTTGACGAGTCTGTATACGAAATCGTACTTCAGGGGCGGTATATTCCTGTTCTGTGCCGGACTGAGCCCGCCGAGGATGGCCTTGCGGGCGTGGACGATGAAGTGCGGAACCCCTGCCCCGCGGCTCACCTGATGCCAAGCCCACCGCCATGTTATAAGCCAAGCAACCGCGCAGATAATTAAGGCAATAAATCGAGATAGTTAAGTGAAGTCACTGCACGGTTAGAAAGTGAATCGGGGAGTGTAAGAACACCTTAGCAGGACGCACATGGCGGCAGAAAGCCGATCATGCGCATCGATGACAGCAAGAAAAAAAAAAAACGTCAATGAAAGCGGTGCGGCGCAGGAGGCCTTTTGCCCAAACGGGACCGACCGAATAGAACGACTCTTGCCTCTGGCCAATGTACTACACTGCTGCAGACAGCTCCGAACGTACGTGGGTGTGAAACACGAGCGCGCAGATGCGGCCACAGAGCCCAAAAAATTGGAAAACAGGACGACACTATTATAGGCAGCTAAACGCATCGCCCGACGCATCGGCCTTGCGGCGCAGCAGCGGCGTGAACAACCCCCTCCCACCGGCTTGACACGCGGTTCCAACGTAAAATCCTTCCGCGCGTGGACTACAGCAAAGGGGAGCGAAGCCCACCTCTTCCACGAAGGCGGCAAGCTGCTCGTACGAGTCGTCGTTGTCCACGCCGATCCGGCACTTGACCGTGATCGGCGTGTCCTCCCCTGCCCCGTCCTTCATCGCCAGGCACAGGTCCTTGACAAGGGAGGGCGACCGCATCAGCGCCGCTCCGAAGGCCCCCTTGCCCGCGACCTTCTCGCTGGGGCACCCGCAGTTTAGGTTGATGGCGTCGTACTTGTACGGGCGAGCCAGGCGGCAGGCTTCTCGAACGTCGGTGGTGTCTGACCCGCCGATCTGCGGCCGACAGAGCGACGCCGATAAACATTAACGAGTTTTGCATGGAGAGAGAGAGAGAGAGAGAGAGAGAGAGAGAGAGAGAGAGTCGTCGTTCACCGTTAGTTGGGAAGAAGCCAAGACACCGCAAATGCGAGTGACAGCAGCAGCGGCAACTTAGCAGCGGCACCATAGGAGCGGAGCATTCGTCGAAGAACCTTACGCCAAACGCATGTATGGAAAAAACTGCCTGTTCATGGCGGAGCAAGTGAAAAGCAGACCCTAAAAAGAACACGATGAACTGCTCTCGACTCGATCTGCCATGTGCTTTCGGAGAGCACACGAAAAGCGAGGTTCTAATATAAGTTCCTTGGCAATGTCTTGTAAGCAGTATTAGGGTAACCATGCCAATCGCATTGATGGGACGACGATCTGCCCTCGGTCACAAATAAACCTACGCGGCAGAAACAACTGTTGAAACCAGGGTCGCAGTTGCAGTGAGCCTACATAGATGTGCCTTTCCGGGTGTGGGGGGAAAAAGTCGAGTACCTGTAAGACGACTGGGTGTTCGACCTCCTCGTTGTAGTCCAGAAATCGACCGAGGTCGTCAGGGTTGTGAATGATTGTCGATGACGGCACCATCTCCGTCCAAAGCACCGTGCGAGTTGTTAGCAACCGCAGCAGGTAGCGCATGTGCCGGTCTGTGTACTCCATCATCGGAGCGAGAGAGAACACCTGCGAACGAGCCAAGCGGGCAAGCCTAGTATCACCAGTATCAGCAGCAGACTTGTGGCCAAGGGCCCTCATGTTGCGGGACGCAACTCTTCACAGGTGGCGCAGAAACCCGATTTAAGCACTAGCACCGAGGCAAACTCTCATGCACGTTATTAGTAGTGGTGTGGAAACTTGGCCTCAGCTTTCCTCCTACAAGTCACTGGATGCCTTCAACGTCTTTGCTGTGGAGGACAGGTGTAGAATTGTTACAACCATTGCTATGTTGCACATACAAAAGTAGGACAGATGATCCGAGCAGAGTGTCTTGCCGATGGTTGAACAACAAGGAACCTGACCATGGACACGGACCTTTCAGCGGCACCTGCGGAGATGCGGAATGTGGGACCTTCGGTCCTCGTTTCCCTCGCCCCTACGGTATCACTCTCTCTCGGTTTCCTCTCTCTCTCTTCCGAGACCTCTCCTTGCCAAATCTCAACGAAAAGACCTAGGTCTGCTTCCAACGAGAGAAGCCTGCGTCCTTATTGCGCCGTATCTGAAGGCGGCATATCTGTTCACCAAGCTCGGCATGGTTGCCAGCTTTGACGGCCCTCACGCTCTTTCCCACAGACGGTACCGGCGTGGCCGGGCAGGAGCCGGGCATCATGGGGGCGCTGGTCCAAAACATCATGCAGACGGGTAGTACTCTGAGCACACCGATACACCTATCGGACATGTACTCATGGACCACCATGGCTCACCCGTTGCGATAAGAAGGACACATTGGTTGCGGCTCGGCCTTCGGCAAGGTCTATTTCCACGCCCATGGTATGCACTCATGCATACCGTAAGTGACACAAGAAAACACATCCTGGTGATAAGATTTTGGAGTTTAAAAACTTATCACCGGGTGTGCTTTCTTGGCATGGGTGTGCTATCTTGTGTCACCGGTGGGATCATGTTCACGTTGACGGAGCCCGCAATCAGGGTGTGTGATAAGCCAAGGGTGTGTGGTAAATAGGGGGGGTGATAACATATTTACCTGCTCCACAATTCCTAGAAGGGGTGTGATAAATGAAGGTAAGTGTGATAACACTCAGCAGACTCTGTTGCGGGGTCCCCAACCGACGATGTTGTGCGGGCCTCGGTGGATGCTGTTGAGCGGGCTTTGGCAGCACTTGCGGCGGCAAGTGCCAATGGAGTCTCATCGTTTGGCTTGGCGGCGGGTTGCTTCGAGAAAAATGATGTGATCGCCCGTGGAGCCGCCGGCGCAGACGTTGATGGCACCGTCTGAGCGACGCCACTTCCAGCAGGGTTGTTTCAAGAGGGTTGTCTACCTCCTCCACCTCCGTATTGTCCTTGTTTGTGTGCATACCAGCTGTGTGCCTCTGTTCGTGTGTGCACGTCGGGCTGTGCACATCCGGGCCAACAGCCACCAGCCACCAGGTGTGATAATGGGGGCTCCATGATTGGAAATGCGGCGAACCGTAGGGGGTGCGCTATCTTGTGTCACCGGTGTGATAAATTGGCGTTTTTTTCAGAGTCTCAAAAAACGTCACCGGGTGTGCTTTCCTGGAGAGGTGTGCTATCTTCTGTGAGTGTGCTATCTTGTGTCACGGTACATGTACACGAGCACGTGAGTCAGGCTCAACTCTCTACTGTATGATGTATGGCAAACAAAACGGGAGGCCATTATCTGGTTTCAAGAGGGACTCGCGCTGCTTGCCAGGTTTGCGAGAGTAAAAGCCCGGAAAGAGGCAGCGCAACGGA
Organism: Ectocarpus siliculosus; assembly: GCA_000310025.1. NCBI lineage: Eukaryota > Phaeophyceae > Ectocarpales > Ectocarpaceae > Ectocarpus > Ectocarpus siliculosus. The sequence goes on along the minus strand of FN649727.1, from coordinate 147,561 downwards.
CGGACCTGGTCCTGCAACCCAACGCGCACCTGTGAATGTTAGCCCGAGTTCGACACCTAGACTACATAAAACCGCCGCAGCGGATCTCCGGTGCCTAATTGACTCTGAGTTGGTGAGTTGGTACGTAAAAATGCACTATGTAACCAACCATTTACCTATGAAGTGCGGTTGTATCCTACCTCACGGCCCCTACCAAGCGCGGATGGAGGTGAATCAGGCGCCGCGCCCGCTTCCATCCGCGTTCGCCTGCCATGCTTCTTGCCATCGGTCTCCCAGTGATCGACGGGCGGCGCTGCTGCTGTGTGTCGACATCGTCGTGCTCTCAATCCCTGATGCTGTGATGGTATTGCCAGCGGGAATGCCCTCGCAGAGTGAACTACCACCAGAGCTGAGAGGCTCATGCTCTTCAGCTTCATCATCGCACCAGCGGGCACACGAAGGGCGAGCGAGCGAGATGCTGCTGAACAAGGTAACGAGGTGCCACTCCTAGGGGACATTTGAGATCTACCCCGGAGTTTCAAAGCTCGATTTTGTTTTTTTTACAGTCCCGCCGTCTTGCCTGCCCGCATACCGCCCACGCCCAGGACAACAAGCAACAAGCATAACAAGACAACGAGCGCGGGAAGACCAAACCTTGCCCAGGAAAGTTCGTTCATGGACCCTCAACAGGTATGTCTGGCGCTCCTGTGTGTTCGACGGTCATATCGTCGGTGCAGGCACTCTATGAATGTTATGTACGTACACGCATACGCGGAGGGTCTATGGAGCCGACTAAATAACAAAGCCCGCGAGTCCATGTTCATGTTACAGGCAACCACAAGACCGCGTGGGTGGCCACGTGCAGCATGACCGGTGGTGCCTGCATAATTTACTTATGGTGGCGATATGTGTGGCAAACTGCAGGATTTGCGTGTTCCTCGTAAAACGGAAGTGCTCGTGCATCCACACCGCACTACTGTTTCTTGGAACACACACCCTGCCTGCTGATGCCTGATTGCCAATAGGTGGTCGTACCGCGCACGCAAAGTACCACCTACTTTCCTCCCTTTTGTGACGTTCTTACCCCCCGACATAGATGAATGGAGGACGATTCTTGCTGTTGGTCACCGGGGCATCTCGCGGCTTCGGGCGCTGCGTTGCGGAGGAATTCGTTCGCCAGGTTGCCCCTGCCAACCCCGTTGACCTCGTCCTCGTCGCAAGGAGCGAAACTGGCCTGGAGAGTGCCACCGATTCTGTCAATGAGATCGCCGCGAGTATCAACGCCCCCGGTGGTGTCGTCGTTCGGAAAGAACCCTTGGACTTGGGAGACCTGGATCACCTCGAGGCAAACCTGGAGGGTGTTTTCAGTCGGATAGGTGAGTCGTCGAGGACGAAAGCCCGATCGATCCACTTCAAGTTGACCGCATGAGGTTTACCACAGCGAGGAAATTGATTGCATTTTGTATGTGCTACGCCGACGAACATCTTCAAATCGAGCCCTCGCCCCTAATCATTGGTTGGTCATTAGTGGTGATCTCATGCCCAACTGCGTTGAATCACGGTCGTGCACACAGGGTTTCGCCCTGCTCAGCACAACGCGAATATTCCAGAAGCTTCTTCTCCGGTGGGCTGGGCCTACATAGAGCGTATCTTCATGTCGGTACTGTGTGTCTTGTTGAATGAACGAACATATCGTTCATTCAAAGGAGGAAAGTGGTTATCAACCCCTCCATGCACACGCTGTGTAAAACCGCTTGCGCGTTCACCCCCGCTGCACACTGTACCCTCCACATCACTTCACAGACCCAACCCGCTACTCACGAGCGGTGCTGGTCAACAACGCCGGCTCTCTTGGCCACATCGGCGTTGCGAGCGCGCTACCCTCGCTGGCCGCGTTTCGATCAGAGATGGATTTCAACATTACGTCGGCCCTTTGGCTATCGTCACGCTTTTCCGCCGTCTTCGGCGCGAAAAGACCGAACCTAAGTTCCGGTAATTCTGTTGAAGGTACGTTGGGTGAAAGTGGGGCTGACGTCGACAAAAATGGGGCAACTACTGCTGCTACCGCAAGTGCCGACACGGTGCACGACGTGTCGAACAACATCGTGGTGAACATCTCAAGCCTGGCCGCGTTGCAACCATTCGAGACCTGGGGAGGGTACAGCTCGGGGAAGGCTGCTCGAGACATGTTCCACAGGTGAGATACGTGCTTGCGTTTATATTGGTTCTTCAATATTCTTGTTGTCAAGCCTCGTCGGGTTGATTCTTGTTGCGTGAATCTCGCAACGATGGAATGCTCATGTTTTTTGAGAGTCGTTCTAGAACGTGCGGCATCATTTAGGGCTGGCATGCTACCTGTTTGACCAACCGAGAAGGTAGGCTGGATGGGTACTAACGGATTGTTTACGGCAGCTCGTCTCGCACTGAACAGTGCATTGAGGTAATCGAATTGCGCAGCACCAGATAAATCCACGCCCCCAAAGCCCTGTGCTCTACGAAATCATTTTTAGCTGCTGCCCTCCTATTGTGGTACTGTAGTGCAGTTTCGACCTGCAGACAATACACGAATGCATGGGTGACACGGTATTGCCGGCCTTTGCCATCGAACTTTACTATATCTTCACAGGTCAGTTTCGAAACGAATTTTTTCTCGTATGGCTTTGGTCAATTCCAAAATGATTGTTGTGTCGCCCGAGCAGGGTACTGGCGACGGAACAAGCATCTATCGGGGGCCTCAAGGTGCTCAACTATGCTCCAGGGCCTATGAACACGGACATGTCGAGAGATATCCGATCGGCGGAGCAGTTCGAGGAGGACTTGCAAAGCGGGAAGCTCATAGATGCCAGGGTTTCGGCAGAAAAGTGCGTAAGGCTTGCGCTGCATGGGACGTTCGCCAGTGGGTCACACGTGGATTTTTTTGACGAGGACTGATGACATGCTGTATCGAGACACCTGTCAGGAACAGTTTGTGCCCTTTAGTTGTCACGGCATGGATGCATGTGCTTCGCGTGTTTTGGGGGTTGGTCAATAGACCTCTATCAGAAGGTTGGGAGAGGAAGTACAAGCCGCCATTGGGTGCTGGCCGGCGCGGGTACTGTGTTGGATAGGGCTAGAGTGCGGAAAAAGTGCTTCGCCGAACACGTGGTCTCGGGGGCTGAAAATGGAGGGGGTCAGTGTGCCTTGTTGCGTTATGCGACACACATGTTTTCTGGGGATTTTTCTTCGGACCTATTAGACTTCCGTCGCCAGTACCCGCACTCAGCGAGCCGCACGTAAAACATTACAGTCTGTAACAGACCCACCCAACGATTTGTGCATGTAATTTTTGTTTACAGCATCGGTCTTGTTGCTTTTCCCTGGGCGATGTCGTGTCTGACATGTTTCTTCCGCCCTGCCTACTCGCGGGGGTGGAGCTATGAAGAGAATAGCGTGCGGGTCTCCCGGGACGGGTTTCGATTTAGCAGAGACCCAACGGTTATAAATGATAAGACAGTAACACGGCCAACCACACTGAACGCCCGTCTTTACGCATCCACCCATTCGTGACGCCGTCGTTCGTCACACCGTCACACACCAAATTCCAATCCGTCCAAAGATCAAAGGAAAGCGGCCCTCGGATTGGAGGCAATCCTGCAAGGGCAATTTTGAAGAGAATGGGGTACGGTCTCCCGCTAGCATTTTCCCGAAGGTATAAATGGTTTTGTACTGATCGCCGCGGGTTAAAACAACAACGAACAAGGTGTCAACGCATGGCAATTCGTACCCGCCTCCCACGAAGCTCCTCAATCTTCAAAATCACGCAACGCGAACTTCCACACGAACCTACAACCTAAACCTCTTAACCACGACAAACGTCCTGCGTGATGGACTTACCCCTCATGAGAGATGGCAAGCGTTGCCCGACCTACAAGTTGACCGAGATCATATTCTGCAAACAAAAATTTATCACCAAAACAAGAACCACTGATATTTCCATAGTTGTGCTTGAAGGCGACAATATCGTGAAGCCCGACGGCTCAGCATCGAGAATTCCAAGAGCCGGCACTGGTTGTTCGTCCTCAATACGCACCTCTGCGCAACGCCCAGGCCCCACCTTCCAAACCCGTGAAACCGGAGTCCATTGGGTGTGCCGCTAAAAACGTGCTCTCCCCGCCCAGTTCGCCACCACCAGTGCGGTCCCTGCTGTCGGCACCGACTCTGTGCGTAGACTCAGCCTCTTCGCGTCCAAAACCTTCCCGACCGAGGACTTTTCCACTACTGAGCAGGCCATAAACGGTACTACTTGCACCGCCTCCAGCCTTCGACGCACGAGCTCCGCGGTCATCCCCGCCGCGCTCTTCCGGGGGCGCCCAGTCGCTGCCCCGTGCGGCGCGATCTGGCTCTGCAAAGCGCTCACTGCCGGTATCTCTGCTGTCCTTGGAGGCGATGCTAGGCCGCCCGGAATCAGAAACGTCGCGGTTAACGAACAGCTTCCCGCTACTGCCGCCAGCGTCACCGTTGGTAGTAACCACATTCCTGGTAGGTCGGAGGTCTGAGAGGTGATCCGTCCTTGGGATCGGCTCGCTCTTGGTAACTCGAGAGTCGCGATTGCCCCGGGTTCCTCGCTTGGTGTGAGTGAGCAATTCGAGGGGGCACGCGCAAAAATGGTGCAGGTGGTCTCGAGTTGGATTCGACGACGGCCAATTGGTTCTGGTTAAGAACAGTTCAGAACACGCATCCAAGCTGTGGCAACGTCTACCTGCCATTCTGCGATGATGCTATGACATACACTCGGAGGTGTATGCACGAACCGACAGGGGAACTCTTCAGATGACAGAGGCTAAACACCTATTCTCTCGTCTGAAATGCTTTTGGGCTTGGGTGCCGGACAGCCCCTCGTGAAATCGCATAACATACAAGGTTCCCGGGGCGACGCAAGAGGACATGGCCAATCAATGTCATCGCGGTTGCATGGGTGGTCGTCATGACGTTCGGTAGTGCCGGTTTGCGTGCAACCTGCAGACATACAAATTTTGCCTCGATATTGCATCATGTGCGGGGTACTTTGTTTTCTCCCGCCGTAACTTTTCGCTTGTGCTTGTGCGCGAGTGTGTGCTTTTAGGCTAGCGGCGTCTTTGCTGCAGGTCCTGCTGCTGTAATCCGCTGCATTAAATCATTTACTCCTTCTCTGGTCGTGTTTCCTATGGTCTGTGGGACTTTTTCACGGAAACACCAACAACGGATCAAAGAGACGCTCAACGGCCAAAGAACAGTCACAGACCTAGACCGCTCCCGTACCACAACTTCTATATTTGAATTTTTCGATATTTCTGAATTGAAATTTAATGACCGCTGCCAGAGTTGTGCGAGAGGACTTCTGTGTCGCGTGGTGTGTTCCCATGAGCAACAATAAGATCTTGGTCCCCGCTGCGGGTACGCATGCGCCAATTGCTGTGTGGTGGGTGTGTACACAACAATCACAGCAGCTGTGTGGGCGCGTGGGCGCGGGGCGCGGGGCGCGGGGCAAACAAAAAGCTCTGTTTGCAGTTTTCATCCCGCTCGAGGAGGCTTTTATGGTTCGGATTCTCAACCCCTGAAAAAAGAGCCAGTCCCAGCGACTGTAGGCGGTCCTAAAGCGCACCACCCTGTCTCGCGAGCCCCACACGTAACGGGTAATGTACCAACGGGTCCTCTGCGTGACATGCAGAAGAAAGTGCGAGAAAAAACGCTGTCCCAGCAGAGAAAAACGACCCCCAACACTAAAAAGTTGAAATGCTACATATGCATATGCGTACCCCAAGAAAAAGTGTAAAATCACGGGAAATGGGCGAAGTGCAGTGTACCAGTGTTGGTGAGATCCTTGGAGCAGCAGCTTACAAACCATTTGTCTTGGTTTTTTTCCACGCTCAAAGTGCTGCATAGCTCGATCCGATCCAGTGTTCGCGTGTGTGTGCATGTCTTTCATTCTACATACATACTGTAGGTGCTAAAATCTGCCCTGTGTGATGTATACAGCAACCTCGCCGAACGACATGCATTTTGGTCCCTTTTCGAGGGAGAATCGACGTTCCGTGGGCAAGATGTACTGAGTTTAGCACAGCGGCCACGCTTGCAATACAAACAACACAACGCAATACAAACCTTCAAGAGCCCCCCCCCGGATGCCCAATCAACGCATGGCATACTGTTTGGTTTGGCACAGCAAACGCATGGAAGACGATCAGCTTCTGGTTCATCCATGTGAAACGTAGCCTGGGTCGGCGAGAACCAGGCATGTCGCTCCATCCCGGCATTGTAGGATGCGAGGTCATGTGTTTACATGAGTACACCCCCCCTCCACGACACACTCTAACTCACCGGCGGGACTCGCGGCTTTTCCAACGTGGGGCTTGGCATGCGCGACCTTGTGCTCCCAAACGCTACGCCAGACTTGGGTACCGGCTTGCGCTCGCGGCGTAGGGTACTAGGGTTGCTTCCGCCCTGCATCCGTGATGCCCCTGAGCCGGACAGAGATTGGGTCCGCCGTATTATGTCGCCACTACGACTGGTTGTCCCTCCGCTAGGCCGCCCCCCCGCCCCCCCGCTGCGTGCAACACCGCGCTGGTGCTGGTGTTCTCTGTCTTGGTGCTTCTTGAGGCGTCGAGTCATTTCCTCTCGTGGTCTTTCGGCGGCAAGGCGGTCCCGCTCTTCGCGGTCTTCCAACTTTCGCCTCAATTCCTTCTGTTCCAGCAAGAGGTCTCGGCAGAGGTTGCTGAGCTCGTCGAAGTCCGCCCGAGGGACACTATCACTGCTTTGTGGTGCCGAGCTTACCCCCTCCGCTTCGAAAGCTGGTTTCCTGGTCGCGCTCTCAGCGCCTCGGGCTTGTCCCGTCGTGTCCAACCGTCCCTGCGGCCTTCCTGCGTCACCGAATCCCTGACGATACTCGTCAAAACGCCGCGATGATGTGTGGGTTCGGGCCTGGACGTCCGACGCCAAGTCTTGGCGGCCGTCTGGAGCATAATCACCAGCATATACAGCAGTGTCTGTCTGGTGTGGGTGCGCGTATGGCCTCATGTAGTCTCCGCTAACCTGATCCCGCCTGTATGCTGGCGCACCAGGGTGCCCCTGCCCCCCCCCCTCGTACCCGCGATCATTGATTCCAGGCGGGTTCATCGATGCATATCCCCCATTCATAGCGCTACCGTTCGCCGGGGCTATCGCTCCTGCCCGATCAGAGACGTTGCCGCCGCGGTGCTGGTGCTGGTGCCGGCCAACTGTAGCATGGCTATGTTTGGCGGGGGGGAGCCTACCCGGAGACGGAAGGGGATGGTCAGGCGACTCTTGAAACTGTGCGTGCTGCTGTCTACGCGGTCCCGACATTCCCTGCAAGCGTCGCACTTCCTCTAACTCCAGTCGCTTTTCCTCGTCCAGCTTGGCTTTCTCGGCTTCCTGTGGCGTTGGTTGGTGGGGGGCCGCGCGCAGGCTAGTTGTTACGCTTGGTCCTTGCGTTGTATCGGCAATTGTTTTGCGATGCGATTCACAAAGCAGTTGCTTGCACAGCAAGTGGTGCTTACGTAGCACCATCGTAGAAGCAGCAGTGAGGGTTACAGCAACCGGTGGCATTAATCTTTTTCCTCCTCCCCAACAAGGCAACGGCGGCACCAAGTCCCCGACAGCAGAATGACCATGGAATGCCATCACACAAGAGCGATGCATCTGTTTCCGGTACTTCCTGTACTTGAACGCACTGAAAACGCTGTCAACTACGGAACTTGAACGTCATCCTTCCCAGAGTAGTAGTGGCAAGAACACGTAAATAACAGTGATTGGATTCCTGTACGACAAAACACCAGCGACATAGGTATTGCGTTGATATTACCTTCCTCTTCTTATTCTCCTCGATCTGGTCCTTTAGCATGTTTCTGTACTGGCTCTCTTTCTGGAACTGCTGCTGCCGGACGTGGAGCGGCCTCCCGTTCATTTCAGACAGCTAACGATCGCGGAGCAAGTTGGGGGGCAGCACACAGCACACTGGCGATATAAGACACACCACAGCACGTATGTTGGCCAATAGCATCGAATCTACTATGTGGGCGATGATGATCTAGGATGTGGACGACCTCCGTCGGTTCTTCCGACTGCCCGCGCGATCGGAGTGTCGCGTGGAAATCGAAACCGCACGTGTATCGGGCGGACACACGAGTAGGTTTGGAACATCTTCTTAGAGCGAAGTACGAAAGCTCATGGTAGAATGTGAAAGGTTGTCGTTCAGCTGCCCTCCCGTTCCCGCCTCTAAGTAGTGGCGCAAGCGAAATCATCTTGCTGTTGCAGAAATGTTAAGGTGTGAAACACCGGTTGAAACAAAACGTTCACGACAAGCGGACATCTACGTTGTAAATACCTCCATGTACTACGTACCACCGCTGTTGACCTCGTCCCTCAGGACAAGGCTATTTTTATTGTCTGAACCGCACATGCACTTACCGCCGACATGTACGGTTGTTTCTCTTGCTGAGGAGAAGAGGACCCCTCGAACCGGGGTGCGTACCCAGGACACTGATTTAGCCCGTGTACAACCTGATTCAGTCCCGGGATGCTGAGGTCGTCTGGTGCCACCGAAGACGAAGCAAGACCCGGAACGTGATTTCCAGTGTTGGAAGGCAGGTTGTTATGTTGCTGATGGGAGGTTTCTTGCTTCATGCGCCGCTGATCGTCAAGAGATCTCTTGAACATCTCTTGCTTCTCCCGCTTGGAGAGTGTGTCTTGCGAGAAATGGAGCGACATCGCCTGTCTCTGCTGGGTAGGTGCCACCCGCGTTTACTCCGTCCGGAGGGTGTAACCTGCGTGCTGTGCTGAGAGATGAGGGCATGGGAAGGGCGGGGTGGTAACACTTTCAAGGTTAGATGGAATACAGTGAATCATCTCTAGCGTGGCAAAGCGGACGGGCGGTGAGGTGCTGGTGTGCTGCCGCTGCTGCTGCTTGCTGTATACTGCTGCGACTAAGTCAGGATTTTGAGGCGTTGGACGTTGGATCAGGATTTAAAAATGGAGAAACCGTTGCAAGTTACCTTACAGTCCCGCGATCAGTAGCGGCGCGCATTGTACGCGAAACACAGCAACGAACACATGAACCACTCACCACAAGTCCCACACAGATTTGCTACCGCTCTCTCTCGCTCTTGCTCGCTTTATCACGGAGCTGGTCTGTCTGTGTTGGTTGCTCCACACCGGACGGGCGCTGGTGCAGCGGCGACGCAGTCTCGTGGGTCCCCACAGCAGGTACCCAGGGAGTACATAGGATTTCCACATGCTTTCGAAACCGTTTTTTTCGTCTCTCTCTCCATCGGTCCACTCCAGGTATCTCGCCGCCTCCCAGCGAGCCCATGGGTAGTCATGTGAGTGCTCTAAGAATTATCAGCGTCGATGCACTGCTTCCTGCCGCTTGCAGAGCAGGATCAATACCAAATCGCCATGCAGGTGCTTGTGGGGGATGATCTTGCTGATGCTCTGATCCAGACGGCTTCGTCGACCCTTCGGAATGCCGCCACCTCCAACGCAAACCAAGACGCATCTTCCGACGATGTAGCCCGTACGACTACCAATGGCACTAGCGCGACCAAGAGCTCCTTTCCATCAACCTGGTCACCTGGCAGCAGTATCCAGCTCATACCGCCGAAACTGAGTGATACGACCGACAGAAGCTTGTTCCGAAGGGCGCGACTAGCAGTTTTCGACCCGCATGGGTATCGACATCAGAGAGGCCTCCGACGGCCGCTTTTCTACAAGAGCGGGTACCTCAGCTGCACGCAGTGCAACGGCATGACCTTTATCGATGCCTCGGCCCTGCGAACCATCCTCGAGCTTAAGAGTTTGGTGGATTTCGGGAAGGTCCGGCCCGAGAATCTGCCTCCGTGTGTTGGGTGTGGCGAGACGGCCGGCTTGCGGGTCGGGGCACATGACTTCTTGAGTCTCATCCAAGGTGAGAGCTATGTACAGTACCGCAACAGCAGGAAGCGTGTACTCCAATTCAAAATTTCAAACCACAGCTGTGTTGGTGCTTGTTTGTTGTGTGTTAGGGCGCGCATATTTGTGGGTTTGCGGTATCAACACCTCACCCCAAGAGGGCAACAAAGTTTATTTGACATAAGCATTGCTGCTTGCTGTATCTTTCGGTGATCATGTCATAAAGGCAAGGAAGGCTGTACAAGCCATTCGACGCAAACTTCAGACAGATATGTACCCTGCTGGAAATATACATCCGTAGTGTGTTGAAGATACACGCGGGTGTACTCTACAGGTTAACGCGTTTTTCCACAAAACGGGTTGCGTGCTGTGTCTGCCAGGAGGGAAGGAGGCGCTAGCGCGTCGACGGCGGTTGGAGCGAATCGCCGCAAAAATGCTTCAGCGTGCTTTCCGACGACACCTACACATTCAGTGGAGAAAATCCGAAATCGTACGGCAGCGCACCATACAGCTGCTTCGGTATCGCTCGGCGCAGGTTATCCAAGCGATGTTGCGGGGGCGTTTGGGCCGTCGCGTGTTCGAAACGGAGAAGTGGCTCAGGGTAGTGAAGAAAGCCCACCGGTTGCTCATCAAGCACGCGCTGGACCACTACCCACATCGAAAAAGGGTGTTTTGGTACAAGAACGAAGCGGAAGAGCGACAGCTGTACGCTGACTACCGAATGCTGGTGCTGAGGACAGGTTTTCGGCCGCCACGCATAGTGGTGGAACAAAACATCCGCGAGATTGGTGAGACCAAACTCCGCTCACATTGGTGAGATCAAGTCCGCGCTGTACCGTTGTGTTGGTTCCTCTTGTGGAATGCTGCTCTCCCCTTTCAACCGCAGCAAATATGACGCTATTGTAAGTCTCTAGGTGTAGAAACTTTCTTCCCTTTGGCGTGAAACGAGGCACATCTTTACGGATGCGTTTTCATAGAAGACATTTTTGATGACTCCCACGTGGGTCCATCTTCCAACATCCATGGCTCTACTCTCTGTCCAACATCGAAACTCCAACACGCCGGGGCATATCGTTCGCAGCGACGAGAGTGCTAGAGAGAGAAGCCGAGCTAGTGGGGCGCATCCAGGCGCGGTGGAGGGGACTCAGCGTTCGACGCTACTTGGTCGTATTCCGCAGGGAGCTGAGGAGACATCGAGAGGTGCGCGCGAGCATGGTCTTCCGTCTTCAGCGCACCGTAAGAGGTTGGTCTCACCGCAAGCGCTTTTCCAAGCTCAAGTCCCAAAAAGCAGAGCAGAACATTCTGGGGGACTATCTAGCCACGAGAGCAACTAAGAACAACGACGACGCGTGCACGGAGGGCATGTCAAGGCTCCGCAGGGCTTACGTTACGGAAAGGTATGCCAAGGCCTCGCCGCCGTTCGATTGACGTCGGGTACGGATCGCTTTTTGCTCTGAGAGGCCACGTGCAAAGTCTCCACGCGAGGTCGACGTCTTTTTCGACGACAAGGCTCTGCCGATGATTCCCAAAACGTTTTGGAATGCCGCAGTACGTCGGCAGCTGTTGTAATCGATGAAGTTCCCCCACAAGATATGGTCTGACTGTTCGGATGAACGCTTCGCCGAAATTCAGGCAGGAAGAGCTGACGGCACGTTTGATGGGGCACTCCAACCCGAAGCTAGCAGGTGGCTTGAAGATGAAGGCGTTCTTTGAAAGTCCTTACGGAGACGACGTGGTGTCGGGGCTGATGAACCATCAGGTACATCGAAAGCGTTGTACAATAAAGTGTAGTGGTGTTCATCACATGCACGCCAAGAACCCTCTGACGAGAATAATCAAGTGTTGTCAGGCGCTATGTTGACCGAAAAGTATTGTGTTGTAATTGGGGATGAACGGTAGAAAATAGACATCTGGGAGCCCCGTTCCTGCCGGTGATGCCAGCACCGAGAGTACAAAGTTACCAGCAAATTGACATCGACTTGACGGTGGCGGATTAAGCGCTCGACCTTTGTCTTAGAAATACGTGTTAGCTGCCTATCTCGATGCGGCCAGCGGGCTTGGTCTCGTAACTGATTCTAGATTGGGTTGTTGCCCACGGCAGGTCTGGCAAGCATGGCAACAGAAGAGAGATCTCGAGCAAAAGGATCTTGAACGACAAAAGAGGGCCGAGTGGGTGCGTCTCAAACAACTCGAAGACCCCCAACTGGCCATGTGAGAGTGTAGTGTGGCTTGCATTGTCAGTTCCTCGGCACTAGTACTGCTGTTACTTTGCGCGATGAGAAACATTTTGCCTACGTTGCATCGGTGTGCATCTTTACTACTTCGCCGTCCGTCGTGGAGGACTTCCATGTGCATGCATACTGTTCAGAACAACGAGGTTGATGAACCGCGGTGACGGTCGAAACGTCATCCAAATAGCAACGATTTTCTTCTCAGCAAGGCAACGACGAGGCTCAATATCTGCCAGTACGTTTCGAGGAGCGCATTGCCACCACCCACGAATTGCCTGTTGTTTATCGTCTTCCTACCAGGTATTTTAAAGAAGAGATGACAGCGAGGAATGTGTACGTGATCAACAAGCTGCGTTGGGACCGGCGTGCTCTCAACAATGTCGCGTCCGCTTTGAAAGACTACAACCGAACCGGGGGGCGAAAGTACGACTTCCCAGAAACCGTGAGTGCCAGCCACGCTGTTGGCGATGGAACACCCTTCGATAGGAATACATCGCCGTCGTTTCATTCACAACCCGTGGCTCTCCTCCAGTTGCTGTACATGCTCTATGGTCGTTCCTCTTATTGGTTTGAGAGTTTCGACCCGGATTGCACTGATGAACTCTTCTATAGACGGGTTCCGCGAGGACAAGCGTGTTCACGATCTCAATGATGACGAACCCATCAATCGAGCTGGGATTCGAAACATAGCTGCCACAAGGTTTTCAAGTTTACAAAGGAACTGCTTTTAACAGTAGACGGGGCGACACGGCGACACCACGAAGTTCATGTCGGTGAAAGAGTAGTTAGAGTTTAAGAGGGACCGAGGAAGTGTGGAAGAACAAGACACCCTGGAAAAAGAGGGCTTGCTTCACTTGCACCACACGCAAAGCGTGTCGGTTATTTCTTCGACTAAGGCAGTCGATCCCGCCTGCGTGTCATTGTTGACAAGCAGGTTGGCCAAGATCCGACAGTAATACTTGTAGCCTAGCCTAACGTTTGTACCGTTGTACCTGCTTGTTGTCGCCGGGCAGATCAACCAAGACCCGATGGCCATCTTGTTTGAAAGGCACTCCACGGATGGACAGGCCCTTCTCAGGCGATATCCCAAGGGCAACGTTTAGCTTGACTTCGAGGAGCCGAGTTGTTGTAATAATCTCCACACAAGTATCGTACTGAGCCTCCATTCAGTACCTCCTCCACTACATCTCAAGGGGACAGAAAATCAGGCGGACACGCTCCGAGCCCTAATTGGAGTGCCACCCCTCAACTCGACCTTCTACAACAAACCTAGGATGCGCCTTGTACAACCGACACACAAGAGCACCTCAGAAGTGCTTGTTGCTTACGTGTGTATGTCAGTACTACATGTGTTTCCCATGCCACCAGCCAGGCCTTATGGCCCCTGCCGAATAAAATTTCAAAATAGAAGGCGGGTGCTGGCAAACATGACCTATACTATCCTTTCTCGATGACACTGCGAAGACCCCTCTCGGCGGCTCATCCGACCGACGCGTGTGTGGAAATATTCTCCGTCCCTAGGGAGCCCGTCGCGCGCAGCCGTTCACAACCTAGTCTAGCTCCGTAAGTAGGCTCCTGCGAACCCAAACGCACGTGCGACCATTCAAGAAGCAAAAGCATCTCTTGCACTCATCAAGGCATGAACGAGGCTTCTGTGAAACGAGTACTCTGCAGCGCCTCCACCCTTTACCCCTTCTTGATCCCTCAATCCCTACTGAGGGATATGTTTTCAATGCAGGACAGTCCCGGTAACCTTTTCGCTCTTTCGTTTGGAGGATCACAGGATCAACGGCAGACAGGGCACCAAGGGGCACACTCAAACCACACACGTGGCAGGCACACCATTGCACACGTACGGCCGTAAGGCGTGAGGACATCCAGATCGCACACCTGCCCTATCAGCCACGGTACATACACCCGCAGTGGGCTGCTGCACACGGTCGAGCTAGTTCATCGGTGTACCCATACTTCCCTATCGCGAACATGACCTTCTTCGCCGACCACTATTATAGTGCTGAGGCACCGAGACTACACAAGCACAAAGCGGACGACGACGATTGGCTAGACTAAAACCACCCAAGATGTGAAAACTGTCCCTCTACGCGCGACGATCATCGTTGCACACAAAATTGTTCTTCCTGTGGTGGTCACGGAAGGGATGGGCAGGGTTGGGTCGATGAGGCGGTTCGACGAGTGGACCCGAGGGGTCAGGAATTCCCCCAGCGAAAACTCAAATCAGTACCCTCAGAATGAAACCAGAATGTCGAACCGACATCACCAACGCCAGCCATTCATCACTGTCCCAGAGTACTTCTTTCCCAAAGAAGGATGCGAGATCATCAAGCCCAAACAATTTCGATAAGAGCATCGCGGTCCGAAACAAAAATAAAGTAACCAAACAGCAGTTTGAACTACAGCTAGAAAAATCGAAAAATTAACAACTCGAACAGCCCTTCTGAAGAACGTTACCATTTGCTAACCCCCCCTAGATACCACGCAACACACGACAGAGAACTTCCAATTTCCGAGCGTTCCAACAATCACACAAAATGAGGCTACGATTCGAAAGTACCTTCGCCAGTAGAGTCCTACGTGGAAACCAACCCCGCACAGCACTTCAAACCCAACAAAATTTTACCCAATGTATGCATATGCGTACCAACCTGCAACAGGTTCGTGCAATTTCGAACAACGGCAACAGGCAATATATAGTCTTAGTTCAACAACCCATGAACCGTTTCACAAGCTGCACGTACTTATGAACCCCCCCCAGCACCCCACATGGCGACTCCTGGGTCGCCGCCACACCGCCAATCAACAGAATAAGAAAAATGAAAACGCCTAGTGAAACAACTTTATCGTATCTACAGCGAGGGAAAACACCGACCTAGAAAACATGCCGCACCTTACCCTGTGGCACGTGCTCTCAGGCGGCAGAGTAGAATTGCATACATACCCGTTGGCGACGCTGTACGTAACGTATGCAACCTCCACGGATCTATGTGCGGCAAATCGGGAAGAACTCGACTATACTGCCCGCACTTAACATATAACTATTATGACGGGACGTTCAACAGGTCTAATGCGACACTCGAGGTGCTGGCTCCTCGGGACAAAACATTCTGGAAAAATGAATAACGAGCTTTACAGGGTCAAAAGGCTGAGCCGGCATAACCCGAACTACACAGTTACTTGTCCACAAAGTAAAGGGGCAAAGGTTAATTGTCCGCAAACGTTGGTTACCTTCCTTTGATTACGTCATCGCTCGCCCTCGTCGCCTGACGGGGGCTTCTGGTCAACCTTTGCCTCAAGGCTGGAGGTTCATCTCTTGCAGCACGCTCTCCTGATCGACGGGAGTCACCGCGACGCGAACCCATGTCCGCTTCGTGACACACCTCGCGCCCGTAGTCAGGTTGCTCAGATGCAACTCCTGGTTTTGCAACAACACACAAATTAAGAACGACCAAATGGGGTGGTTATGAAATACAAAAGGGAGTTGCGGGGTGTGCTGAGGGCCGATCAGGTCCAGCAAGGGCCGTAGCAGGTAACAGAAAACAATAACAAATTTTTATCTCTTGTGCCAGAGTCGAGGTTTGGCCTCCTGTGGACAGGCAACAGATGAGATTCGCACATTTGGCGAAGGATCCTTCCATGACCGGACGGTTTTGCGTCACCTTTGCCCCCAAGACTTACTCCGACACTGCTTTCTGTGCGACCCTTGAGTCACAATTCTCTCGAACCCGCCCATAAACACTCAAGCCTCGACTCTGGCAGATCACAATAGGTGGGCGGTCTGCAGGCATCTCGACGATAGCTGCAGCTTGCTTTTCGAAATCCTAGCAAAAGTGGTTCGGAGAATTTCACGAGGCGGCCCGAAAACAAAGTCTAGGAAAAGGTCAGGTTTACGAGAGGAGGGAAAACTTTCGCGACAGGCAGCAACGGGGCAAGACGCCAGCAATCCATTGCGAACACCTTCAAGTGCGCAGAATGGCGACGCCACCAAGTCAAGATCGCCCCCCCCCCCCCCCCCCCCTTTTCACCCGAACAAGGAAATGGCCCCTTGCCCAAAATTTGGGGGGCTTCGACAAAATGCATTTGGGCTTTTGGGGTGGGGATGGGGGTGGTGGGCACGAAGGCCTTCCGGGAGCCCGGGTTTCCAAACGACACCCTGGAATGGTTGGGGGCCCTCCTGGCGTCCGTGGTTTTTTCCTTTTTGAGGTTATATTTTAAAAGGGGGGGGGGGGGGGGGGGGCGGGGATTGGAATTGATAAGTTTTAAATTTTTTTT